>JAODUP010000001.1:2227500-2618346 GCA_025642065.1 Paralvinella palmiformis
TTGTACAGTTAGCTGATTGGCTATTTCCATATATTTGCTAACCCGTTGACTAACAGATAATGATGACGAGGTAATTAATAATTATTATTATTATTATTTTCTTTAGATATAAATATTGTTTTGACTACTTCGCCCTTTCATAATGGCGAAGAAATGAGCTTTGTTTGTGAGGGTACCTTAAGTGAAGAATGTCAGAGAATATATATATATATATATATATATCAATGCCCAGCATATATGTTTATTCTTGAGTACATATATGGATGGGTGTTTTTAATGAATGTATTATATTACTATATATATATATATATATATATATATATAACCGAGGACAGGTGTACTATTTCATACACTTATCAGGCTTTTTGCTAATTACGATCATGGCCCCATCTATCGCCAGGAAAGCGAATCAATAAGGACGCAGTTAATTATCCGCCAAACAATTAACTTCGATAAATGACGACTAACGAGGTCGAAATTCGAGATTTACAGGAACAGCAACAAAATTTTAAACATTCGATAATTAGCCCATTGGTGTAAATATACGGCGATCGCCTGTAAACAACCCCAGCAGACAACACGCCCAGACTCGTGGCAGACGATAATATATTATAACACATTACTGTTTTAGTTAAGTGACATTGTTTCGCCGCCATTTGGGGCGGAGCGGTGGCGTCGCGTGGCGTTTGTTTTCTCTACTGATTAGAAAATGCTTTTAAATCTGATATCGGGCCGCCATTAGGGAAATCTACGCCGAAATTCTCGACACGTTCACATATATCTTGCCAATTAATGTTAACTCGGCATAAGGCGGTGAACAGGTAGCACTGTACTGCGATGAACGACCGATACCACATCATGGTCAGAGCAGGCGCCGCTGTAGGGAGGTGTTAACTGACCAATGTCTTAGGAACAGGTAGCACTGTAATGAGACCAGTGACCAGTGATCCCATAAAACGGGCACCATTCTGACGAACTATGTTAGAGACATAGGTAGAACAGATAGTACTGTATTGAAATAAGAGACCATGGTTGGTAAATCAGGTACCACTGTAACGTGCAGTTATCGGTATGAACGAATAATGCATTAACAACAGACGCCACTGTAGTGAATTCTAGAAAATAGACGAGTTATGGCCATGAACAATCAGTAGGTTAAAACAGATACCAATATACTAAGTTGTGGATATGGTGAACCAGTATGGTCAAACACTGTTCCTTGTTATATTGTTAACATGCCGAGTAATGGAACTAAGCTAAGCGAAAACAGGTCCCACTGTCACTGGCAAAACACGTCTCTCTCGCTGTGTGTGTGTGTGTGTGTGTGTATGTATGTTTGTGTGTGACCATAAATTTGTGATAAATTGGTTTTGAACGTCGCCGATACTAATGTATGATACGATATCTGATGAAGCATGATTTACGATGTTGTAAATATCATAAAACAATTTATGAACAATTATTGTGGAAGCCATTGTAGACCGATATAGCGTTTTATTAACACACACACACACACACACACATGCACACATACGGATATTAATGGGATTTGTGTAGCAACATTTAATTTTCATGAGTTTCTAATAAAATAATAATAATAATGAAGAGTCAACATTTTCTCGATAATAATGTTCACATTACAAAAGTATAAAATTGTACTTTTTACTTAAATTTAAAAAGTATGCCATATTTTATGCCTTAATCTATCGTATGTTCTGCAAGCTCAGTGATGAGGAATTGCTGGTAATTAAAGATGGTCCTATAATTTTTAAACGGACCCTTTTTTCTATGGCGCTATCCGTAAAACATACGATCTTTTTTAACCTTTGCACAAGCCCCCGAATGTGCCTTTTCTTGGTTAACTTCATTGGTTATGATAATTTATGTGTGACGTCAGCGGCATGCTACATACATATTGTTATGATTCGGTGCTGGGCTTCAAATGGTAATTGGTGAAGGCTGTCATTGTACTCGACCGAAACAGATTGTTCGCGTGTTCAATCCATGTATTAACCCGTTTTAATCATAACTAATAATAATACATGAAAATTATATAGCTCCTTATCCAGCTAGATAGCTACTATAAGGCGCTTTACGGTATTATTATCCCTGAATCTGCCCTGAATCCAGCACACATCTCAATTCCCAAGGCAGCATGCAACGTATGCTGCCATTATAGGCGCAAAGCCATCGCGTCCTCTCAGGTTCTCAACCTCATCCCATGTTTACCCGGGATATCCGCCATCTGCCAATTGTGTATTCGAACTGGACAGAATCACTCATTATTACATCTGGTCTGGACCAGTGGATCCTGTGTATCCTAAGTCTGAACGATCCATCCCTTGTGATCCATGCGTATTCAATACGAGGTAATTCATACCTTGTTCATAATGTCATGCAGACTTTCTATCCAATTGCTGGCGTATTTAACCTGAACAAATCTATCCTTTGTGTATTCAGTCTTGACCAATCCACGCCTTCTATACATAAAACCTCTGTGCCGAGTTTCGACCAATCCAAACGTTGAATACTCTCTCCGAACAAAGCCCCAAATCTTACTATACACTCCTCAGATCAACCTCACCCAGCGTGAATCCTCTTAAAACCAGCAAAAACTTTACTAGTTGTGTATATTACCCTAAACGGCCTAAATTTAGTGTATAAAGTCGCCGTAACGGTTAAAGCGTTTGCAATCTCCGAGCAGTTCTTTATGTGTACTTTCCGAAACGAACAGGATCAAGATTTTGTGTACGCTGCCTAAATCGTACCCTCTTCGAATCGGTCCTACTCCTGAAATCGGCCCAACATTTTGCGTAACCTTCTCAAATCGTTTCAACCCATCATCTATACAGTTCTACAAACACCGATTCGGTCCCTAGATTTCAGTTACGAACTCTGAACCGACTCAATCCATGACATATAACCACCGAACGAAATCGACCCAACCCTTTCGGTACAAAATCGACATCGGCCTAACCATCTATATATCCTGTCCAAACCAGTCCACGTCCGCCGTATAGCGATATCGGAGAAGAGACGTTGTGTGTATCAGAAAATGATTGTAATTTACTCTCTAGAATTATCATGAATGACAAGAAACAAGCTACGACTGATATATCAGCGTCTGTCGCCGCGTGTCTCTTGGTTGCGTTTTTTTCCCATCTGTTTGCTACGATGGCGCCCTCTACGGAAACCTAATCCGACTTTCTTAGAATTGTAACTTGTCGATGAAATGTTTCTAGGCGACATTTTGTTAAATTTGAAGTGACACGACAATTTGAGGTTTATAAATAGATTGTTAAAATGTGTCTGCTCGTTTTACACTTTTGAATAATTAGATATCCACGTGAATGTTTATTCAAATATTCGACTGTCTGCTAGAAAGTATGTCTTTAGGCCTATGTATAATATATATATATATATATATATATATATGGATGTATGTACGCGCGCGCGTGCGTTCTTCTCTCTCTCTCTCTCTCTCTCTATATATATATATATATATATATAATAGAGAGAGAGAGAGAGCACTCGTGCGCGTACATACATCCATATATATATATATATATATATATATATAACAACAAATCCGCCTGATTTAATTAACTTTAAAAAAAATCAGTTTTCCACTAAATTCCTGTCTAATATTTACTGGAATATTTATAGATGATATCACATTATAATTTAAAATAAAATATAGTATCAAACAATGACCACATTTTGATATTACCACATATAATACCAGCACTATGTCATCACTATCTCTAAATAAATAAATAGGTGCCTCCGTGGTCTAACTGGTAGGACGTTGGACCACAGATCACCACCACCTGAGTTCGATTCTCGGCGTGGATATATCTGAAGGATGTTTTATCTTCGACTTCGCTTCATTACCTTTGGAGGTCGCTCCGACCATTTAATCTACCATGTGCACAAAAGTAGCCGTAAAACATCAATTATCAATCAATTAAAATTTAAAAAAACGCTACCTGTAATCACCAGCATTACCTGTAATCGACAGCAATACATGTAATCGACAATATTACCTGTAATCAATAGGGTTACACGTAATCAGCAGCATTATATCAGTAATATTACCTATAACCAATGCAGCCAAATATAATCAGCAACATGACAGATGGTCCATTGTTTGTAATCAATTATGTAACACTATACACTTACAAGCACATGCACGTACATGCACATTACTTTTCAACATTATCTCTAAATCCCCCACCAGCAATTAGTTAAGATACCCCCACCCGAAATATATATATATATATATATATATATATATAAGACTGATAATCAGTTACACTTTCGTACTAAGGACGGACACCCTCAAAAATAATTTTCCGAGCATCACGTGACCCTATTCAAACGAAAATTGATATTTTAGAAGTCCTATAATCCAGTTATGTTGATTATAAAGTCAGAGATCCTAGATCAAACACTTCTAGGTGTATATTTGTATAAACACGATTCCTACATTCTTCCGATGAAAAAAGTCCCAACCTGACAGCCAATTGACAGGAGTGCTGCATAAATACTTTGACAAGAAGGACATCAATTCGTCTGAGAGGGATTAAATAATTCGATTAAAATTTATCAACTTGAAGATTATAACCTTTGTGGTGAATTGAATTAACGATGGTCACGAGATCTGATGACGTCACCACTGCTAGCTAGAATGGGGCGGGGTTTCCTTAGGGGGGGGGGGGTTATGAGGGCGGGGGGGTGGACTGTTGACGACGGAAGACGAGACAATGTCTCACAATTTTAATCCAGTATCAGAATAAATAATCAGTGGCACTCTCGTGTAGCCCGTATAAGATGACGTGTGACACCCCCACATAAGATCACGATATCGGGTATAACATGGTCAGTGACACTGTATAATATGACTGGTGATACCTGTATAACATGGTCAGTGACACTGTATAATATGACTGGGTGATACCTGTATAACATGGTCAGTGACACTGTATAATATGACTGGGTGATACCTGTATAACATGTTCAGTGACACTGTATGAGATGACTTATGATACCTATATATACAGCCCTAAAAAGATGGCTATTGAAAGCTTATATATGATATGTATAATATGAATAACATCATATAATAATAATAATAATTTATTCATATAAATATACAAAGCATATAGCACTCATTAGATGAATAATAATAGTGGAACACACACTGACGCCTCTCGGCGTTGGTATATATCTGAAGGGTGTTTCATCTTTGACTTCGCTTCATTACTTTTGGAGGTCTCTCGGCCCATTTAATCTAAAATGTGCACAGAAGTGGCCACAAAGCATTAATCATCAATCATAATCATCATCACACTGAAAGTGAGCACGCATTATATCCATGTATGATAATAACGTGGTCAGTGACACCTAATCTAACAGCGTTAGTGACACCACGTGTAACACAACATGTGAAAATATAAAAATACTAGTTAGACCATGTTACATGTAACTAGTGACAAGCGAGGAACTATTATCAATGAGAGGCTATATAAGCAAATTCGTGATACACTATAAAACATGGCTAACAACACCGTGTATAACTTGGCTAATGACATCATGCATAACATAGCTAGTGATACCACGTATAACATGGCTAATGACACCATGTATAACATACCTAGTGATACCACGTATAACATTGCTAATGACACCATGTGTAACATGGCTAATGACACCATGTGTAACACAGCTAATGACTTGACTAGAATAATTGGTGATATCCAGTATAACAAGGCTAACGACACCTGGATAACATGGTGACATCTCCTATGAGTAAGTACACCCTGTATAACATAGTTAGTCAAGTTCTGTATAGCATTAATGTAGCCAATGACAGCTCGATGACATAATGACATTCGTATGGCTGGTGACATCTTGTATAACATTACATGTTGTGTCATAGATGTTATACAGTATACCCCATGATGTATTGGCTAGCATGGGTAATAATGCCATGTATAACATGACAGCTAGTATAACGTAGCTAATGTCATATTTAACATGATATTCAGTATAACATGCCTAATGATGTTCCGGATAACATGATACCCAATATAGCTGAGTTAATGGTACTACGTGTAACGCGGTGCTCGGAATAACATGGCTAGTGACACCGTACTTAAAACGGGCGCCGTGTACAACTGGACACCCCATCTATAACAGGGAAAGTGACCCCCCCCCCGGCAGAGCGAAGACGGCATCCGTGTTGTAGGAGTTGGCCGTAAGGTGACGCCACGTCGCCAACAAGCCGTGACAACGCGGAGCCAGCCTAGGACCTGGACCACCATTTTATCTACCGTTTCGTATTCGCCAAGAACCTTGACGCCAGCTTAAAATAATCTTAGTTTGTCTGAACGGCGAGGAGATGCCACGATGATTGAATGTCGTGCCGTGTTCAGTTACAATTTAGCGCCTCCGTCGCTCCACTGACACCGCCAGACACCGACCGACAGACAGACAGCTCTCAACCCGCCGACGATAAGGCCACGTTATGGCGATTTATGGCTGATAGTTTTTCGGGTACACTTGTCTTTTGTATCATATTCCGAATGGTAAAGACGATACCCCCCTCGCTCGCCGAATGTCTGCCGAACAGCGCCTGACTATATATCAGGAGTTAACGTAACCCCCCCCCCCCACCCAGCCCACAACCCCGTGACAACAACTATCAGCTGGTTATAATCAAGGCCGTTAAGAGTTCAGAGTAATTTGTCAGCGCAGATCTCCGGTCATTTGTCTTTCTTGTTTGGATCACGATCCAGATGC
Source organism: Paralvinella palmiformis (assembly GCA_025642065.1). Lineage (NCBI taxonomy): Eukaryota > Metazoa > Annelida > Polychaeta > Terebellida > Alvinellidae > Paralvinella > Paralvinella palmiformis. The sequence goes on from JAODUP010000001.1 coordinate 2,234,305, forward strand.
CGCCTACAAAGCTCCTCCTCCTCGCAGCATCCAGTCTTCGTTACTATAAAACTAGTTAGAAGAAATACCACATTATTATACATACAATACTGATAATAATTCGGTGACTCAAACTTATTCCAGTCTGCAAAGCTTCTTACGAGAAATTAATGTACAAACCTACCCCAAGGATGTAAACTAAACCGGGACACTGCGAGCGTTGACGAGGCGAAAACCCGTTTTCGTGGCTCATAGCGTTCCCGTCAATCATTTCACATCGAGACAGGGGTATGGAAAAACTTTTTCGGTAGAAATAAAATATAATGACGCATTATTCGTTTTTTCCTACTAGTATTACGGTTTTTGTATCAATATATTCGATTGCTATCTCGCTCTTTAAGTTTATTTTAGATAGAATTCCAGTGTAAAGAACGTGATGTGAAAAGTACACAACACTCTATAAAATGACAGTGTAGAATATTTCTCATTTGTCATGTATCACATTTATATTGTATATGTTCTATAAGTGTACAGATATGTGAAACGACTCCTTTATTGCCAACAGACATATACGCCGGCTACAACAAATAGTTTCAGGCCACAGCACCGGGAATAGGACAAATTTTGAACGAAGTATCACGACGAGGAAGGTACCAGAAAAGATTGAATGACAGTATTTACACTTCTAAACAGTAGCGTTCCAAATATAATAAAATATCAGTGATTCTCATTCTGGTGTAATTTTGTATTCTTTTCGCGATCAATCAGTGCTAGGTCTATACATCAAAACACATACAAGCTTATATTGCAATTTTTTTTCTCCAAATAAACACAACGAGCTGCTTGACGCGTCTCCGTCTCTGAATGCTGTACAGCTTAATCTCCGAGGCTGCGGTTGAAGTCTCCGAAGAATGTGGAGCAAATTCTCCAAGAGCGGAACGAAACAACCAGGCACGAAAATCAGGTGGGGCGATAAAGACTTTGTGGGTGCATTCGGCGAGTAAAGTGAGCTCCGGTGGCCTAGCGGTTAAGCCCCCGGCACTTGGTGCCAAAGGTCGCAGGTTCGAACCCCGTAAGAGGTCGAAACTTTTCCAGGGATTAATTTCTCGGCTCACTACATCGTGGGTGGCTGACAACGTTAAATGGCGCTGCCGTCTCCACTGAATTATTTAAAGTAAAGGGGGACGTTCATAACTCCCTGAGGACGTAAAACACTCTGGCAGTGACCACCCTCAGTGTATTTCGGCTCCATCTTTCCGTACTGCTCCCCTGTGAGTGGTGGGGGAGGAGGTTTCTCAACCACTCCAACATAGAGGCTGTGCTGTTTAAGCGACAGCCTGGGGATTCTCCCCGAAAAACAAAACCAAACCAAACCATCGGCGAGTGAAATTCGCGCTATTTCAAATGCCGGAAGTTAGCCGGGTGCCAGGCGAGTTAGATCACGTGACCGATAAAATATTTCCCTAAAAACACGGAAATGGTGAAAAAAGTGCCCAAAAGAAATATCGTCTAAGTTACAAAATAATAACAGGAATATAGGACTACAGAGTTTGCTGAACAGCGGTAAGATTGACGTACTGAATGTAAGCCAGATTGAGGTACGGTCTCCTCGGTCCTCTCTGTAATAAATAGACTGGCTATCTGACACAATGTGGATGTGGTTTATTTAAACTCGTCACTGATCAGACCAGGGTGATGTGACTAAGATGTGACCTACTACATGGGTAAATAAAAAATATCGGACGAAACACTCCACAAGCTCAAGTGAGACTGGGATTCTAACCCAGACTTACACGTCTAAGTTGCATATGCCCCTGCATCGGTTGATGTTCTGACATAATGTTGTTATCGGGTGGAAAGATAACGTCAAGGTGTTAAGACCATCCCGAACTAATAATTGATGACTATTAAATGAGGATGTGACATTGATTAAAGCATCAAAATTCATGGATTAGTTATCCGGTCTATATGTCTATTTTGTCATTAAATATATACTTTGTCGCCTAATCCATAATATCTGACAACGGGAAGGGTAACATAACAAAATGAGATAAAACACATTACTAAATGGTTCCATAGTCTGTTTCAATCACTAAAAGAACCGGGGTGCCTCCGTGGTCTAGCGGTAGCGTGCTGGACCACAGATCATTACCACCCGTGTTCGAATGCCGGCGTGGACATATCTGAAGGTTGTTTCGTCTTTCACTTCGTCTCATTACCTTTGGAGGTCGCTCGGCCCATTTAGCCTACCTTGTGCACAAAAGTGGCCGTAAAACATCAATGATCATCATCATCATTAAAAGAACCAAAAGAAATAATATTTGATTATACCCTTAAAGCTATCACAGGCACTGTTCAGGATCTCTTGCTATTTCCGATGCTTAAAATTGATCCCGTTGCTGATCCTGTATACCGTGGAGTGATAATAAATGCGACACTAAATTGCTTTTTAAGCTGATGTGTCCATTAAAAAACACCAATCAGTCCTCACTTTCTTTTGTAAACATCATAATGTCATCGAACCAAGTCTACATTATGATGATATTAAATGCTAACGGAGAACATTATCTGGTGGCAGTAATAGAATGAGAAAAGACAACAAACCGTTATGATTGGTGTGGCCATTCTTACACGCTCACATTCTACAACATTCTACGTATAAAATAGTTGGGTGGTCAGGGATTGATTCATAAACAAATTTCTAGTTTTATAGTTAGCAGACAAGTACTCGGCAACCTGGCTCAGTTATTCCAATTTGTCCTGGTGAGTACACCAACAGGTCCGAGGAATACCAAATAATACACATATCTAGTACAGCTGTGTATCGGAATACAATTATATAATACAGCTGTATATGAAAATACGAATACATAGTACAGCTGTTTGAGGTAATCATCTAGCTATATAACATGTTATGAAAATCTGGTACAGCTGATTAAGATAAAATAAAAACTAGTGGAGCTGTCTACAATTACACAAACAGCCAGATGCAGTAATAGAAACAACTAATACAGCTGTCTCCTGCAAAATGCACACAACAAATCTGATTGTTCTGTGGGAAAAACAAACACATAATCCAGCTGAGTATAGACATTTTAAGTAAAGGAAGGAAAACGATAAGAACAATTTGTAAACTCGATATGAACATTTCATTAAATTCTGTATAAAGCTATGATAAAAACTAAACCATCTGTGTATAGCAATAAACAATTAACACCTTGGTGTAAAATAAAAACACCACCTTCACCACCACCAACAATGATCAACGAAAGTAAACTAGTTTAGTCTAGTGCTGCCACCTTCTGATTGTTCATTACATCAATTCTCGATATAGCCGCCGCGTTTCTATTGTAAACAAATGTCGACAAGCGACCACATGTCCGAAAATGTAACTTAGTTATTGTATTTAGATCTTTGATTTAGCAAAAAGGAAAAAACAAGTCGGCATCCTGTAAGTCAGTAAGTCATTGCTAATTTTGTCTTCCTGAATGTTTAATGATTCTTTCTTAACTTTTATTATACATTAATTGATTAGTACTAGCTGACTAGCACTAGACTAGTGTCTAGATCTACTACTAGTACTACTACTACTAGATCTAGTACTAGTACTAGTGGTGTGCGGTCATTTCGGGACAATACCATTTCGGGACAAGACAGGTGTGTGTATATATATATATATATATATATATATCACTGTTGATATAAGAGTAAACATGTTGTTTGTAATTTCTAGTCTATTAAATAACTTTTCATGAGTTTGAATGAACATGTTTTAAACATGTTCATTCAAACTCATGAAACATTGCTTAGATCTGTGTTTATTGTTATTATTCAGTTATTATGTAATTGTTTCTGCTCTTTATGTAATGATTGCAAGAACAAAATTCTGTGCATTATGAATCATTATTACATATTTTATATAACTATAAATGTCACTGTTGCTGTTTTACGGCCACTTTTGTGCACAAGGTAGGTTAAATAGGCCGACTTGGTTTATATAAGAACAACACTTTGATATAAAACAAACATAGGTACTTTATTATGTAAATTAGTCTAACAGTTGCTGGTCAATGCGTGGCCAGATGATGTGGCTTCATTCCTGTCTCAATTTCCTCTCCATTATTTAAAGCATCATATATAAATGATTTTTAGACATTTATAAAGAAATATGCTTAATGTTTTCAATATATATATATATATTTATACATATCATCATCATCATGCTGTTGGTCATGATGCAACAAAGACTGCTTCCATCACTTGACCCTTGCTCTCCATTTATCTCTCTGCTGCGAGAGTGATGTCCATGAGTCGGTCTTTATGTTTCTCAGCTTCAGGTTTCTCTTGATGGTCTTCTTGAACCACACCAAAACCTGTGATATTCTATACAAACAAGAACACCCAATCAGTAATTGCCCCAGTAGTTTTTTAAGATATAAAGATGAAGCATATATATATATATATATATATATATATATATTGGTCTTGTCCGGAAATTACTTGTATTCCTATTACTAGTTAGTACTAACTAATGTCTAGTCTCTAAGACTAGGTACATATAATATCTGATATCATATAATATTAATGTCGTATTGGTTTAATATTTTTGTGAATCAGCAATAATACAAACATTCTTGTTGCTTATTTCCATGTTAAGTACATATTGATACTTGTTTAATATTTACATTGATCCAGTATTATAGTTATAATAGTTTTGCACGTACTCAAATATTTGGAATTGGGCCGTTTGTGTTCGGTTTTATTCACCCATCAGTTATCCGAGATACCTTTACCCTTGTTTGGTGTTGGTGCTATTTATTTATATATGTAAATGTGAATACCACTTCAGATTTTAATTTTTAATTCCAGAACTCACCATGGAAAACCTTGGACCAGTCCAACGTTCTTTGAAAGAGAAACTTCACGATCACTGGAACACCCGCAGCGAGATCCTCTCTCCTAAACCACAGGCAGCAAACATGATTGGAAAATTATTTTCCTCCATATTTTCTACAGTTTTGACAGTAACTTTGTCTTGTGTCATCCTACCGAAGCTAGATCTGGATAATGGTGTCTGTGTTCAGTTAGTGACGTGGCTGTTGTTCCTCGAGGTGGCGTGGAATTGGGTGTTGTGCTGCTTAGATAGATCGCATGCCACAAAGGAAAACGTACCGCAGAGGTCATTAAGTGTATACCATGAACAGCCTCTTCCCGATGGATGGAGATACTGTCCCCTTTGTCAACTGGATGCTCCTCCACGTTCGCATCACTGCAAGATCTGTCAGCTCTGCATCCTCAAACGTGACCATCACTGCTTCTTCACTGGTACCTGTATTGGGTTTACAAATCATCGACGCTTTATTGTGTTTGTGTTCTATTGCCTGCTGGGCAGCTTACATGCCACCTGGTTGATATTACTGTATTTGAACAAATCGCAGAAAGCATGGCCCTCTCACTTTTTTAACTATCTCCCAGTTGTCTCATTATTCACCTTGTTGTTTGGCGACATGTCCTTTGGGCTCTTTTTCTTATTGTTAGAGCTCTACGCATCTTGTACGATATTTTTTATTTCATTGGGTTTCTTTCTCTGGGAGTCGTGTATGGTGCTGCGTGGACAGACATCGCATGAGACTGCTCATGGCATTAACAGGTACAGGTGTGGCCTTCTGGATGGGTTTCGTTCAACGTTTGGAAGTTATGGCCTAATTCATTTCCTTCTTCCGATCAATTTACCACCAAAAGGAGATGGCTATAATTGGCCTATTTATAAGTATTGCAAATCTCATTGAACTGGTTTGCACAAAATTACTTTCTGTCCACGTTAAGTAGAGTAAATTTATTTATTATGATTGAAAATGTATCTAGGTATAAATACTCATGCATTTTGTTAGTGGTATAACTGAATCTATTGTTTTGATTTTGAAAAATTAAGTTACGATACTTTAACACTATTCTGTCCAATCTATACGGATAATTGTTGGTATCTGAAATTGCTAGTAGAGTTATGATGATATACAGGAAAGCATAAAGGTGAGAAGAATACACTTCCCCTTACATATTCTTGTGTCGCCAGCACGACTAACAACATCACAGAATATTGTTTTTTGAATACACTGGTGCCACACAAACATATGTTCGTGATTAATAGTTTTCTATATAGATTCTGTATGTCAATCAGGAAAACACAGTATAAAGTTATGGTTATATGGATTGAATTGTTTACTTTGGTCAAATTTCAGAAGATAAAAATCATTAGAAAAAGGTAATAAGTCATGTTTGACTTATGTCTTGCTTACTTAAATATTATAAATTTTGTTGTAGCTGAATATTTGTTTGTACTTGTTACACATACATATATTGTATACTGGAATTATTTTGCTACCATTTCTATTTGGACAGATTAGTCTGTTATTACATTTTTATAATGGTGTCCGCTGACAGACTTCTTTTCAATATGTTTATATTTTGCTGCGTAGAATAAAATTTATTATTTGTATAACAAATGAAGACATTCGTAGAGTCAGTCTGTGACTTGAACGTAAACTGTACGTTTACTGGTCTCAAGGAATAAGCAAATTTTATTACTGTTATTTATGCAGATGAACGAATACTGTTATATTTAAAGCAGCCACCATCTTTTTTAACTTTTAGAATGTATCATTGTCACACAATATCCACTCCACCCCCAAAACGTATTAAACCGTACTTTACTGACAAGGAACAAAATATGTAATCATGTGACTGAAAAATGTCTAATAATCACATCAAAAATCAGCAGTAGACACTTAGCATGGCTAGAATTTTAAAATGAAATTACAAATATTTGGTGTAAAACTAAACTTATACGTGATAGTCATAGATCCACTGATAATTCTATTTCTACTGCACTCAAAATACCCAAAAGGGTCAAACTAGACGGCAATGAGGGAGAGCATTTCTATTTGGATTTTAAAACACTATAACAACTAATTGGAGATGGACCCATTACTGGTCATTTTCTATCAGAAATATGTGCAAACCCTATAAATGCAATTGCGCAGGGGATGCACAATATATGAAATAAATAAATATCAACTAGTGGAAAGCTTGACAACATAGGTCTTGGTCTCGACTTTTAAAGGTTTGGCAATTGAACATTTATATACAAGTTCATTTATAGAGGTATGCTCTGAAATATCGGCGTACTCCCTCCCCCCCCACATACACACACACACAAACACATAAAAATAGAGAGGAGAGAGTCTGAAGACAAACAGCAAACAAACAGAACCACTTATTAAAGACAATAATTTATTGTTGCACACAGCAGAGACATTTTGTCAAATATTACAAAATAAAAATATGTTGTTAAAAACATCTTACATACAGCGTTAATGTTGCAGTAAATTAAGAGAAACCAGACAGTAGTTAACACAGGATCAGATTTAACTGACATGTAGACCGTTCATTTAACACTTACATTTATTTAGTTCTCAATTGCACAACATACGCTAAAAAATGTTTCTTAATTTGACTCTTAAAACAATTTAAATTCAAGGCAATTTTCCATGCCAAAACTACATTCCTGCTGCATATGTGATGTTTTTCTTGTAGCCTTAAAAACTAAAATAGTCTATAAACAGCTGGAAATATTTACCGAATATTTAATTAAAACACAGCTCAGTGGAAGTGTGATATTTAAAGCATAGATCCATCCATGATAGCAGTTTGATTAAATAAGAAAAGATACAACTGCAAAGCTGAAACAGATAACACGTTCTATCATTAATCAACTTAGGAATGTCATCCTGATTATCACATTTGCATTAACTGCAATAAGATAAACCGATGCGTTATGCCTTTTAGACGTTATATCACTAATCACAATATTATAGCAATCACTTCCCATTAAGTGGCATTTACCCTTGTCATGGTTCTTTATAAAAATAATGTATCTAATATTACTTGTTAGTTATTACGGCTGCTTCAACACCAGTGAAAATAAAACCCACCATTAACAATGTCTTACTAACTTGGTGTTTATTGAGCTACAATTTCTCTGTCATAAAGGTTCTTCTATCACCACAATGAATGTTGTTTTAATCTCATGGCCAATAGAATCATATCTTAAGTTAGAAACAACAACTAACTGACTCGCCATAAACTAAATTTAAATATTCAGATTGTCAAACATTTATAGGCTACCAGTGCGCCCCATTATGGCCTTTTAATAATGGTTTTAATTGTTCAATTAAATAGCCTTACATAGTACTTTATTTCTGTTCAACAATACCAGAAGCGAGGTAAAGATACTACTTGTAGATGAACAATTACAATACGGATTACTCCTCAAGGCAGACAGAGCTTCTGATGAACATTATGACCAAATAACCGTTCTGACCAAATAACCTTTTAGGACCAAAGTTATTGGGATTTAGTTACTATAAGGACTGCAGAAGGTACAAGACCTGAAGAAAAAAAATGGTAAGAATGATATATTAGAAAACAAGTACAGTATATGGGTTCTTTTTTTATGTGGTATAATGTTTTGAGAATTGACACACACACACATATATATATATATATATATATGTACACAAACACACACACAGATTTTCTGTGTCCAAATCATTAACTGCCAGATTCAATAAAGGTGATTTCCTCATCTACTGACTGAGTTATGTAAAGTGTAACATCCTTATCAGATATATGGTCCAACGGATTATGTAGAGTTGAGTTGTTTAGCCTTGATGCTGGTCACACCTGAGACATGTGGTCAAGGGGTGACACCCAAGGAAACGTATCTCGCAAACACAGTCAAGCCTGTTGGTAACGATTAGATCCTTTGTTTTATCAGTTTCCTCAAATTATTAGCAATACAGTTCTCTCTCATATTATGCCGCAATGTAAGTACTCACTGTAGCTACCCAGGTTCTTTCCATTTCACGTTTAAATAATAAATTCAACTATTTTATGCAGTCTTTTATGAATTGAGCTACTACCATATTAATCTGATCCTTAAATAGTACATTCTGCCATTTGAATCTAAAGGATTACAAAAGTGACTTCTCATTTTTGTCCAAATAAGATTTAATCCATATATATTTATCATATGTGATTATTTAACATCACACACACACACACACACACACACACACACATGCAAAGGATCTATTAAAATAAATTGTATGGTCATAAATGCAATGCCATCTTTAAAATATTGTGAGTATACACAGAACTGATCATGGCAAAATATTTACGTCAACACTGAAAATGTATTGTTATGAAAAGCAACCATGCTGGTATTGTTGAAATATTCATTTAACTTATCCTTTTTAACATGGAAGCAATGGCTGGTAACATGATACATACAAAACCACAGACAATTGATTGGTACATCAAAAAAGGCTAACAACAAACCCAACATACCATTCAATTAATCAAGATAAGGCTATCATTAATAACTTATCATTTATAGATTATGAAAAAGTAAAACAACATTTAATGGGAGAGAGGAACACTAATATATACCGATTCTCAATCACATACCTAATGAATCTAAGGGAGCATCCATTTCAGCATTAGTAAACAGTCTCCTTGGAAAGCTTGTCATTAACGTAAAGTCACCGGATTCATCAGTTCTGTTCAATTGAATATATAGCCTAACTGCTGACAGTGGTTCCTTAGCACCAAATGCATGTGTTAGAGCCTGACCATTTGTTAAACGTATCTGAAATGATGCCAGTTACACACACTGGTGATTAACTATCTTCCAAAACGTGCATCTCTTCACAGTTAACAAAAAATACAGGAAATAAGTACAACTTTGAATATTTTATTCACAAATCGTTTCTCCATTTAGATTATTCACAATAATTAACACTTTACCATCCAGATGTTTTTCTAATAACAATGTATGAGAAAATGCCAGTAAAATTCCAGCCTCTGTACTTGTATCATATAGTGCAAGTACTCTACCTGAATAATGTATGGTGAGTGAGTGAGTGTTAAGGTTATGTTCTGTACTGGTCACACATGGGATACATAACTGAATGGCAGCAATTCCACAGAAAAATGTGATGATTAGATGAGACATCCCACATTGTGACCCACATGTCTGCAGTGCACAGTGCACAGGGCTGCTAAATGCACTATTTAAGTCCATACCATCATCCGTTTGTTGAAGGATGAGGTAAACTCGTCTTACCTGTATTCTTGTTTGGTTGTAATCTTTTTTCTCCTGTGGTTGAGAGACAGTAGCTACTGGTGCTGCTGATGGTGGTGGTGAAGATGCTGCTGGAGCGGCATTACTTTGTTGACTTGATTTCCCAAACTGAAAGCACAAACGTGCATTAATTCGAAACACATCACATATTAACACGCTGAAATATTTGATTTCAGTGATCCCTTTATAGCTGCTATATTTTATACTCCAGCTACTGGGAAGTAAACAAGGGAGAATTTAACAAAACATTTAATTTGCTAAAGTAATTTATGGTATTCCGCATGAACTGATTCCTTCACAGTTATTATGTAATCATCTGAAGTTGGCAATAAAGAATTACTGTTATACCTAAATGTATATTTTATGGCAAAACCATTCATCCATCATTGTGCTAAATATGCATGTAGACTAACACAAATGTAAATGTTAGAAGAAATTTCTCATGGTACCTTGACAGCTCTGTCTCGTTTATCTTTTTCAATTTGCTCTCTAACTCGCTGCCTGTAAAAATAAGAATATATTCTGGTGAAATTTAAGCAAATATTTAAGAAACTACAATATAGATCAATGAAATCTAATGTAACAAATAGTGAACATCTGTTTGGAAAAATTCTTAATTATAACAACAGATATATAGATGAAAGTTAATTTAGCAATTCTAATAATAGAGTCAGCCATTATTCATGTATCCAATACTTTTATTAGAAGTATACATAAAACACATGTAAAACAATGGACCATCAGCTATATGTCTCTGGTATGATCTTCATAGAGGCTAAATGAATTACTCAAACTGCAACAATGCATGCAGGGTTGGGTTTTTACTATTAAAAACCTATGTTTTACATTACACTGTAAAAAGCTATTATTAACTGTAAAAACTGTCTAAACTTTTCATAAATCTGTAAATAATGAAAAAAACATGAACAAACATTGTATCATCAGTCATAACGTACATCATTATTATGCACATTCACAAAATCATACCTTTGCTAACATGCATCTCACAAACATACATATAATGAAAGGAACAAAATGATTACTGTATATACTTGCGTATAAGACACACTTTTATACACCAAAATTGCCACCAAACGCGAGTGCATCTTATATGCAAGTGCGACTTAAACACAAGTATAGACAGTAACTTTTATTTTTGTATTATATTACTATAATCTTTGGCATCTAAATCAAATGTATATCATGACACGACAAATGTAAGCTAGTCAATGTCCATCAACACAAACAGTATTCTAATCGAGCAGTTTCCTCGCTGCATACTATAACAGTGTACGAGCTTAAAGACTGTTATTGCTTAGATGATTGCAAACTATGGTATGAATATTTCAAAAATTTTAAAACATTCTCCCAGTGAATGTGAATGAAGCTGGACACGACAGCAGTTGGACAGCTAATGCAAGAAAGTCAATTGACAATCCATCAGATTTAAGGGCCATGTTTATTTTTAAATGGCAACATCAACAGATAAGACAGTCCAATCTTAATTAAAAACACCGTAAACACCAGTTAAATCTAACTCCACGGCTTTCATTTCCAATAACATCTACGGACAATGAAAGACAACTCATTGACAGAACATTTACCTCGCTAATTTTTCTTCCTCCTTTTCTCTCCTTCTCTGTTCCATCAACTTCTTCATTTCCAATTCCTGCAATCTAAGTTCATCGAATTTAACTGAATTTAACATGTATTTCCACAGGCATTTTTTGGATAAACAGAATGATATATTTCACACAACTGTAACTATAATCAACATTGCAATCATCATACTTCTGTTTGGCTGTTAACATTTCCTTTCCACGTTCACGTCTCATCCTTTCCCTAGCTATCTGTTCCTGCCTTTCTTTCTCTTCCTTCTGGAGACGTTTCTGTTTCAGTCTCTCCTGCAATCTGGAGGAAGCATGAAACGCAGAAAACCAATTTAGGTTTAAGTGGGATATGCAAAAATACACTTTGTCAAGCCAAACATAAACGCAGTAAAGGATCGCTTTGTTTGAATTATTCTGTCAAACGTTATTCTAATAGCTCAGCAATCCAAAGAGAAAGAATAAGCACAAAGGATTACAATTCAAGCTGCTTCTTCTTTTCTTCTTCAGACAGAGGTTTTAATTCTTCTGTTGTCTCTGAGAAGTTGGCATGTCCTGATCTAGCAGCATGTAATTCAGCTGCCTCTTGAGACTTCAACAGCTTGCCACAGCTAGGAATATTAATTAGTATTAATACAAATATTTATTTTATTAGTAAGGTGATTACAAATGATAATCTTTAGCATCATCATAAATAATTAATTATCAGTGAACTTCACAGATGAGTGTTAAATTTCTCTTTCACACACATACACACACACACACACACACACACACACAATATTATTTTACTCAATCCTTAAAATCGCACATAACAGTTTAATATCAAACCACTAACTAAATATAGAGTAATAGTCCAAACATATGTCTACATACTCATCACATTTAAGTGATTTAGCAACTGCTGCTTCCCCCTGTCCAGTTACAGGCAAACTACTTTCACCTTCATCTGTGCCAGTTTTGTCCTTTTCTTCAGCTTTCTCCTCACTAGTATCATCTGCCAAACATGTACATTAAACAATCAAACTGTTATAATTAAGACAAATCATATCATAGATTATCATCATCATCATCATCATCATTCTCAAAAGGAATTTGATTCAAACCAGTTTAGTATTTTCCATTCATTATCAGAAATTCCGGAAACTTTCAGGAAACTACAAAAAGATTGAAATAAGAACTATGATAACTGTCTCCAAGAGATTATTCTGTGAACACCGAATGAAGATAAAAATTATGAACAAAATTTTTAAGTAATTGCTTTATGAACAACTGTCATTATTTATAATCGTAACTCATTTCGGAGATATCATAAATGATACATTTATGGAATGATAGCCGTAAGCTAGTAAAGCTTTGTAAGCAAGTTCCGATGACAAAGGTTTGAATTGAAAAAAGTCTTATAACTTTTCTCAAAGTTCTCAGATATCAAGTTCTGTGAAGTACATTTGAGCACATGCCTTATAAGTAGGACTAGAAGAAGTGATGATGATTGATGTTTTATGGCCACTTTTGTGCACATGTTAGGCTAAATGGGCCGAGCGACCTCCAAAGGTAATGAAGTGAAGTCAAAGATGAAACACCCTTCAGATATGCCCACACTGGGATTCGAAGATGGGTGGTAGTGATCTGTGGTCCAACACACTACCAACTAGACCATGGAGGTGCCCAGGACTAGAAGAAATATCCAAATAATCTTGTTGACATAGAAATTGCTAAATATAGTCTCAGTACACACATATCCTTATTTACTAGATTCTCCAAATCTCACTTATTTTGAGATGTGTTTACATTTTGTCAATCATTTTATTTATATGTTGATCTAAACACAAATGTGTTCAACATAACTATTATGGTAAATATATTTACATCTCCCCAATTAATAACCAAATGTTTTTAACCTTTTTGTTATTAATGGGTAAAAGTGTCATGATTAAAGTACATTAGAGTGGATTCAGCTGGTGATCACCATTAGCCAGACATTCACACAAATTATTATCAGCATTTAAACAAAGATGGTAATATTTACATTCATCATAATTCAATGTAATACCAAGTTATGTTCCTTATCAAAAATGGATACCAGGCATGAGGCAGCGAATATTTCAGTATTTAAGTACTATATGTAGTATGAACATATACTGATAGACCTATCCTACTTGAACGATGTTATGGAAACATGGTCAATAGGTAACATTTGTATGATCTAGAATGTTCACAGAATAATATAGTACATATAGTGGTATTTTCTTGTGACATAAACAAACTCCTTTGATAAATAAAATTGAAAATGACCGATTCGAACTAATTTAATGGCTTCTCTCTAATTTCATATGCACAAAAGGTCTTTAAAAAAAGGAAAAAATGGTTATCACTGATAATCATTTTTAGCAAGCGTCATCCACCCGACAAAACAAAAAAAACTTCAGTTTAGATATACACTCACCTGATTCGACTGGTTTTCCAAGAACGTGACCCTTTGGTAATTCAAAAGGATCATCGATATCAGGATCATCATTGTGCGCAAACAACCTAAAAGACACACAACACACCATAAATCAATCAATGGTCAATTTCCAGGCTGCCGTTATTAAATCATGTTTCCTTTCTATTATATATATATATATATATATATATATATATATATCAACTTACCAATCCATTGCAAGTTGAACACCTTTGTACTGAGTTTTAAACAAAGCCTTTTCACTGAAATAAATAAAAATTTATAATAGAACATACTGTCATCCAGGGTTGGGGCGATTATGATTATTTGAGAATACCATGATTATGATTACATACATTTCGAACGCAACCAATTATGATAACATTGTAAAGTAATCATGAGTACAATCATGATTACAATATATATATAGCACAAACATGAATGTGATTATTCATAAATATTTACTCTGTTACGTGTATAATACCAATATAAACATGCTACAATGTTTACGTGTTGCTTTGTAAGAACTAGACGCACTTTCTGGTACATTCCTGAAATGAAAATGTACAAAAGACTTTGATGCCATTGTACGAGACGTTAATTTGTTTTAATATTTCTGAGATCAATAGTCACCATAGAGTAAAGGAGCAAGTAATGAGATTAATGCAAACAATATTAATGGCATGGTTTGAATATATATTTAGCAATGAAATGCGAAGTGTGGCGTGACTATAGCCAGGTAAGGTCTATATAATGGATTAGAATACAGTCAAACCCACAACTCCGAGCCCCTCTGTAACTTGACCACCTCTGTAAATGGACCACTTTTTCAGTCTTAAATTATTGCTATGCTTTAAATTATATTTTTCTTCTGTAACTCGGCCACCTCCCAACTCCGACCTTTATGTTCACTATCGCATGTGTCAATTTAATTGGCTGCTGGTCATCTGACTACTGGCCAATCAAGGTCATAGGAGTTAATCTGAAATGCCTGTTTATATGACTTATAATAGCGGCAACATCTGAAGCAGTGTTTCATCACATTTTCCTTTCATGTTCATAGAACAAACAAACTGACAAATCATCATGTGTCTTGATGCTCCAATGGGTAAATTAGTTCTATTGTTATGTTTTGCCTTATATACCAAACAATATCTCTGGCATGGTATAACATGGTAAATAATCAGACACTTTGTGTAATTGTGAAAGTAATCACTAATTCCGATTACGTTTACAATGTAATCAATTACGATTACATTGCATCTAGAAATGGTGATTACCTGAGATCATGTAATCGATTATGATTACTCATTACCTATTACCCCAATGCTGCTGTCATTAATCTTTCATGACAATGAAATAATTAACTCCATTGTTGGATCAAACCAAAGAGTGGTATTTCAAAAAATTATCTTCAACTCTAATTTATTCTTGACAGACAAATTCACCTTTACCTGTCAAAGTCAGACGTACTGTAAATCCATAACTCAGACAACTGTTGAACAAATGAATAGTCATTAACCATGTTCGAGGGTCTGACAAAAACTGTTCTAAACAATAATAATTCTGTTATAACGCCAGAACAAAGTTTTATGTTGACACTTACATAACTGAGATAATTATAAATTCCTGGTGTTTGATTTCATATTGGTCATTATCATATATTTAGAGTTTATTGTCATAACATCTGACTTGAGGTGTGACAATCATTGTCTCACAGCTTCAGCCAGTTTGAGTGATACAATCTGATTCCTCCCAAAATAACCCTATCTGATAGAGAAAAATAAAGAAGAAAATGCTCTATTTCTGACCTGGGGTCAATTCCATTTGGTCAATTCCAATTCCACAATCACTGATTGTAGTAAACTTCAAATCCAATTTACAGACAGATGCTGCCAGTGTGAGATCTGTTAATTTAACTCACCAGATGGCAGCACAGTTACATCGTTTATCACACTCCTGCCACATTTTAAGTATAGAATGCATTTTTAGCCTTAATATTTAAGGAACAGATCATGTATCAAATAAAGAATGGATAAAAACTGAGTAATATGTTATAATATTCTAGAATCATTCCAAGTCTATATCCCAGTATGTTGCAATTAACACTAATGATATACATCATCAAATAATATAAAGCTTTGTCACCATTAAAAATCTAACTGAACTGTCACATATTGTGAGGATGTAGGGCCTACTGTGAGCCATCCAAGCCTGCCAGTGAAAACTAATCTTACCTTAGGATTTGTTACCCTCTTCCACCACATATTAACAGACTTGAAGTCTAACACATTTTGACATTAAATACCATGTTCAAAGCATGAATAACATGCTACAGCATAACAATAACAAACTGCAATAGACTCTTAGATAAAATTCTGTTATAAGCAGTCTATATTACCATTTCAATACATGGGTTATATATATATATATACTTGTGTGTGTGTGTGTGTGTGTGTGTGTGTGTGTGTGTGTAATAAAAGTTAACAAACTAATTGTATATTGTATATACAAGTTTAATATAAAATTATCACGTGAATAAAAGTCAATTTCAATACACTGGAAACTATAAATCCAAATAAAAAAGTTCTGATAACAATTTGTAAAACTACCACAATGCCAATTTCAGGCAAAGCCACAGGGTGGCACCCACAGTTTGACCCACTCTACTCTGTTTTAGCACTTCATATTAAGTTTACATAAATGCTGAAACATGGGGGTTTAAATTATTTTTATAATCAAATTAACTTCCATCATTCAATTTCATTTCTTTAATTAACTGCTAATTAAACACAGAAAAGCCTAAATTGATCAAAATATTTATAATGTAAACAAACCTTCTTTATAAACTGGATGTTATTTATTGTTAAATACACATGTACAATGGCACTGACAAATGTTTGTGGAAGATATGCCAAATTTTAAAAAGTCATAAAAATATACAATACTCAAAGGATTTGGATGGACATACATATTAGCAAACATTCTGCTGGGCGAGAACATAAATTAGAACTACATGACTAAACTGTGTAACTAGTTTAGTGCTGTTGTCATTTATTCAAAAGTTAGAGTGGCACAGCAAGATTAAAGAACATTGAACTAATGAAATAAGATTCAGGACTGTGTTGTTAATATAGCAGCACCAACACTTACAGCATTAGGCTAACTATCCATCAAATGATCTGTAAGTAATATGATTCAGCGGGTCCATATGGAGTCAGTTCTTTACCGTAGGTCCTGGCCATTAAGCCGAGACTTTGTGTCAACATTTTGACCCTTATTTTGGGGGGGGGTCGGCTTAATGGCCGGTGCTATTTCAGTGTCAAGAAATCCAGTCATCGTGAGAAAAAATTTCAGTGTGTTAGCAGCTGTCTAAATGCTAGTGACCTAGTCTAGATCTAGATGCAAATGGACATCAATCGTTATTTTGATTTAAACTCATGCAGTCATGGAGTGAAAATAGAAGTGAAACAAGTTGATGATAATTATATATGGATTTATAATGAAAATCAATATTTATATGTAGAATTATCTGATTTTTGTAATTATGGATAAATGTTGAATGACTCAGTAGCGCATTTCACGAAGGCAGGGCCAGTAACAAGACAATTCGTACCCAAGAGTGTCTTATTCGTTTGGCGGCATAGACATTAGGGTGCACCCATATACATACTTTGTATAGGCATATTTATACTAATAATGGGATAATTACTGATTAATTAATTTATTTTCAATAGAGAGTTATAGTTACAAACTGACCTCATATACCAGTAATTTACATTGTCTTGGTTATTGCTGCATTAGTGACCAAAACGTACCACCAAAGGCTCAGTAGTACTCTAATTGACAATATGTCTAATTATTTCTAAGTCATTGACTTCATGTGTGGTTCATTAAATATTTAATCATGCAGTTAATTTAAGTTTGAGGTCCTACGTGTGAGCTAACAGTTTGTGTAAATGATAGTTATAACTTGCCTTGATCTATTGACAGTATACAAAACACATTGGTATGAATAACCAGTTACGAAAACAAAATTATTTTCTGTGTTAAAAATGTCACATGGAAATACTGCAGGGAAAAGTTCAGATTTTTAGGCCGGCTTATTAGACGGTAATATCATAAATCATGATATTTTAGGCTTAAAAACCGCCCTCGGCTTAATGGCTGGGTTGGCTTAATGGCCGGGACCTACGGTACAGGCAAATCATAAATGTTATGACCATATACCAAAAAACAATGGGAGATTGTGACTGCTATTTGGAAAAGTTTCCAACAGGGGTACTCCATTTCTTGGATTTTTATACTGCCTCTTTTTATTTCTTTGACCGAGTGACATGGCACAATTTTTCTAAATAAACAGTTTTATGTCCTGATTACTTATCAGATGAAATACAACAATTGCTTTGGTGATCTGACATCTTAGTGTAAATAGATTATATTTTTGGATGCTCTTTACTCACACAGATACCATCTGATACCAAAAACAATGTCACCAACATATCTTCAGCTTTATTTCCTTCCAAAGAGCAATTTTTGAATATCTTCCAGTTATGCGCACTAATTCACCTGTGGGCTGCAAAATGTAGTGTTTTTTAATAGACTCCTTCTGAGGAGATTAAGAAGCTTTTTACCTGAAGACTTTTAAAATAGTTGCTCAGATTTTACCATTATGATGTCACAACTGCAACAATGCTAATCAGCTTATTAAAATGTGTATACCTTTCTTTACATGTTACCTATGCCTATGGCTATTGACATAATTCAAATTGTAGGTGGTTATAATCAGACATGGGGTCAATTTTATTAAAATAGCCGAGGTTATTTTTCATGAAAGTGCCTATCATATATCTAGAATAGACTATAGACACTATCAGACTATGAAATGTCTATGATAATGATATGGATGAACCATGAAGAAGTTTTTGAACTAGAGTAGACCACCCCATATGACTATAAGTATGACTGTCTATCAAGTATCATGTCTAGAGTCTACTACCCATGATACTCATCATATGTTCATCTATTTAACACCATTGATATATGGATCAATAATAACTGCATTCAAGTACACGTTTATTTGGTTATGGACTATTAGCACCCACATCACTCAATTATAATCACAATACAAGGAATAAACATGAGCGTCTGGGCGATAATACAGTAATATGTGACTATTTTAATATGATTGGAATTTACATAAATATACTAATAACAATGGATATTATAACATACGCCCTGTTCCGTGGGAATCCCATCTCCATAAGTGTGTCAACGTCAGAAGACATTCTGGCCGGCGTTTAATTAATTTTGTTTACTATAAAATGCTTTTAGCAATCATTCTAGAGTAGGGAAAGGTATACCGAAACGGACATGTAGTTATAAATTGTTCCTTGGCATAAGTTTCTCTTCTGCACTTAGCTTCGTTTATTACGGGTCCTTGTATAACATATGACACTGGGTTAGGTAGACAACATTGGTAAGTTCCAATCCAACAAACAAAAGACAGAGCCGTATTAACCGGTGGCCCGGCCACTAATATTTAGGCAATCGAGACCGCCTCAAGTACTTAAAAAATCCACAGCGCTAGAGTTAACTGCCTAATCCTGATACGGTATAGGCATTAGGCCGCAGTAAATAGCCTAATATTTATTTTGTGAGTCTCCTGAAGAATTCTACTCACATTATTTTTAAATATTACTTAAATAAGCTTCAGAATCATATATTATACTATAATGGGCCACTCCGTGGTCCAGTTGGTAGCGCGTTAGCCCACAGATCACTACCGCCTGAGTTCGAATCTCGGCGTGGGCCTATCTGAATTAAGGTTGTTTCATCTTTGACTTCGCTTCATTACCTTTGGATGTCGCTCTGCCCATTTAGCCTACCATGTGCACAAAAGTGATAGTAAAACATCAATCATCATCATCATCATCAGTATATACATATAATAATAATAATAATAATAATAATGGCCGAAATGGCAGTTATTTTACATGGCTGGCACACCTCAAATGAGGGAGACGCATAAGGTCTGTAATTTACAGCTTCACCATGGGAACTAATTTTAAATAAATTTAGAATTTATGATGCCATATTCGGTGGAGAAAACGTTACCAGTTGTCTGGTTGGATGAAAAACTCCTCCTACAATAGCGGACGTTCCAAAAAATTGCAGAAGATTTTGTGCTTGAAAAACAAATGCCCAGCTTCAGACCTTTCACCCAGATCTTTCACAAACCAAGTCTTTGGAGAAAAGCAGGAAAAGCGGAAGTTCTGCTATAGTGCCACGGCGGGATTCGAACCTCCTATGGGAATATATATATATATATATATATATATGGATAAATACTTATGCACATCTATCACTACGGCACAGAGTGTAAAGTGCCTTTACGCATTGCAGCCTGAGGAAACAAATGACGGGTTTCTAGTCCTTATGGTTAATACGGCCCTAGCTGAGGTGTAGAGGATTTCCCCTCTCATTTAAAACAACAATCTACGGTGGTATAATCAGATAGAGAGAGAGTGTGTGTGTGTGTGTTTGTTACTCCTGACGCGCCATTTTGGATTTTGAACCATTAGCGCACCTGCCGGACGGGTGCACTTCTTAGATAATCAAAAGCTCTCTGGTTGTACACATGTGATTGTGTACATGTGTGCCGCATGGTTGAAATGAATTGCCAATACTAGTACTATATGTTACTACATGAGCACCTACTCTCACTGATATTTGAATGTTGACGTCTACCACACATTTTTACATTGTTGAGACTATTAGTATTTTATCATCGGACCAACCCGGTGCCTGCTTTCTCCCATTGATGTTTGGTCTACCTTTCCTCCGGGCTCACTTACATTAGCGACAGACTCCATAATAGGACAGCAGCATACTGATACATTAGATTCATCTACCTTCACCATCACTCGCCAATCATTACTTCACATCATCTCGAATCATTGTTGATTTATTTGTTTTAATTTGTGCTTAATTTTGTCTTGAGACGCTGGGGAAGACAGTCTTTATGGCTATTAGTTGTCCTGGCTAACAACCTTACATTTATGGATAGACAATTTAACATATTATGTACTTAATTGTTAGTGAATAAATTACTTACTTACTTACTTACTTGCTAATTAATACTATTTGTCCACACATATTATTGAAAAAAAAGCTGTGAAACTGTAAACAAAGAAGTCATTTCAGAGCCCGGTCACTTCACAGCCTACAATTTGCGATAACCTCACTGCCGATCAGAAAAATAATTGAACGTGGTTTAAGTAATTTCACAGCCTATTTTATTTTGTGTGTGGAAGGCGTAGTTTAAAAAATGAAAACAATGATATATATATATATATATATATATATATATATACACATATACGAGGTATATGCATAAACATCTTTTTCATCATGTCAATTTATCGTCAATTGTCACACACAACAATCACGGGTCATATGCCACGGTCGTTAACGTTAACGCCACCCTAACACAATTCATTACAAACTTTCCATCATATATTCATCATGTCCGTTTATCATATATTAACTAAAAAATTCACAAGTTCACACCTCAACAATATAGACCAATATAGGGCTACCCAGCTGAGAACAAAGACTATGCATGTAATATTAACTATGTGTTTGCGTTAACATGTTAGATATAGAGAAATTAGTACTTTCGTAATTAATAACCCATCAATAGCAAAAATAACAAAAATGAATGTGCATACGAGACTGTAATTTTTTAATTATCAAATTGAGGGTCAAATTTGCTTTAATATAGGAATCGTGATATATATATATATATATATATATCATAATTTGCAAAATAAGCACGAATTGGACAGATATCACTGTATACTTGCGCTGTTTACATGGTAGGTAAATACTTATTCGCTTTTATACATCTAATGAATTACACACACACACACACACACACACATATATATATATATATACGCGTGTGAGACCATTTTGAGGTCATTTTGTTTATAAATGTGTGTGGAGTATATAGGGAGCTGTTATGAACTTTAACTAAAGTCTGGCTTAGAATAATAATTTAACAGTAATTAAGACTATTATTATTATTATTGATGTTTTATGACAATGAACAATTATATATGTACTTATCTAATAC
This sequence comes from Paralvinella palmiformis, assembly GCA_025642065.1. NCBI lineage: Eukaryota > Metazoa > Annelida > Polychaeta > Terebellida > Alvinellidae > Paralvinella > Paralvinella palmiformis. The sequence goes on from JAODUP010000001.1 coordinate 2,256,681, forward strand.
ATTCCTATATATTGTATGAAGAATTATCGTTAAAGATAAAGACATAATAAGGTACTGTACTGATATAAAAATAGGTTTCAACAGCGCTAAAATATTTCATGCCTTCAACGGAGGTGAAATTAAAAATTGGCTCGTTTAACAGTCTTTTAATAACCTGGATTGTGTCAGGTGACCTTTATTCAGTTTAATCACAACTCAATGACAACATATAATCATATGGATATACGTCTTCTTCTCAGAGATTCCCCGGTATATGTTATGACACCAGCATCAGTAAGTAGATGATTGAAGTAAGTCTTCCTGGGAACATTAATACTCTGGATCTTTCCCCAGTACGAAGCTTGCGATAGGGTACGTGATACCACGAAAGACCTTAACAATTAATATTTATTAATAATTTATACTGACTTATTCGCCATTTTAACTAGAATTAACAGGTGATATCTATATATGGTCTTTAATAATATAATAATAATAATAATAATATATCTTTATTTCGGAAATCTACATTCCATACATGATACAATGTAAAAATTGGACTAAGACGGCTATATATTAAACACACAAAACATATAACACACACACACACACACACATATATATATATATATATATATAGTTGTCGTTTTCGCCATTATCATCGTATATATATATAATATCATATATATATATATATGTATATATATATATATATATATATATATACGATGATAATGGCGAAAACGACAACTAACCTGTCAAGAATAAAGAACATGGTTCCATCTTGTCGTAATACTGGAACTGACATGATAAAATAGGCTACACGAGAGATCTTTTATCAAACTATTATCCGAATTATATAAACGAGTTCTAAACTGAATATACTTTTACGTAGTAAGACTCCAAATGGGTCGATATTGTTATTTACCTAATGGCTTTGTAAGATATGCTGACACCTCTCCTAACACCAAACAATTTACGATAAAGTTATATGCCACAAAAGATTTCTTGTAGATTGATTGTCTATATCTACACCATATAGGTGACTGCCACAAGCATCGTTGAAAAAAGACTTTAAAAACTTAATTAGTTAATTAGAACATTTGCGAAATCTAGTAATTAACATATTCCCCCTAGCATAGAAGCATTTTACATGTCTCATAATGTCTTCTTCATCTGCAAGTTTGCCATGAACAATCATTCCTAAATATTTGTTGCTAGATAAAAATGAGAGGCCCATTGTTCAACATGATGCCTGGGACATATAAACTCGATACATTCTTCGGTTTAAAACACATATCAACATAGAGTCCATGTTTGTGGAGGGGGGATTCTAAAAGCCCAACATTTGATCGTGTGTAAGGTTATCTTAGAGACTTAAGAGATTCCTTAAAAGCCTAATAAGGTAATCCAAATTATGTTATTTTCGATTATATTTAATTATTGGTAAGATATATGTTAATATAAATCAAATCTGAAATATATTTTGTATATGAATACGTCCGAAGCTATTATGTCATAATAACTCCAAATACTATTTATAACATATATTTAAGCCAGAGAGCTTAAATATAGAGAGGCGTTACTCTTGCCGCGCCATGTTGAATTTTGAACCAGTGGCGCCTCTAGCGACCGGAGGTATTTCTCAGATAAACAAAAGCTCTCTGGTTGTCCACACGTGACCGTGTACATGTGTGCGCATGGTTGAAATGAATTGCCAATACTAGTACTATATGTTACATGATCACATACTCTTTTATTAATTAACACTTTAATTGTGGACACATGATATCGAAGAAAACGAAGCTCTGAAACTGTAAATAAATAATTAAGTGATTTCAATGTTTTCATAGCCCATGCAGTCACTTAATTAATTCATAGCCTACAATTTGCAATCACTTGACAGCTAATCAGCAAATAATTGAATGTGGTTTAGGTTATTTCACAGCTTTGTGTGTGAAAGTTTTTTTAATGAAAACAATTAGGTATATATGAGGTAAATGCATACAAACATACTTTCATCATGTCAGTTTATCATAGCCCATAATTTTTTTGTTTATTTAGATATATACATATAATGATATATACAGCTATTATAACGCAACCATAACACAATTCAGTACGAACTTTCCACTATATGGCATATATTCATCATGTCCGTTTATCATATATTAACTATAAAAAAATCATAAGTTCATTTAAAGTCTACACCTCAATAATATAGACCATGCAATATAGGCCTGCCCAGCTGAGAACAAAGAATATACATGGAATATTAACAATGTTTATGTTTGCGTTAACATGTTAGAGATAGAGAAATTAGTGCTTTCATACAATAAGTGGCACCAAATCTCTTCTTCTACAGTTACAATCAGTCCTTTGTTATCAAATGGACGGAATAACCCAAATTGCTTCCAGCTCTTAACAACCACTACTACTACAAAAATATGACATTTAGTACAGATCAGTGAACTGTTTAAAGTTAGACAGAATATACCCAGAGGTGTAATAGACACATGCACTGACTACTGTAACAGATAACTCAAAATCATCTATCACATCCAACACCAGTAAATCTGTATTCAAGAGATTGGCCTGTTTACATGGTATCTCATCATCATAGAACTTCAAGGACTGAAACAGAACAATACCTTATAAAATAATGACTTTAACCATTAAGTGCATACACAATGTGTAAACACATTTTGTTCAAGTTGGTTAAAGAATTTGATTTGATATGCATTTAAGTTATGAAGAGAATTTGTGATTAATCGGTTGATATTGTTCAATAAAATTTAATAAGATTTTGTCTGAAACAAATATAGATCTAGGTAGATCTTGCTTGGACCTACTGCTTGGGTCATGTCAAGTAGGGGCGTGTCTACTTCAAATTGTTATGCTTATTTTTTAAATATCCTTTATCTAAAAAAAGCCAGATCATATCAAATTTTCACACTAGCTTTCATTTACTTTCAGGAATGTCTTTATTTGTGCATACTTTTTCTGTTACTGCAGCCGAACGTCGCAGAATGAACTAGTGCCATTAGGCACCATGTTAACGAAGGGAGCTGGCCGTGACAATCTACCTCCGGTCGCTAGGGCCCTGACGCTCCATGAATTCAAAATGGCGCCCCGTGTTAAAACGCGAAGTAACACGTCTTGTTATAAATAGTCTTTGTTTAAGTTCTTAGGTTACATTTAATCTGAAATTTTCAGGTAACCTGTATTAAATCTCAGTTAGCAATAGACGTATTACCTGAAAATTTCTGGTAATATACATATTACCTGATTATACAGATTAACTATAACACACACACACACACATAACGATAATATCATAATTAAATTGATTTTAATAATAAACAGCTAGCTAACCATGCAAGTATTAACTTGCACCATATAGTTAACTTGCTTCACCAAGAAGCCAGCTCAGTGGATGTGCAAGCACAGTTGTGAGTTGATTGCCTACGAGAAATTGAAATATAAAATAATATCAGCAGACAAAGATCTTCATCTTTGTATTGCGGGATGACTATGTTGTGAACAAACTGGATGGACAGGAACTATTCCGCAAGATCTACAAACCATGCACATATACCGTCATATATTTTGCTGCTCTAGTCTATATCTGTGGTTGTTTTTGATAATAAATTGTATTTTAACTATTATTATTTGCCATAATTTTTAATACACTGTATTTTATCTATTTTGCAATAAGTTATAGCGATGGTTCTCGAGGGCGAATATAAAACGGGCGAAACTAACTGACGGGCGAATAAAATCATGGGCGAATAGTCCAGTTCCCACTCTACATGAACGAGTGTCCAAAAACGCCTGTAAGGTTGGTTGTTACGAATTTGTGAATTTGTTGAAGAGTTATATTTAATGTTGTAGTTTTTATATTAGCGTAGTTTAAGAAGCATTGTTTTCTTTATGCCCATCATAATTTCAGTAGTAACCACCGTTTTTAATAAAGTTATAGAAATTTGCGGTTGTCAAATTGTGACCTTCATATGATGACGGTGGCCGGTGCCGGTTGGTATGAGGTTTTTATGAACTTATAGAGTAGACGTCTAGAGTATACATTACTGCGACATCGAAGATATAATGTTTGTGTGGTAGTGAAAGAATGGTAATATACAGAAAACTTATTTCCAGTGTGGTTCCTATACAGTTTGTCTCTGAAACTATCCCCACAATCTGACAATGCACACACGATTAATCATTAGAGGATCTAGATCTAATGTTTCTGAAAACATAAGAATAGTTATTAACATCATATTTTGTTATTTTAGCACACTAGTTTAACCTTTCACCCCACAAAAGTCTTGTGAGTTAAGCTAATACTAGTAGATCTAGGTCTATTACTGACTGGGTTTCAAGTAGATCTACTTGTTGAGGGTGTGCCAGTGGTGCAGTGATTACAGCACTTCGCTATAAATCTCCAGATAGTAAGTTTGAATCTGGCTTATGTCAGTATTTGTGCCATTTTTCCCCAGGGAAACTTACCCTTGGACAATATGTCCCACATGTGGCCATCACTGAGGCCAACTTGGTTCAATTCAAATATATCAACTTGGATGTGATATAGATATAAAAAGTAAAATGATGTATCATAAAATAAATATTGTATATTTGCTTTATAGATCTTATATTTGGAAATGTTACATGCCATTCATCAAGTGATAATAAATGTATTTAAGTTAATTGAACAAAATGTTGTTTTTGGTTATATTCGTAATTCATAGATATCAAAATGAGCACACTCTTCTTAACATAACTTTACATAGTTTATATAAAAAAGGTCAAATATTATTCTTGTTGGTATATTTTAGTCTTCAGTATAATTATATTTATCTGATTGAGAGTGATTCTAAGTGAAGTCTTATGAAAAAGTAGACTGGGATGCACCTATTAACTTATTAGCTTCTGTATTCTTCATAAACAGTAAATGTTTTTAATATGGAAACATTAAAACAAGAGGTGTGCTTCCGTGGTTTAGTTGGTAGCGTGTTGGACCACAGATCACTACCACCTGAGTTCGAATCTTGGCATGGGCATATCTGACTGGTATTGCATCTTTGACCTCACTTCATAACCTTTGGAGGTCGCTCGGGCCATTTAACCCACCATATGCACAAAAGTGGCTGTATAACCTAAATAATCTTTTTAAACCAGAGGTAAATGAGCACCCCAAAAATTACTATTTGGAATAAAAAGTAAACCCAATTGAAAGTTTGAGGCATGCTAACATAGGCCATAGGGAAATAAAAACATGGTTGTTAAGTAATATTCCAAATTATTGTTCTAAGTTAAGAAAGGTAACTTTTGAAATGTGATTTGAGAATTTGACGAAAAATTGTATAGATTTAAAAAATATACTAATGCCAAAAAATTATAATCACAGAGAATTATTGTTTTTGTTTCAGAATGGTATTTCTTGAATCCTGAATTTATATTTCTAATTCAGTTTGGCATGTCAGAATATATCTTAACTTCACTGCTTTGTTAAAAAATAATGTTCATACATTTAATCATTTTATTAAAACTAAAAATGCAACATCACTTTCAGGAATAAAGACAAATAAATAATGCCAAGTCTAACTGGATGGTAGTTTGATGTGTCTTACATTTTTTTTATTTGTATAACTAACCTAATAGATTTGTAAACATCATAATGTCAGATAAGGATAGAAGTATGTTGCTTGAACCAAAACATGCTGAACGTGTTCATTGCAAAAGCGTTCTCTATCTTCTGGGGGTCTAGCATAATGTGAATTAACAAATAAATTTCTGATTCAGACTTGTTCAGCCTATTTAACCTACCATGTGCACAAAAATGGCCATAAAACAGCAATATTTACATGTATATTTTTACTTATGAATATCGGGATATTCAGGCCATCTACATGAATATATGATATATCCTTAACAACACCAGCTAGATATTAATCTTTGTGATGTTGTGTTTTATGGTTCTCATTGTCAAACATTTTGTAGAGTTATGATTAAAAATTGGGGATAGATAATTAATCTTCTGTAACCACAATGATTCAAATCATGTCACTTTATTTTATAAATTTTATTTTTCAGTCTTAAGGAACCAATGCCCATGTGACTTGTCCCCTGATATGTTTATTCTTAATAATTATACTTTGATTATATCTATATAAATAATTATACAGTATAACATAGGTGATGGTGAATGTGATCCAGTATAAATCATTTTAATCAGCGTCTTTTCTCAAAATATTGACAATATATCTTTTTATATGACCAAATTAGTCAAGAGTTTGGTTTCTTCCTGGTAAAAAAGTATACTTATTTTCAATATGTTGTACAAAAGTGATCTATTTTAGTTTCTTCCATTTGTCCCCAACAGTGTTTTGCAAACCAACAGATATGAGTACTAGATCCCATTCTAATTTCACATATATCATATGTGTATGAATTGCATGAGAAGTATATTATTATGTTTAATATTTGTCAAATTTAAAATGGAATATCTAAATTTGGATGATGATTTTGTACTCTTTTTTTAGTTTCTTCCTAAAATTGAAGGGAAGAAATTATTTCTTCCATAGCGGAAAAAAAAAACAGTTTTTACTGTAGTTATTACCGCCCGTGGAAGAAACATGCCAACTGTGGATTAGTGACATTAATATGTTAATAAAAACATGGTTTGGTTATGAAGTGGTAGGATACAAATAGGTTTAGTTAAGAAAAGACATGGTCCCAAAGCAGTATGTCTCGTTTTTGTCATAGGATGTGGGCAACAAAGTCTTAGTCATGATTTCAACTGAATTCGGTAAATTGTATTCACTAATGTCTGTATTGTATGTTTATATGGAAGCTGTTTATTTGTCTGTCCATCAGGTGTTTTCATGGAAGGTGGTGTGGAGGCAACCAAACTTCAGTCAGTACTAGTGAAAGTTCGAAGGAATTTCATCTCCGTTCTTTTCCCAGTTTTGGCCGTGTCAGCAATATATGCTGATTGGTCACGAACGCAGAGATACAAGGCAGCTAAAGTAGCAGCACTGACTGAGTCAGTAGAATTTTCAGACAATCAGGGTCTCAGATAAAAAGGTGTGGTATGTTGAAAAGCAGTTTCTTATAAGTAGGATAATCATTTGTCCATATGTCCCAAGTTTGTATTTGTCTTTATGTCCTGGATTTCTTTTTGTCTGTAGTTCCAGGGTTTCTATTTCTCAAACTATCCTGGGTTTATATTTGTCCGTATGTTTCAGGTTTATATTTTTCTGTTAGTCAGAAACAAAAATAATTGTGTTTTACTTCCGTGCATGTGTTCAAACCATTTGTCCATATGTCCCAAGTTTGTATTTGTTTTTATGTCCGTCGTTTCTTCTTTGTCCGTATGCCCATGGTTTCTTTTTGTCAGTCTGTCCTGGGTTTATGATTTGTCGGTATGTATCAGATTTATAATATTCCATTTGTTCTGGGTTTATATGTCCAAGGCCAGATTAAACAAAACCATTGTACATGCTCACATGTACATGGCATGAGTCAAATTGGTTCTATTTCTGGGTAAATGCTAGGAGGTACTATAGTCCATAATTTCATTTGTTATACATTCATTCATAGATGACTACAGTATCATGTAAACATCAATTATCAAATAGATCAGTTCCATTTTCATGTTTTGTTAGTGCCAGTCTTAAATTGAAGTAGCCTCAGCTCTTCTGATGACAATTCAATATATTCATTGAAATCTTGTTAAATATTCCTACTGGGAGACATTGAATGAAGTGAGCTAGTTCTGGCAAATGTGCTCTTACTGATAGATGCCATTTTGGGTTTAAGTCGGTCAGTTTAATCAGCGGTGCAGAGTGAATTTTAGCATTATTTAGAATGCCGTTTTAGCAATTAACTCTAGACTATTTTGAGTAATTTGTCGTGGCAAATGTCAAGTTGTTTGTCATTGCGCAAGTAATATTTTTCACTAGTTGCAGTTATGTTAATACCACGGATACTATAGGTTTCTTCAAGATGAATCATTAATCTGATTTTATCTTTTTAACAACCTTATAATTATATATCTATACACCTACGTATTTAAATATTTACCATTTATACTTAATAACATCTCTACATTTTAGCTTATAAATAGCTTTTATCAATGCCTGTAATCTGGCTTATTAACCTCTTACTAAAGATTCTTTAATACGTTTTTGTTTACAAATGTTCTAGGATACTGAATGGCCTAAACTAGCATTAAGTAACATTCGTTTGAATCGTTAAATGATTAATACTGGTCATTTTCAGCTTGGAAGATGTTTATCATCACTAGAGGTCTCTTCACAAGAAACGCCGTCGAGAAGTACAAGCTGTTTCTCGTTCCATTGGTCGGCTTCTTTATTGGCTATGAATTAGACAAAGCTGCAGAAGAACGAGCTCGATCATTTCACAACAAAAGTATGCTGTTTGGTGGCAGGGATCTAGCACCCGGGGAAAGAATCTGGTAATCCAGACTGGCTGCAGATGACGGATTGTGTGATGTTTAGTAAAAAACCTTTAGCAATCATGAAGCTAAAAAAGAGATCGCATATTTTCTGGCAGCTCTCTGGTAGTGTTGATCAATAAAAAAAGAAATCACCATTTCTGGTTAACGTATCTTTTATTAGAAGTAAACCCGACATGCTAATATTTTAAACAGATGGAAAAAAACACTAAATACATGGGTATAAACTAACTCTTCTTAAAAGATTGGCTAATAAAACACCGGATGTCTACATTGTAAAAAATCAAATGGTTTAAAACAGCAAGATTAGTTTTAAATGGAGAACCAAGAGTAACTAGGTCAATAGTTATGGTTGAAATGTAAATAAACAGATAGCAAGCTTCTACAGTAGCTGACTCCATCTCTATGCAGTGTAAAAATCTAATGAAAATATTAAGCAGCGAATACCATGGTTTACTTTTACAAAACGGAACATCTGGTACTTCAACAAACGAACAGCAAGAAAAACGATAATCCTGGCACTTCGTTGTCCACCTTCATTTAAAAATTTCAGGACTAATACAGCTATACTCGCAAATATCATAAATAATGTCAAATGTGTAAACGATCACACACACATTAAACAATCCAGTTTAAAGCACTGATTAATCAACTTTTAATGGCCTGTGGGTGCCGCCATTTTGAAGCTAGATGGAGACAGGAAGCTCCTGATGTCACTTGAATACAGCAATTTTTGACCAGAAGTCTGTAGAGCCGGTACAAAAGCATGTAAACAAGTGTGAGCAAAGAATTATTCCAGAACATAATGCAATTATCTTGTTGAAATTACGTCATGAATGACATACAATATCAGTTTGAGCCAGAAGGAATTTTACAAGAGGATGATGATAAAAATGGCTCAGATTTTAAAGCTCAAAGTAAACTATAGTCGAGAGAGGGCTCATGTGACATCAGAGCATTTGGGTAATGGTGGCCCTGCAGTAACTTGGATTATTTCCCTATGATATCGGGTATATTTTGTGATTATTACTGTGGAATATTTGGTTACTGTTCTACGCAATACATCTTTAAGAAATATATTCTGAGGGTGTCCCTTTAAGTGAACAACTGACTTGCTCGGAATCATCACTGGTATGTATGTGTGTGATCATTCAATGAATTCTGTGGCTACCATTTCCAGAGTAACACAATTTTAACTTTTCTAAAATTTTTGTGTGTATATATATATATATATATATATATAAACTTTAATAATTTGACACAAATTTGGCAAAAATTTACAACAAACATTAAAATAACAATACCATTTGCAAAATATACACTGCCAGCATTAATAAATATCCGCCGACACTTCACTATAATTATCTAAATTACAGCAGTATCTGGATTGATAGTATCAACTGATCCATTTCCAGTCACACTAAATCATGGTTTCTGCACAAAATTATTAGGTCACAAGTGTAGGAGGGACTTACAAGCTGAGGATTCTGAATATAGAATTTCTAGACGTCTGAATGCTTGCATGATTTTATCCATTATAATAAAGATTTTGGAATAGTTGTTGTGATATGTTTTCATTAAAAAATGGACTAAAACATATTTTAAAATTGGGTTTATTGTTGGACACGTTATTTACTTGTACCCCACTAGCAGAAACAAGGACACTGGGTCATAACACCCATCTTGACACTTGCTACCCAATTTTCTATGAATATCGCCTATATGAGTTTCTGTTTGCTCAAGATTCTGACCTTGGCAGCAAAGTCAGAAGAGAATAATCCAAAACCTACTTGTGTATCCTATCCACTGAACACTCGTTAAGTTCCTGATCACCAATACCAAACTAAGAAATGTGTGTCCACATGAACATGACGCATGCTTGATGGAAACAGACACACCTGTTAGCCAGTTCCATCAGAACGGGTAAATAATTCACCATCACAAAAAGAAACCACCTTCAAGACAAGTTGTGTTGTGTGACCATGCAAGTCAAAGCTGATTAACTACCTAGGCAGTTAACATCTGCTAACAACAATCTTCCATGATAACTCAAAAGGTGACCGATTTTCCTAGTATTTGAATTCCATCTGAACCAGATACTTCATATTGATCTGGGCAACATCATAAACAATGTATCTGAAGTATATGAGTTAAGAATAATTCTGATAAAACATGAATTTCAACACATTTCTTCTGGAAGCAGCAGCATCCAAGTAATCCACATTTATCCGAGAACTGTTTTATGGTTGAATTGCTTAGCCTCAGTTTTGGACACACATGAGCAGACACAGGGTCAATTCCGAAATTGGAATTAATAGGCAATTCCGGAATTGGAATTGCATATTTAAAAAAAAAAGGAATTGGAATTGATAAATTTGGAATTGAAGTTTGCTACAAAAACTTTTAATACACAAATTAATTTACCATTTAATTTTTTAATTCAGAAATATTTCTTCCATGACAATCCTACTTGGAATATAAACTATTTGGAGTAGGTATTAGGAGTACCCCGAGTGGCATATGGTTTGACAGGCTGATGGATCAACAACACTGAAAACGTCTTGTAATAATCTGCCAGTTACTCCCAATTATCAAAACTTGTTTGTGATTGACTATTGTTTTTGGATAGAATACCATTAAGCTAATAGAAAATGTACTTCCTTTTTGTTTTAAGTGCATGTCATCGATGTTAACAGGCAATTAATAATTGTAAACAAACACAGTTCTCCGGGATCTCCCATATATACTTTCCATTATGAACAGAACCACTGGAATATTCTTAGTAAAACTCTGGTTTGCAGAGTTCAGAATCCTATTTTTTCCATATGTGAAGCCAATCTGGTAAGAACAAAGGTAGATATATGCCTATATATTCGGTACTAGGTATAAATCATAGGATTTGAAGTCTCTCATTAGCCAACCTCACTGGATATGGCTAAAACGGTGCTGCACCTAGTGAACAGTTGGGAAAACTAGCTAACTGGCAACTGGTCCATTGATAAATCTGATGTGGAGTTGATAAATTTGATGTAGAATTGACCAAAAAGAAATCCCACAGATATGAACTGTTTTGTAGTCCAGTGTTCTTACCACTACACCACCATAACACTCAAACTGTTTTATGGTAAAAAACGAGTACTAATTGCTTCAAAAATAAAAATCTGGATGAAAACAAGTGACCCTGTTCTTAATTTCACACCAATATAAATCTGAGCTAGAAGAGACACTCAATTCTAAATTTGTTTTCAATTTTTCGTAAACAAAAACATCTATCATACTATAAGTAAAGGATACTCATTATACAGTAGACTGCTCGATTTGGATGTTGGCTTCCCTTCTCCCATTGGTATCACCACACCATCTGGTGTAGTGTAGTTAGCTGCCGGGTCTGGTGCTGTCTGTCCCTCACCTGTTTATAATAAAAGTGTTAACAACATATAAACAGTGCAGCCTGTCCCAACAGATGTTGCTTCGGAGAACCCAGACACATCAGTTCGGACAACTGGCCAGTTTTCCAAAACATGACGTGCCATCATATGATATAGTGAATAACACATGTTGAGACCGATTAATATATATGTACTTGTATATGTTTGGGGAGCCAATAAATATGGTTTATAAATATATATATATAAATTATTATAATTATTTATTATATAATTATATACACTATACATACAACAAATGAACTAGTCAAGATTTTGATTATCATTATGAATTCAAGATATGGTTCCTTTAGGTTCACTTTCCTCTTGGTAAAACTTAGCAGCATCTCCATGGCTTAGCTCAGTATTTTTTATAATAACGGAATCTTCAGTGTGCAAGTGCCAATTTTTGTCGTTACTGATATCTTAATAGATCGATCCTGCTAAGACAGCGACACCAACTGGAAAATGACCGAAGCTCGATGTTAGGCTGCTTATGCGGAATCTTGGATTACAAGGCAAATGACCATTGTACGTTTTTCAACAATGAAAGCAAATGGACATTTTGTTCCGTTCAATCTTGAATATTTCCAAAAACTAAGTGTGTTTCATTTGTTGTTTCACAAAGGTAAGAAGTGTTATATTTCCCCCATGTTTACATTCAATATTAAACACGTGCAATGTATCAGCCAAATCATTTACATATAGCTGTATAAAGGCGGAGCTTGTTAAGCCCTGCTCTTGTCTCATTTCGCCCAGCATCAGCAGTGATCACGTGATACTGAATATTCATAGTTTTTACACAACCACCATGCTGACAGCTCTGTTTCTTCAGCGGGATTGTTTACATTTTAACCGACACAAATATAAAAAATAAAGTACACTATTCTTTTGACAAGTGTGAAAGAAATATAAAACAGACACATCTCTAGTTTACATTATTTGTGTCCTGAATAAATAAATGCTGGATTAATGGCTTATGAAAAATAGTGTGGCTGTTGCACCTTTGACCAAAAAGATGGCCGCATCTGATTCGTTGTTTTAACAACACCTTCAATGAGATATTTTAGGGCTCTCTACATATACCTGTATATCAAAACATGCTATCTACATTTGGAATAGATTCACGTATCCAAATATGTGAGTTTGTTCTAGACTGATCATGCTGGTTATTAGCTGGTTGGCAAATGTTTTCTGACCTAACAACTCGATCAAGATCCAAATGCACATGCATAGCGGGATCGGTCTATTGCTTGGATGTGTGACGTAAGCAGAATGCTCCGATTCTTGGTCAGTTTTCTCAATGTAGATTTTACTGAAAATCTATCCAACATTCAGAACAGGCAACTTCATGATTTCTGAAACTAATGCTCACACAATATGATTGGAAAAATTTCAGATTGGAAGGTCCTCACTGGTGTAAAAAAATATTCCATTTTTCCTACATTCCAGTATGAACAAGTAATACTCTACGAGTATAAATCTTCACCTCCCCCACACACCAACATTAAATGGGAGATATGTTTGTGCCCATGAAAGATTAAACATACGAAGAATTTACCTTTTGTGCTATGTTTGCCTTTTGGTAGGCTGGTGATGTAGGAAGATGAGGCCAGCTGATACCTGAGAGATTGAGAATAAATGTTACATTATAAAGCTAGGTTAAAATCAATAATGAGAAAAGTGTGCCATCTATAATAATCAGCCATTGCTTGTATTTAGAGTAGTTTTCAAAAATGGATGTGGAGAATATACTAACATGTTGCCCAGTGCCACCTCACACAGAAGTAGCAACCCTGTAGGGTTACTTCTTGAGGTGAAACAGTAATTGGCACTTTTAGATACCATATCTGCGAAGTAGATACCCTTGCCAAACATGTAACCTGTCTGAAAGGGAAACAATAATAAAAATAATGAAATTGAAACATAACACACACACACACACACACACAGCAAGATAGTTATAACAACAAACCACTGGAGCCTCTGGTGGTGCAATGCGTAAACCCTGTGACAAAATCCCCCCATAGTTTGTTTTCCTTGAGCCGTGCCACAATAACATGCGGTTATGCAAGTCGCGGAAAGGTCGATATCTCTTATCTTCTCCGTCTCGTTTGATTTTGAACACCTGAAAATAAAACCACAGTCAAAAAAAGCAAATCGGGCTGAGATTGAAATCCACAACAAACCTATCTTCACTCCATCACAAAACTGGCTTTATTGTCCTTCTGACAGAAAGATTATGTCTATAAACTTTGTCTAGGGGATTAAGAACCAACCAAAAACTTTCCATAATAATCAAGAAGTGGAAGAACCTTCAAATGTTTATCAACCAACTTAAATACACATAGAAGACAAACCTCTTTCACTTCCAATTGATACTGTCTATGAGTGGAAGCATGGGTGTTCTTAACATACTCCTTGATCCGGCCCACTTCATCAGAACTCTTATCGAGCACCTACGAATAAAATGAAAGCTGGTTAGCAAATAAACAAAATCGAACAAACTTTAATGAACAAAGTAATCTAGAACAAACTGTGCGGATTACGATGCATCTTGTCATCATTAATTTTTGTCAGTAGGTTATTAAATAAGATCCTTTATGCAGCTTGCTGTTTTACCTCAATCTTTGTCTTGAGCTTCTCATAATGCGCATCAATTGGATCTTTGCTATCGTCACTTGCACCCTTCAGTATACTGTATGCTATTTCAATATCCAGCAAGTTATCCAACATTTCAGTTTTGGCCTAGAAATATGTATTTCCTACTATAGTATATATATATATATATATATATATATAATATAATTTCCAATTGACTGACATACACATTTTCAAGATGTTTCATATTTTTCAGTATTCATTAGATGCTATGAGTTCTTACATTATCGTGTGAGTGATTCCTTCACCAAAACATACAAAATCTTATGAAACAGAATCTAGAAAATCAATCCAGTGTTACCTTTATTATTTTATCTGTGTTCAACAATGGGGGTTTCTTCATACCAAAGTCATGTGGTATCAATGTGTAAAATCTGTTGGAAGCATCAAGGAACTTAGTGTCTGAGCCTTTGGCTTCTAAAAGCTGAAAACAGAATACTAAATGAAAATATCTGCTGTAAATGTGACGAGCGACTATTTAAATGGAGTAGAGTATGCTGTATTGGCTCATCTATATTAAACTTTATGGTGATGATGGACAATTAGCATATGGGGCTCTGTGCCTATCTGCTACCGTGCTAAACCCTCCGCAAGCTGTACTTTAATCATGTAAAAATTATTATTTCAGTTTGCAATTTGCAGTGCCACAATTCCCAAATAAAACAAATAGCTAAAAGGCAGATGGCATAACTCTAAAACCTCTTTGTGAGGAGCTGTTACAATCATCTTCCACAAGATATCATGCCAATTCTCACAGTTTTAGAATGCTAAGGTTTCACTGATTATATAGTTTGTTTTTTTTACATTTAGGGTATGCAACTGACAAAAATGATAACATTTGATATATTAGCGAAAATATCGAAATTGCCCATTGGAGAAAGCTCGAGTAAGTTATAAGCTAATACTTTTAAATACACATATTGTCAAATGAAGCAATTGCTACCTAGTGCATTTGTGCACATCCCTTGTTTTGAACTAATGGTTTTTGCAGAAAAATTGCAGCATTATGAAAATCCTATATTATTGGCTACTCACATGATCTTGTGTATAGTAGTGTAGTGATATGCACATGTAGATATATTGGTTATGCATATTTATATTATTTAATATGTTGTTTATGTATATCACTTGACATTATTACTTTATTAAACAGTGGGCTGCGGTTAGAAAATATTGAAAACAATTCTACAAAATAAATTAAATCCAAATGTCATTATTTATATCTCAATAATAGTGCCTATTACAATAATTATAATATAATTTTAAGTTTTGGAATACAATTATGACTCTCATGATCTAGAGACAATCGTATAATGGCAATTTTGTATTTCATTTTTCTTTTGGTGCAGTGTTGCATCATTTAATGACGTCTGAGTTTTATGTTGGTTCAAACGTCACAGCATGTTTTGCATTTTTACATTATTTGATATATGTTTTTGACATTTTATGCACTTTGCATATTTGGTCGCTGGGATTTGACAATGTTTGGTGTGCATTCCTGTTGTTTGAAATTAATTTGATTTATCTGAGTTATGTTTGCATTCATTTGTTAATAATATCTTAAAATTACTTTATATGTCTGATATAAAATTGGCCTTCAATTGAACATATGAAATATGACATTGAAATCGGTGGATCATTTCATGATAAGAGTCTGACTCAGTCAGACTTAAGAATGGTATAATTCCGACCCATATAAAATATAGAAGCATAATTCTTGCATCAATATTTTCGTGTGGAAAGACTTTTCCAGTGATATAGATTCGTATGGTTTATCTTTAATAATGAAAATCATCCACCATCGCAATACCTTACAACATAATTGTTTGTGTTCATTATATGAATTGAATATCTACCAAATTAGCTCTTACCTCATTTAGTTCTGTCAAAACTTTGTAAGCTTCTTTTATTTGCTTCTTTGAAAGCTTACCGAGAGGCATCTTTTTCAAATCAATCTGGAAGAACAGGGATCATTTCTCCAGTCGACAATTATTTAAATACATAATGTTACAACTTTCTGTTAAATGAAAAGACCTTTAACATACAAAGTACAGAAACCAGGTAATTTCCAAAAAATAATTGGCTCAGACATCAGAAAACATGTTGAAAAAATCCAGAAATATATTTACTGAGCCCTATGTTTTCACAAAATATATTTCAACATTAACTGCTGTTGGCCTAGATCCAGTCTTTATCAATGAAATTCACACATATTAATCCTTTTCAATTTTGTTTTGTCATAACATTTCTTTCCATTGTAAGCGCTTAAAGAACCAGGAAAAATACCATGCCTCATTTCATTTTACTTCCTCGCAGTTGTAAATACTTATATAACAATAAATACCTCATACTCCATCATGGCTTCTTTCATACTGCCTACATCAAATAACATCTTCACAAGATCCTGTACTTCCTTGGGCAGTTTACTCGTGGTACCAGCAGAGCTGTCAAGTGACTTGATATTGTCATCTTCCTAAAGCCCGGAAATAAAGTTATGCATATTTTCTAAATAACAAATTCTATATATTAACAAAACACAAACAAATATATGTACACCAACATGCTATTAAAACATTTTTAACCATGTTGTTTATTTGGATTGTTTTTACTCTTGAAACAATTATTTCAGTTCTCTCTCTTTCTCACACACACACACACACACACACACACATTTTAAGAATGCCTGTATTAATGGACAGGTATTTCTTGTTTTTTTATTAACTTAAGCAATGTTTTATGATTCATACTTCACAGCTTAATTAATAATGCTTAAATAAACTATGACAACATCATCAATGCACCATATCAACAGACAGTAAATACATCCGTGGTTTTGGGTAACTTACAGTGCCGTAATCAATGTCAATCGGGTAGAATTTGTAGGGCTGTTTCTGAAAATTCTTTCTGTTCTCCCACATATTACCAGTTTTATCTGCATACACGTTTTTAAATTCTTCCATTGCTGCGCTCTTTGATCTATACTGCTCTATCTTGTTACCTCCAATTGTGGTACCAACACGACCCCATGACCGGAACACATAATACCTTGAATGTAAAATGACAATAACAAACTCGCAGACCCAAGATAAAAAATAGCATTCATAAGCCTGCAACAATGTCAAATAATGATACAGTGCTGTGTTTAAGGTCTGCCTTACTTGTTACCAGCATCTGACTGGAGCAGCTGCAACTTGTAATAGGAGTTCGTGCCACGCACGATGTCCACCATGCCAAGCACGACTGTATACAGTTCGCCACCCTCCTGGAGAACGCGTGCAGAATCCTCCAAACCTAACATGGACAACAAATGCGGCAAAATGTATTGGAAGTGACACGGCCGGGCTAATGAGGCAAAGCACCAGCATAATAATAGCAGTATGATCAAATTAGTCAGTGTCTAGTTCAGTTACTCATCAGTCTCAAAAATAAAACTGCTCATTCAGAGTTGATTAAAATCATTAAAACCAAACCCGAATCTGGATCCACTGCCGCGCCACCTTTCACCGTCATTTTCATCGTTGCTGGGACACTCTTTGTGAACATCTTCTCTGAAAAATGATGAGCTAACTATCATAAAAATGCAGAGGGGGCATCAGTAGTCTAACTGGCAGCGTGTTGGACCACAGATCACTAACACCTGAATTCGAATCTCAGCGTGGGCATATCTGAAGGGTGTTTCATCTCTGACTTTGCTTCATTACTTTTGGAGGTCGCTCGACCCATTTAGCCTATCATGTGCACAAAAGTGGCCGTAAAACATCAATCATAGTCACAAAATGCTGGTTGAAAATGGCAAAACAGCCATAATGATAGATGACAAAGTAAAAAATCAATAAGCTTATTCATATAATGTCAATTTGTGCACTTCGTATCTGTACAAGACATAATCTACACACGTCTTGCTCATTGAAAAGTAACACATACTATAGGGAGTGGAAATACAGCCAAGGCATATCTGAAGACCTGCTGTCGTGATTCTCTGCTCCCAATTAATACCTCAATTTTAAGGTAGCTGATAGGAACGGTAGATAGTTACACTCCAATAAGGAATCCTGTCAAACCAAGCATATACAGCATACTGTGACTTATCTACCTGGTATGTCAATTATTATGAGGGATTATAAAAAATCAATCACAACAATCAATACAAATGTCTCTTTTTACCGATTAGCATTTACCGTGTTGGCTTGCATATTGAGGCTCTACAAACATCCAACTTCTGTTGAATGTGATGTCATTTGTGGACATTCCCTCCCTTCCACAGGGTCTTTGTATTTATTATTCCAGTGGTTTCCTGTGTATATCCTTCTTTCATCTAAAAGTGTTATTTAATTCTTTTCCACAGAATTTTAGCTTTCCATCATGAAGTATGGTGCACTATACGTTGACAGATTATTGATAGATTACCATAGATGATGCAAGTAATTTCCCGTGTGATTTTAATTTTCACATAAAAATAGAAAATGCCCCAAACATCAAAATTCCTTTTGTCATGACCATTAACTAAGTATTAAACAATTTCAGGTATAGCCTTTTGTAAAATAATCGGGAGTGCAGAAAAATGTTTTTTCTCATTCACTGTTTTTTAAGACATGTGGAAATGACAGACAAGATGATGATGATTGATGTTTTACGGCCACTTTTGTGCACATGATTGGTTAAATGGCCGAGCGACCTCCAACGGTAATGAAGTGACGTCAAAGATGAAACATCCTTCAGATATGCTGATGCCAAGATTCAAACATGGTGGTAGTGATCTGTGATCCAACATGCTGCTGTTAGACCATGGAGGCGCCCCAAATGACAGAAAAGATTAATGTGCGGATGACGCAGATGGCTATTTATTGTTTATCATGGGGAGGTAAGTATTACTCATACACCTCAACTGCATTCAGTGGGTTTATGGTCTGCAGACATGGTTGCACACCTTAAAAGACAATAACTGCCATTCAGCTTAGGTCTCATTGACATTCGAATCCACCCATGACATAATTTTGACAAGAGCACATAAAGCATACAGCATCTTGCACTGTAAATGTTTGAAGTCTTAATTTGCTTTCACTGTGACAGTGATAAGAAAAAGACATGTACCAACTAAATATAGTTACCCAAGCTACTTATGTAAGCAATCTTGCCTATACAATGAACACCAGATTTTACAATATTTATACCATGATACAAAGATGCTCTGACAGGTAAAAAGTGACCTGAGGTCAGGATGACAAAACCAAAATTCTAATGTTATAGTCCTCTTCAGCATGAACATTATAATTAGAAATGCCACACTCAGCAAGGAGTATATTTGATGTTGGGAGTTACTGTGTCAGTTAAGCTCGTACTGTCAGCTAACCGAGTATCTAAACTCCCCAAAATATTTCTACGGAATCACAATTATGATGAACCAAATACTGAAATGCTAAGAACGGACCAAAAAGGTTGCAGAGATAACTGTGGAATCAAATGAACATATTTAATCACTTAAATACTCACCATCTTTAAACATCAGTTAGGTGCATTCACCATACAGCATATTATGTGTCTTTTAGCAAGTATGTCATACACCATGTTTTGTTAATGCTGCTAATTTCGATCAAATCTTACGCCATCTTTCCTTCCTGAACCATTTCTCAAATATTTAATCTTATCACCAAACAGTATTTTACTGAGAATTTAACCTCTAATGTTCACTTCGGTTATTCATGAAATTTTACTTTGATCCACTTAAACGCGACGGGAAAAGAAATTTCACATTTTGAAGTAAATATAACATAACAAACAATTATTTTATTCCCTATCAGATGCACTACAATTCTAGCCACCAGCTATCATATTTCCATTAAAATGTTCCCTAAATCCGTAATTTCCTAACTTTGACAAGCTATTGCTAGTGTGTACTACACTCACTAGGGATTATTGTGTGACGTCATCTTTGCCAAACATCACGTAGTGCCATAGCGTTTTTACAAGTGTCTTGACCAGTTGATAGACAAAATGTCAGATTCCAATGAAAGTTTTGACATTGAACCACTCGTGAATAAGGTCTCAGACAGTATTAATTGTGAGGAATTAGTTGCAGCAAGTGCAGACGTGGATCTAGAGCAGCCACCTCCATTTTGTTTGTGTTAGTATAAGCTTAATTGATAAGTCAACACACTGGGCCTGAATGTGAATATTTCCCTCTTCCTATCACACAATGTCATTTAAAATAAAGTGATATTTGTTGGTACGTGGGAGCCCGGTGAATGCATGGGGCTGTCCAATATGTGGCTTATACAGTAATGTGCCACCCTCAGTGGAACACCTACTATTTTAACAGTTTAGTAGTGTCTACAATACACAGCCATAAGAAGCTTTGAGTAAGCCTAATTAAATAATTTATTTTGTGAATAATAATAATTTTTACTTATTCACAAATGCGTGAACTGGTGAATGTCCAATAGTTTGCTCCCAAGATTACCCTATTATCGCTCATACATACCCATTTCCTATTTAGTATCTCCATCAAACTGCTGATTTGTTTGGGTTTAGCATCACTCAGTTTGTCGAATTTGGTTAGAATGGCATCTTCTGTGAGTCAGACACTCTTCATGTCATAACCTACCGATTGTGCCATAGATGGTGAAATAATGAACATCAGTTCCTCAAAGTGTCTCCTGCAGAGCTTGCTATGGCAAGTTGGCTTCCACTGTTCTCTGTTCATGTTTCGCAACCAATTGCACAAATGAATCTTGTTTTGGGGGAATGAATGCATACTCCATCCACTGGCAGACCCATTTGCACAATTATATGCGGCATAACACACCATTTTATATGTTTAACAAAGACAATATAGAACACGTAACACAGGTTAAACAAGGGCGACGTGGAGTGTTTGGTGTTTTTGTTTGGCAAACATGACATCACATTCTGAAATTTTTATGTAGATTCTCAATTAAAGTTGTGGCCACGTGAGATGCTAGAAAAGCAAGTTTTAAAACTACTGTAACTTTATTTCTAGGAAAGAATTATATTATATCTTGGACTGAAATTGATTTTAATATATAACACTAACATTTTGACTAATTTGGGACACCCTTTCCTGTGACCTTTAAAGCCAAATTTATATAATTCCTGAAAGTTGAATATTTGTTATCAATGTTTACTAAATTTAACACCGGATGAGATGTTTCTTAAATAAATCAACTGCCCTCATAAAGATAAAAGAATATCTCAGATAAAAACATATTCTATACTGACCATCTCTCTTCTGTCTTGCTGCTATTTGGCTTGCACTGCTCTTTCCTGATATACCAGCCTTTTTAATACGTTCTGTAGGCTGAAAATTAACCGAAATTTTTTTCATCTGATAATTTCTATAACCAAGGCATTTACGGACAAGTTGCTGGGATTAATTTAAAGCTTGATTAAAAAAGATAATAAATCGCATGTAGGTGATAAGAAACTCTGAACTTATTTCTGAATCTGTGTTACAGATTCTGAACAATAAATTCAAATGTTATCTACTTTTACACTTGCAAGTTTCAGTCACATTTACACAGCATATAAATTAAGCTGACAACCTTTAACAACCACCTAGGTTGGCTTACTTTGAATTATACTAGCCTGTAAGAATTTTAGCAGCCCAGATGTTTTCAGATAACTTTCTGAGATATTTAATCAATATTTTTGTCAGTTTCTGACAATTAATTCTCTCAGTGAACAGTACAGTACTGAAGTGTATTTGGTGTTGCACAATTCAGTAGGACAGGATCAGAATCTCCGGATTAGTTTTATCTGTAGGATATTTCATTCATCATCCTATATTTCCCTAGGAAATAGCGCTTTGACAAAATATTTCAAGCGTGATCAGTTCTGAGGATAAATAAAGCATTCACTCACCCTATAACATAAGTAAGATGTCAAAACATAGCCAGTTTAGGTAAATATATCAACAATAAATGTTTTGTTTATAAGCAGATATCTGCCCACCAAGCTGTCTGTCTTAAGGCAATTCATTCTTTGCTGGCCAATTCCCTTTTCAGATGATTCTACAACAATGAAATTTAATGTCTTGATGCCAAATTGTTTTTGTTGGCAGAAACATCATAACAAATATGTGTTTACAGTGATCACTTTGAGCTGGCTGTCAAGTGGCTGATACACCAAAATAGTTTCCGATGTGGGTCCCTCTTGGGATTCTTAGATGCATCAGGTACTATTCTGAAATAATATTTGATGGTATAGAGAAAATCCCTAGTCTTGAAATGATTCACCATCCAGCTTCATCAGTACGTCACCCTTTCGTATTAGCTTTATCCATTCATTTGGATGGCTATCTGCCTAAAAGCTTGCTTCAGATATGTAGTCACATCTAAAGCTAACCTGCCTACATATATCTGAGCCATAGTTGTATTCTACAGTCAAAGTATTATACTTACATCTGAACCCCAGTCACAGATACTGTGTTGTGAGATCAACAAGAGATCACCACCTTTCTGCACAGCATCAAGGAATTCTTCATTGATGACGTGAACATCAAATTTCTTGGCATCTTTTATCACTTTGCTATTTTTCTCCAGTTCAGCTATAAATAGTACAAAAGGATTTATTTATCCGAAACCTTCAAAATCGATGAATTTATAATGTGTAACAGTAATCATAATGGAGACCTATTACACACACACACACGCACAAAAGTTACAATGTTTGTGGTCATTCCTTCACAAAAGATTAACTGATTATTATCAGTGAGAAACTAACCTTTGGTGCTGATCACTGCAGCTGTAGACTTTTCAACTTTGGAGCTCACCGTGCCCCCAAGTCCCGTGATACTTTTGGTCACGGCTGCCTTGCTTTTGGTCAATTTACCACCGATGACAAAACACATACCATCTAACGGATGACCGCTGGTTGAAGTGGCACTTCCTATACCCGACGAAGAAGGCATGTCGGAGGCAATAATTCTATCTCTCTTCACATACTTATACCCCTTGCTGAAATGAGAATACATCAGCATCTTAATAAATGAAGAGCGAGATATCAAAATATCATGGTTCTAGCCAGGCCATTTACACTTAAAACCCATCTGGCATATTTATAAATGCTACCAGCATGGCCATCAGCTGAATTTTATGGGTGCACACCATTAGCCATGTAACTTAGCTCCGCTTCTTGTAATTATAACCCAGGACTAATGTGCACCAAAATAACATGGCAGTTTGTGCCACACAGCTTCCGAGTCATCAGGTTATAGCATATATGTTTCTTCAGGAAGCCATGTGTCATTTTGCAGAACAATACAGTGGGGATTTAGGATATAGCATAAGCAATGCTAGACTAAATGGTTCTGATCTCCACATCACAGGTGTTTGGCTGCGTTGTACTGGGATTAGTTCCTAGTTGGAGACTGGCTCCCAGTAAAGCATTGCCAGTAGGACTAATGTGAAAGGCTTAGTTTCTTCAGCAAAGCCTGGATTAGAATTAGAAGGGGTCATTAGTGTGAGACTTATTTTCAATTATTTACTCCATTAAAAATGCTAACACCTAAAAGTTTTATGTGCGTAGCAGCAATAGCACTAGTCCTCGAAGATCAAGTAGCGTCAAAATCAAGGAAACTGGAAAATGACCAAAAACTAAATCATCGTGGCTCATCATCTCAGGAAATTGGGTCTATCAGTATGATGTCATCAGGGGACTGAGTTCTCAGCTTCAGAAAATTCATTCATCAACAAACAACTTTCAATAAGATACTGGTACACCCCAAATGAAAGATCCCGATATTATTTCGCCCATGAACCATTCTTCTAAATGGCCTAAATGATCCAGAATAGATCCTGAAAATATGATCTAAATTAAGGACAGGGTTCAATAAGTAATTAATAACACAGTCGCAAACTACCTTATAAAGTAGCTCATCCTCTGTCCATGAGCTGGAGAAAAAAATTGTGATTTTAGTTTACTCCTTGAATGCCAGCCACATCATTGGTTTATCCCTCTGTGTTCGCATACATCAGATATGCAGGAACTTGCTTTATTGTTGCTATGCTCATAATACAAGTATATTTTATTTTGGGCTACAGGCCGGCCAGAAGTAGGAATCACCTCATTTCTGAAGCTATAAGACACAACTGAAAGACTGGAACAGAAATTATCACAACTCACCAAACTATTAATAACACTAGTAACATGTGAAGAGTAAAATCTTGATGATCTGATCACGATTCTAATTCACAAAAGCAGGGTTTGCAATTTCACAGCACCAGGAGTTATCAAGATTGTACGATTATTTGCAAACTGCATTGTGTTTCAGGAAAAGTATTCAGGACTTCCGGTAATGCTCAGCATTCAAATTCAATTATTTTCAGCTGATGGAATATATAAATAAGATGTTACATTCCAATTTTATTTCCTTGGTCAGCACCATATAGAATGTTATGACATGTAATAAGTAATTGATGATGATTGATATTTTATGGCCACTTTTGTGCACATGGTAGGCTCAATGGGCCAAGCGACCTCCAAAGGTAATGTAGCGAAGAAAAAGATGAAACACCCTTCATATATGCCGACACAGAGATTCGAACTCAGGTAGTAGTGATCTGTGGTCTAATGGACTACCAACTAGACCATGGAGGCACCCCAAGACATGTGATAAGCAGAGTTGTTAATGTTCACCTACAGAAAATCAACGTCATTGTACTCCTTTGGAATTTTGAAGGCTCTCCTTTTTGGTGTCTTGGTAAAGTGTAAACACTTTGTCCACTCAGTCAGGTTACCAGTACACTTGTAGCCACCCATGCTGAAATTAACAATGGATATTGTGTTCAGAACATATCACAGTAACATTTTTTTTCTGATATTATTTGTCCTAGTGAACTGAAGAAAATAAAACAAGCTGAACATCTGCAACATCAAATTTCTATGTTTCAAACAAGCTTAAAAACCCTTTAGACATAGGCATGCTGGGATTTGAACCCTGGCACTAAAACTTTGTGGCCAACTGTACTATGATTTCACCAGAAAGGTACCGACCAATGAAGCTAAAATGATTAATGATCCAGTCCCACATTATCTACATCTCTATAAATGGATTCACAATGCAATAATATTATTCTATTTTGGTCTACAGGATGTGTCCTAACATATATTTTACAAATGTGACGCCACCAGCCAGTATTCAAGCCCATTATGCCTGCATGTATAACACCAACATACCTGTATTTTAGTTGACCGTGACACTCTGGACAAGGGTCCAGTGCTCCAAAGGCCATACAGTCGCTTACTCGGTCTAACAACTGAAATGGTCATTAATGCTGGTTACACAGAAATGTTTTGGAGAAAGATCATAAAAAATACTAATATAGGCATACACACCTGACTTTCACCAGAAGGCACATCCTGTTTGTTGTATTCTAACAGTCCACGAAGTGCATTCATCGAGACTTCTTGTTTTAGTTTGTCATGGATGGACCACAATAATTTACCCTGTTCCTGTAGCCACAAAATTCAAGTGAAAGTCATTATTTCTGTTCATGAGAAGTAACTGTTATTAGCAACCTGAAGTAAAAACTTTCCTTGCATTATACATAAAAGAAGAAAAAGAATCAGAAATAATATTCAGGGATGAGAACAAAAGAGAAATAAAAAAGCTGAAGAATTTTGAAATTTGAGCAATTTTAGAGCCACCTGCTGACATTCTGAGATTATATTTATGTTTTTTTGGGGGGAATATTTAAAAAAACACGGGAAACTGCCGATTCACAAGGAATTCTCACTCCTGAATATTGTTATCAGCAACCGGAGCAAAAACTTCCCTTGCACCATCATCATTAACCAGCTAAAAGAGGCTAAATAACAAGAACTAATTTTGTTTCAGCAAAATACTGTACTACTCAGAAACTGAAATCTCCCCTTTATGATTTACTTTAACAGCATCAGGACACTATCACATTACCCTTAATGCTTTCTCCTCTGCCGTGTCTTTCTTTGGTTTCTTGGCTGGCTGAGGTGGTTCGCTTTTTGCTTTTCTTTTTTTCCTGAGTGCAAAAAAAAAACTATGCACACCACAGTAACCTCTACAGAGAACACAGATATCATGATCTTGATGTTTATCCCTCGGTGATATGCATTCCACCCCCTATCCACTGTACTGATACTTACGAATCACCTTTCCCAAGTTTCTCATTCACCATTTCTTTGTCTTCCTGTTTCAGCGCTTGATAACCCGGGACTCTGAAATGAGATGGACAATGCTCACCAAGCATCACATGGAATTTCTCTTTTTTTTAAATCTTTAACAAATAGACATGTTCAGAATATTAGAAACGAAACCAGCCATTCATTACACTAACTTGTCAGGATTCATGTCGGTGCTGAATTCCAGCTCATCACGGGCGCTGACAAAACAGTCGAGGTGGTACCATCTGTCTTGAGGACCATACATCTTTGCTCTCTGTGATTCATAATCTTTCTTTGATACCCGAACAAGATCCTAGAAAGCAACGATGGTGACAAGTGCAGGAAGACATTCTTTCACTAAACAAGCACCAGATTTGGAATAAAAAGATTGCAAACGTATCCAGATAAGTTAGATACACTAAAACTTGGTCAGATGCAGTGATGTATCTACACACGATTTTAGAATTGATCTAGTTAAGATACTGTTATATTCAAAATGTATCTAGATATATTAACAATTAGATTTTCTATGGAGTACAAGTCGTATTTGTGTTGCCAGTGTGATATTTAACAGAATTGTGGGAATGAAGAGACATGTTCTTTAGATAAACCTCATACATTCCTATGCTGATGGTAAAATGTTAGCATATCTTTCCCACACCTGGGCCAGGAGAAGTCTACTGGACAGTATTTGCAACTAATATGTTGACACTTGAGTCAATCAAAATTTACGCTAGACTCTGAAATGATAGAAGATATTACAAATACAAGAACTATTAATTATTGTATACCTTATCAATCTTCTCACTACATCCCTGGCAGGTACTTCGGTTTGATTTAGCATACTGTAAAACATAATCAGAATATATCCCACTACTTCCATCATCTTTGCTTCCTCCACCTGCAAATGCAATCAATAATTGTTATTAGATTATTATTATTATTCCAGACCATTTACTGACACAGCTGGCATCAACAATAACAACATCTGGAGTAATATTGTGACCCATCCATACAAAATGAGTTGGATGTCGGTAAAATTTATTTTCCGTAAATGCCACTTTGTGAAAAAATCCGAGATTCATCAATTTTGAGATTTTTCCTGAAAAGTTTTTTTTATATTTCTTTTATCGATTCCCACCATTGTTATCATCTAATTATGACTATTTCATGTATTTTAAAGAGATTTTTGTAAAGCTATCCCAAGCGTTCCACTCAATTTCTTTAAAACAAAGCCATAAATTCAAGTATTGTGTGCATTATATTTCAATAATTTTGAGACTATCCCTAGCAAATTGGATAACACCACTGAGGATTAGACGCCAGCATTTCAAATATGGTCTTATTTATGCTAATATATGCAATCTCTGGCCTCCAGAAAGCTGGAAATAGACACACCCACCATGATATCTATATAAATAAAATGGGGTCACGTGGTAGCGACAACCCCAGTGAACAAACGTACGCATGTGCATAGTGTAGTTCATACAGGTCTCCACTGACCTAGTTAGCGAGCAAGACGAAGTGAAAAATGGGGTTTAACATTGCAAAATTACTTAATTCGGACGAAATGGACTGGGCATAGCTAGACAGTTTGATTGAGAAGTACTTTTTGGAAGACGAGGATAAAAACTTATTACGCGACAGACGAAGATGACCTCGACTTTCGTCAAACGCATATGATAGGTGGGCGGGGGTGTCTGTGTCAATGGAAGCACTGACCAGATCACAGAATGATAAAGACTGTGTCGGATTGCATAAAATTTTATTTAATCCGCTATTTTTTTTTGATAATTTTTTTAAAAGTCATATTATCTTAAGAATGGCTTTTTCTTCCAACCCACCAAATATCAGTAAGATCGATCGATGGTAACTAAGGTAACTCTTATAAAATACAACAAATATTTTGGGTCAACTTTAAAGGCCATTTTCTTACTTCATAGGTTTCTATCCCACCCATGTTTGTCAAGCAATAACTTCAGATACCTTCTTGTATTATATATCATATGAAAGGAGAGAATTTGCTCGGTCCAGAGATACCAATAACTCACTTCTGAAAATTGCCAAAATCTGACTTTTTTCGTTAGGATGCGTCATAAATCCTTTACTGTGGACCATTGCAAGAAATGGCACCAGCACAAGCATAACAGGTATAGATATTTTGTGATTAACTTTTGAAGTTAAAGCCCTGTAAAGCAGGTGGGATGTGACTTTCACCCGTCTGTCCAAATATTCACTTGCCCGGATTTCATGCTCACAGAAGATGCCAAAACATGTAATTTATGCATTCCATACACAGAGTTAATTCAACTGATGATCCGGATTATAACTACTGTTGAGCAATTACCTGTTCTGTGTTTTGAATGGTTGAAAGTGGTGATGATGATGGTTGATGTTTTACGGCCACTTTTGTGCACAAGGTAGGCTAAGTGACTTCCAAAGGTAATGAGATGAAGTGAAAGATGAAACAACCTTCAGATATGCCCACGCCGGGATTCGAACACGGGTGGTAGTGATCTGTGGTCCAGTACGCTACTGCTAGACCACGGAGGTGCCCCCTAAATGGTTGAAAGTGGGAGGCCAATGAAGAGAGCACTTGCTACATTACTGAACCACACGAAAACAGAAAAGGACTATGACAGACAGTGAAGCTATAATAATACAATTATTCATGGTTCCCACAGCCAAGGAAATATTATTTTCCAGAACATTTCTAGGACAATGTATGATCAATTATTGACATTTTTACGGTACAGCCACCTCCCCACCCCCTTTTAATTATATTATAATTAACATGGGGTATCGATACTATGTAACATTACTTTTTTTAATTGTAAAATTCAAAGTTTTCGCCTAGAGGCATAATATCTATTCACAGGCTATTTAGTTCTAAGTGTATTTTTTCACACGCAATATTTTTTTCCATGACATTTCCAGATTTGGTCAAATTCAAGGAAATTAATTTGTTATTTTCCAGGTTTTCCAGGATGTGTAGGAACCCTAATTATAACAGACATCCATTACTTACTAGCAATCTCCTTTTTTATTTTCTCCTGATCTTCCCATCGTAGTGAATCAATTCCATGTACATCCGTGTGCTGGCCGACCC
This sequence comes from Paralvinella palmiformis, assembly GCA_025642065.1. Lineage (NCBI taxonomy): Eukaryota > Metazoa > Annelida > Polychaeta > Terebellida > Alvinellidae > Paralvinella > Paralvinella palmiformis. The sequence goes on from JAODUP010000001.1 coordinate 2,286,490, forward strand.
TGGCCCTCTTCCAGAAGCATTTAAAGTGATACCAGTTAGGTACCTAAATAAAACAGAACAATTCAATATCATAGGACAAATAAAGTGACTAATAACATTTTTATGCTGCATTTCTATAGACTACTAGTGAGCAAAAAAAGAAACTAATTCATATATCAAATGTCATAGGTTACTAATTACGCTATAAACCGTTAATATATCTCTTGTATCAGGTTTTATACACCTAGCAACCTTTTTGTATTTTCCAAATTGGTGACAGAGAAAGGCATCATCAATTGGAATCTGCCTGTTTAGTAGAGACCAAATGATTCACAATCACTGAACACAGATTTACCAAAAGGATACTTATAGTTACTGAAAACTATTGCTTCACTTACCTTTCCATCAAACATTGGTGACTGAAAGGTAACAATAAAAGACTATTAATATAATCACTCTTAGGTCATTTAAACATCTACATAGTAGTTTATTATATCACCTTATTATTCTCAAGTTCTTTTGGGATGTATTTGTTTATCACATAACCATCCCCTGTGTTAGCGATGGTTGTTTTGACTATCCCACAATGCATCATTATGGCTTGTGGGAATGGGAACAGTAATATATATCTGGCATATTAGTGATAGTTGTTTTGACTATCCCACAATGCATCATTATGGCTTGTGGGAATGGGAACAGTAATATATATCTAGCATATTAGTGATAGTTGTTTTGACCATCCCACAATGCATCATTATGGCTTGTGGGAATGGGAACAGTAATATATATCTGGCATATGGGTAATTACTACTTGTATATACAGCAGATAATCTACTACTCTCAGAATAACCCTCTATCCAATGTTGACACTTACATGTATTGTAATGTTTTTAAGATGTGACCCAGGTAACATCATAGTGTTAAAATGTGACTTTATTTGGCTCAGTAAAGAAAGCGTCTGAATTTAATTTGAAGCAGTGTTACACTTTCTCATGATCATTAAGTGTTATATCACATTGATACATACCTGCATGTTGGCTTATATTATAGAAAAGATTAAACTAAAACTGTGATTATTATTTGATATCCAGCCTTTAGTAATATATAAAGGTGGAAGTCTACAGAATTCCACATGGCAACATTTTTACGTTACCATTGGAAATAAGAAATATGCAAAGTGTGATCATCATCAAGCTAATAATGGTGCCAGAATGCAAGTCCACTACACAAAATGTTCAATGGATTCAGTTTAATCAGTATCAATTAAGCAAATATTTTCCAACTTTGGAAATATTTACATTAAGTGTGCAATCTTCTAGGTCAAACTTTTAAGCTGGTACTCTGCTATAGGATTCTCAGAGGTGTTGAATTAGATTATTAACTGTTCAGATAGACAATATTCACTTGTGCAGAAGAATGATAAATATCATTGTTTTGCTATATTCTTATATTCAGGTACAAATTCATGTGTCAAATATTGAGTTGTGTGTTAATAAAAATTCATGTATGTGAAAGACACTATGTCATAAATGTGTTGACCCTGTAATTCTTTCCTGAGGCAAATGCTCACCATACAAGTGGCTTAAAATCCCTCAAAATTCAAAACATCATTTTCATTCACGAAAAAGTTGACCCAGTCATTTCAAACTCATGGTGTCAGAAGTGCGTTGTGAATATATCAGTATCAATTTCTTCACCAGCAGCAACAGACACATTTCTCTTTTATGTTATATTTAACTAATAAACAAACTTGTCATCAAACACGCCGGCTGGCAACTGGTAAGTATTATTAATTAATTGTTTCACGGCAAGTGGGAGCAAGGTTTACAATGTGAACAGTGATTTCTATATTATCCATAATCATCTGGAGGTACTGGTAGTTAACAGCTGGTGACTATCAAGTATTATTACATAGACTGGCATGTTTGTGAGATCCAAATAAGAGTTTGGTGAGAATTGTTATTTATTGAATAATAATGGAATAGCAGGCAGTGATGTGATGATTTTATATCCAACTCTGGCTCTCATTGGGTTGAATCCTATAGTGTTGTGTGTCAAGTTTTGTCTCCATTATAATGCTACATGTTTGAATTTGGGGATATACTCATATAGGGCCATCAGTGTATTGTACATTGATGTTTTCTGTTTTGGGCTTTAAGCAGCTTAATTGGCCTCGTTACACCCGTGTACAAATACTAATCCTAATACAAGTAATAGCTAATGACATGCAAGTAAAACAGAAAAACGAAAGCCTCCAATTTACGACTATCACTATGTGAGTATCATTATCATGTGATGTCTATGCCTATGAGGCTATGGTCCTATGGATGACATCTGGGCAGGAAGACTCCACCTGGGCCCTACCTACACTACAAAACAGCCTCAACATGTCACTTCAAAATTGGGTTTGAATGTAATATTAAGCATATTATATCAGACAGAAAATAATTACAAAACAATATTTTCCAACAACTTGTCACTTGATGCTGAACAGGCAGCAATACTGAATACAGCACCTGGACCATGATAGCCAGTCGAAGAGTATCTTTCGTGATCAACCCAGAACATCCCTTACACGACGCCCGGTTGCTTTTAGCATACTCTGCTTTAAACGGTAAATCGTGGTGATCACTCATTGTGACAACTAAATTAGGATACAATACAGGTGTTATTATTTGTATTATTTCATCGGCTCAGCACAACCAAGTTTTAACAAGTTATACACTGCACACGGCACCAAACCGCGGGAATAGACTGTGACACTGTCATGCGTCCCTAATCATAATGAAAAACAACTTAATCTAATAGCTAGGTTTCCATATATGTAATGTTAAGCTTGCAATAGGCAGTTTTCGAAAGTGCCAACCAGAAGCACTACTTGTAATATTATTACAGTCAAAATAATATTTAAATAAAAATATAATTATTAAATGAAACCGTATAACGGTTATGGACTATTCGCCATAGGTTGCTTTCGTCCTTGTAAAAAAGACTATTCGCCCTTTATTGTTATTCGCCCTTAATAAAAGGGACTATTCGCCATTGTTGTGTTATATAATAAAATAATATATATATATATATATATATATATATATATATTACTCCGTCTGAAATAACATGTGGCCTAGTCAGTTCACGTTGTTAATGTTGCATTACAACAACATAAACAACAAAATGACTGCTGGCTGAACTCAACAATCCACTGCCACAACATACCAATCAGGCCAGTTTTGTGGAGGTGCAAATAGAATATACATGCATTTGATTAAAATAAAATATAAAAAAATCAGCAAACAAAGATCTTCGCATTGTGAGAAGATTATGTTGTTAAACATTGGATGGAAAGATGGTCAGCCAGATATACAAACCGTGCGCACGGATTTAAACCTCTGCTGTATACTGCCATATTACAGGTATATATTTGATTACTATTGTCAATCTATATTTTTATTTGTTAATAATTGTATTTGAACTATTTGTTAATAATTTGTATTTGAACTATTTTTTTTTAATAAATTGTATTTTAACTATTTGTTAATAAATTGTATTTTAACTATTTGTTAATAAATTGTATTTTAACTATTTAGTAATAAATGGTATTTTAATTAACTGACGGACGAATAAAATCGATGGCGATGGTTCCCAATATATATATATATATATATACAACGGGACGAATTTAACTACAAGGCGAATAAAATCGAGGGCGAATAGTCCAGTTCCCGTGATATGTGATGTAACACAGTCTAATTATCTGAGTTGACATAATATTCCGCCCATGTAGTTTTAAAATTTGACCAATATAAATATTCATACGAATTATCAATAAATAAGATATATTAACGTCAATTAAAATTTAAAGTCGTATGCTACTATAAATATGAAATTCGTGAAGTCGTGAAATAAAGTTTCGTGGCAGTTCTGAAAACAAGAACTCACTTCCGGTAAAATCCATTTACTCTGACAGCTAAGAAAGTAATCTTTGATGTTTCAATTATTTTTATATCTTCACCGTTGTTGATATTATGGATCCGTCAGGACCCGTACGTCACCGTAAGTGTCTTGAAAATTGCACATAAAAGTAATTGATATCCCAATTCAAAAGTTAAATATGCTTGTGTTTATAACTTGCATTATGATTATCGATTATGAGTAGATCTAATTCAGCAATTGAGTTTGAGCTGAAGAAAGTCAGTGTCAGTGAAGTATGAATATACTATAAATATGATATAGATCTATCACTATCAATCATGACTGTGGTTATGCTTGTTTCAGTCAGAAATCAGTGACTGGGTGACCAGTTATTACTGCCTCGCTGAAATGGACTGAATCACAAGTCTGAAGTTTCAGTATTTTACGTGTTTTTTTTACTGTTGATAAGTTAATACCAGAGGAGTTAATACAATACCACTAAACTCTAGACTAAGCTTCTAAAGTAGTAAAGATACAATATATGTCTGACTATGATCCACCACTTGATATCATAAACTATTTATTTAGCTAAAAGCGCCTTGTCAGGCTTGTGGTCAGACTTTTGCAATTTTTTACCAAGTTAATGCTTATATGTAGTGTTACCAATATACTGGAACCAAATTGATTAAGAACTTTGGTTCCTTATATATATATATATACGCAGTGTACTTGACCAGCTGGTCTAGTGTCAATTTTAATGGGAAAACAATAAAAACGGGTACAGAGCTAAATGCTAATACTAACAGCTATCCATCAAATAACCAAAGACACGATATATTTATTTACTTGTGACATATCAAATAACAAACACACAAGTGACTTTACTTGCTATATCCAGTCAAGTCTTGGACACATGCCTTCCGGTTATGAATCAATTTGGCCTAACATGTTAATGTCACAATCAACACTCGCAGCTTCCCAACTGACCAGTGTTCTGGAATCTATCTGAATACTGTAGATCAGTTTAATTTGGCTAATATGAAATAATGGCTAAAATTGCGAGTGACATAATATCACCATTTTTTCTTGTTGCAAAAAATAATTTATGCTGTACGGAACTTCATATTATACTCTGAAAGCACTACTTTGATAACACACTGAGCATGTGTAATATTCTCAAAACAATCACACATTTAAAGCTCATTTGTCCTTGACATTGTCCCCGTCAGAAGGACTCGTGATAGCAATCAAGTCCTGTTTTTTTCAGCCATGTTTAAGAACATCAGTTTGTTGAGTAGCAAAATCAAATGCATGAAACAACCAGCCTGTGTGTAGAGGTTTGAGTCTAGTGATCTTGAGGCTGAGTTGAGTCTGCAATTTTGTGATTGGATGTCAAGGAGCCATTGACTTGATCACTATACAAGGCATTGATTTTGTGTTCGAGATTTGTTATAATTTATATTCATTTGCTAAGAATAGAAAAATAATATGAACACATTATATATTACACCTCCTTATATACAGTTTTATGTAACCTTCTCATCATGTTAATTGCGATTTGTGTTTAGCTTGTATATCAATTACCTTTGTTGTCATTCAACCATGGCAGTGGTTTGTCAATTACTACTACTAGTTCAGATCTGCTTAGAATGGAATTACTCGTTACATAAAGGACTATGATCTAGTCTGCTTCAGATTTGGTTATGGCTGGTAAATAAGGGGGGGGGGTGTTGAAATATGGTTTTCCCCAGATGGCCTAGAAAAAAAGCAAAAATCAACTTTCCTGACAAACCGAAATTCACCAGTTTTTGCTGTTACCAATATGTTAAAAATTATGAAATCATCAAATTTTGCTGTCGCCAAATTAAGCTGATCTACAGTATGCAGGTTAGCCATTAAAACCAAGACTAATTTGTTATGCCTATACACTAGATGTCTAAAATCCGCCAGCGGGAATTTCAGGGTTTTTTCTATTTCAATTACTGTCGTCTTTTCTGGGTATACGTCTTTGTTAAAAAATTGGAAGTTTGTAAAAGGAATGAAGGAGCCAACTGTACAGAAATTTAAATAATACATAAATTGGTTGTGTGGGTAGAAACGTTGCAATAAGTTTTATATTTCATGGATCAGTTTGAGCTGGCAGCCATCTGGATAATTTATTATGCGATAATATATACACGCATGCTCAGTGAATGCAAACAGAGAATGACAACTTCACAAACAACTTATGAATGACAGTATTTCGCTGGGCAAAGGTACATCGGAGTTTACTAAAAGACAAAGGATAGTACTGAATATTCATAATGATTCCATATAAGGTTATTGAATGCTGCCAGGAGACAAACTCTGCGTACATCTGAACGTGTACTCACCGTTTTATTGAACCATTGTCAGTTACAGTTATGATATTTAAAAGGTTTTTACATTTTTAAATCAGTGTATTTCATATAAAGAAAACAATATTTTGAAACTATTGGATAAATTTGAAAAGGATATTGACAACCAAAAAATTACTTTTACGTGTATTGGTGCATTGCAAACAGGATGGCGTAATTAACTTGGTGATCAACTCCTACTGTTTAATTTTCATGGAGGTCTGAACTATGTAACTTTAACGCTCACTTGGTATAGTGTCACAGCCGGTCTAGCATTAAAATATTCTACTAGACCTGCAGGTCCAGTAAGGCTACAAGTTAGTTTCACACACTGTATGTATATATATATATATATATATATATATCCGATATGCACAGTGCACACTGACTCTTACATCCCCATGTGAAAGTGTATTTTGTAATCATCAAAGGTGTGTTTATATTCCCATGTCCAGTAAGAGCCTTGAAACGAATCTTTTTGCTTAGTTCCACCCAGCAGGGGTCAGATCCTGTGTTTTACAGAGGTCTGATTGCTATGAAAGATACCTTGATGTATCAATTCTAATGAGAACACAAGTAATGTCAATATTTGCTAATAGCCTCCCTACATCCTATTAATAACTAATCTCTACTAATGGTGATTGGAAAAGAAATGTTGTAAATGAAATAAGTAATGTGTAGAATTTCTAAATAGCAATATCTCGATATATATTACAGGTATATTATGTGATGGAACTAAAGTTCTAGATCATTTTGGTTCCAGTATATTGGTAACACCATGTGTAAGTGCAAAAAATGGTAAATGAATTTTTGTTGTAGGAAACTTCAATTCCAATTCAAACTTTCTCAATTCCAATTCAGAATTTCTCAATTCCAGTTTGATTTTTTTTAAATAACTCTAATTCCGGAATTGGAATTGACCCCATGTCTGCAGCAGACACATCTTTTACACAGCTTGATGGCGGTCTCAGTGATATCTCTAGCAGGATGACAAACAATAGACTTTGCAAACAAAACAGATTTCATTATTATAGGTACATCCAGACAATGCTGCAAACTTACTCGTTTCTTCCCATGCCCATCCTTAATCATTGCATCACACATTGTACATAAGTAGCTTAGTAGCTATCGTTGTTACACAGCCGCCTCGGTTTTCTCATTCTGTGTCACTCCTGAAATCTCTTTATTGGCTCCGTGGTCAATCTTGTATCATTTTCAAACTGTTTCATTGCCTGTCAAACTCCTTCTGGAGAACCGTTGTATCTATTTTCCATGATTTCTCTAGCACCCAAGCACAGAGAGCTCTGTTCATCTGATTTTCACTTGTTGTCTGTTCCCAGGGTTAAAACTCATCCTGGTACTCATGCTTTTTCAATTGCTGCTCCTACTCATTGAAACTCACTCTTTGGAACATGTTAAATCATCAATTTATTTTTCGTCACCATTTAAAAACTCACCTTTTCAGACTTGCTTATGCCTCCTAAGTTTCCACTGCATCTGATCATTTGTTGATTATGAGTTTCCCCAACCCCTGTACTAGATTCCTTTCTAGGATATTGGTGCTATATAAGTTTGTATTTATTATTATCATTATGATCTTTCACTATACACGAGTCAATTGGTTTATGTGGCCCCCTTAACTGATTCTATAAATATTTATCCCAAAATATAAATTTTTAGGTGCTTGTTTGCATCTGGATTTAATGTGTTAGGTGTCAACAACAACACAGACCAAGAATTTATATTTGCTGTTATTGAAGTATACATTAGGTAATAAACTAGTATAGCAACCGAATGCTAGTCTGCTGTTTCGTGAGAATTAAATTAAAAAAAACTCCAATCATTATGTACATGGCTGATATAACACCTGATAGTACAGGGTTGCAAATGTTAACAAGATAATCCGATTCTATTGAATAAAAGTGTTTTTCTTTATATTTGTTCTTAATCAGGGTAGGTACAGCCATTGCAAAATTTATTATATTGTTATTATTACATAGATGTAATACACAATGGCTACAGGTCTTTTGTTCAAATCCTCAGCTGCATCATTATCATTGTAATGCTGCACCAAATATGTATATTATTCATGTGTGACAGTTAAAATAAATACCTACCTACCAAACACAAGTGATTCCTGTGTTGTGGAAGAAGTTCTTAGAAATCATACGTCATTGTAGTATTTTTATATCAAAGGTGCATGACAATGGTTTACCATGTTAGAAGGTTAATCATTTGCATAGCTACCCATTTTCAAAAGAGTACAAAACACACAAAATGCCCCCATGAAAAATTATAGGTGTAAATTTTGATAATAATGATCAAATGTTTCAAAGTTGCTATGGTTTACTTAAAAAAACCTACAGACACCTTTGTCAAATATGAATAGTATCCATGTGCGTGGCTGAATGAGTGAGCAATTAATAGGAACAATTTGTTTTTCAACATTACAAAATCTTTCGTCCATACACCTCACTTCTGGATATTGTTTGTACACTTTGGTGAATGATGATAATAATGGTTGGCTTATTAGGATAGGTCTGAATATTGAGTAATGATAGCCATTAAATGATGGCATGCATAAATGTTTATGTTCATCCAGGTCCGTATACCAAATATTTAGTGGGCCAACTTCACAAAAAAACTATGTTTAAACTAGTCAGCAGTCTTCAGGGCCAAAACATTCTATCCCAGATCCTCAAGACGTGTGTTGTGCATTCAGCTTAATTGTCAACCGTCCGATAACATGAAAGTCAAGGGGACTGTTCAAAACAAGATGGATTTCAACACTCGGACTGAGCCAGGGGCATGGTCAATCTAGAACAAACTCACATATTTGGATACATGAATCTATTCTAAATGTAGATAGCATGTTTTGATATTCAGATATATGTAAAGAGTGTAAAAACAACAAATCATATCCAGCCATCTTTTTGGTCAAAGGTACAAGAGGCACACTATTCTTCATGAATCCAGCATTTAGAGATGTGTCTGTTTTATATTTCTTTCACACTTGTCAAAAGAATAGTGTATTTTATTTTTGATATTTGTGTTGGTATAATGTGAACAATCCAGCTGAAGAAACAGCGCTGTCCATGTGGCAGTTGTGTAAAAACTATGACTATTCAGTATCATGTGATCACTGCTGCTGCCCACACCGACTGACTGGGCAAAATGAGACGGGAGCTTGGCTTAACAAGCTCGCCTTTATACAGTTAGGTCTAGGAAATATCCAAGATCAAATGGAACAAAATGTCCATTTGCTTTTTTTGTTGAAAAAATGTGCAATGGTCATTTCCCTTGTAATCAGAGATTCCCCATAAGCAGTAATAGTTTTCTAACCTAACATCAAGCTTCGGTCAATTTCCGCTTAGTGTCACAGTCATAGTGGGATCGGTCTATTAGAGACGTTAAAACCATGGGGATATTATTTAATTTTCTTATCTCAAATTCTTATTATTTTAAAACACCAAGATATATTCAATTTTGTTGTGCTCTTGATCTGAATCTGAAGTAATTGTGTAGTTATGTATGTAACATAATTTGAGCTGAACAAATTTATTTTTAAATTTATAGTTTGTGGTTAGCTACAAAACTACATTACAAAATAAAATGGGTGGCATTTGGATATTAAAATGTAGGTATAGATTTTCTAAAGATCCAGCCAGGTAGATAATGTGAATGTATAAAGCCAAGAATAATGATTGAAAAGCAAATAACAGCTGTCTGAGCTCTGGTCACTTAGTCAACAAATTCTTCTGTCAGAATTGAATTTAAACCTCTTAGTTTGGCTTTAACATGCATTGCTGCAATTATATACTTTAAAAAAAGTATTATACTTTTTCTAACCAAGATCCTTTTTTAATAACTTTTAAGCATATATTTTGGATTTATGTTTTTAATATGAATTTAAATATCATATACTGTATGTAATCCTTACGCTTCATTTCCTTTATGTATATACTGCATTTTCATAGGTGCATACATAAATTAGCTAGGTGTCGTACATATGTTGTACATATTTCCTAGCATGTCGTACATGTGCTTGCTACATAGTATTTCTTAGGTGTGTTTTACAGACCCTGGCTGTAACTGTCACCTTTATATATTCTGTGAGATGTAACATGTACTATCACTGCTGATGATAAATGAGCAGTAAGACAGGAGCACATAATGTACTAGTAACATATCCCAGATCTAAGTATGTAATGGTTATGGAAATGACTAAAAAGTTGTACATATTGTATCAGTTTGATACTTTAAAAAAAGTTATACTTTTTTGGTCAATATTTATTCTTAAAACAAATTTAGAATGACAGCACTGAACATGGCATGTTATTACATTAATATTAAATATAATTTTCAATCAAGAACTGGTATGCTTTTGGTTATCCTGTTTATAGAAATCTGTGATACTGATGCCATTGCTACTAATAAACATTATCATTGGCTTATAAAAATAATGCACTATCTGAAAAATATGTTATGATATTGGAATCTTACACATTTATGAGGTGAATTTTTTTTTACTGTTCAGGATTTCATCAGTGTTTGTTTCCAATTGTGCGACACAACATTTCTTACTGAGTTAATGAGAAACTGTTGTGATAGTCTCTCTGCAGTCTCCAGAAATAAAAAATGCAGAATGATGTACTTTTAAGTGGGCAACATTTACCAAAGGGATTGGATTTCTCTTGTTGAAGTTTATTGAAAAATAATAAAAATTCATATTCATCATCTTTAAATGTCGGAAAATTTTCCATATGGCACGAAGAACAATTGGCACACGATATGCTGACACTTCTTTATGCACTGATGTGTACAGCAGACACAACTTTAGTTGAACGATTAAAACTGACCAGATCATTTCTTTGTCGCAAAAAAGGCCTTGTGTATGAATTGAATACAGTTGAGAATTAGTAGCTCGTCACCAGATGGAATGTCGTTGATCAGAAGGATAGAGCAGCATAATTTCAGTTGACATCATTTCAGATAATAATTTAGTATAAAGTAAAAGGGGCCCTAGCTCTGGCTAAACTTACCTAGTGACCAGCTCCACGCATCCTATTACATTACAAGTAAAAATAGTTAGTAGAAATTGTATCTCATAACCTACCAAAACTACTCGAGCAGAGTAATGAAGATGTTTTACTTCACTACATAGCAGCCATCTGTTTAAAGAAATATGATCTGACACCCTAGATGCAGCTAAGTCTAGATCGGAATGGTCCAGTTAAGGTGGACGGACTCCTACTTAATGGTATGAGGAAAGATTAATAACGTTGAAGTTATCATCGCTTTATCATGTGTGCTGTGTTCGGCATTGGATGTTTAATTACTGTACCGATTTTTACAGCTCACCGTGTTAGCCATTTAGTGATCTTTCATTCATATGATGCGTATTATTTTAAGAAATATACAGATTATATTTATAAATATCTTTATTTTAAAAGTCCACGATTCATATGGATCTAAAAATAAGATTCATGTCGAATATATCCTTCCAATGCTATGAAAGATTTAATCATTTGTCTGGCAAGTTAAAGTTAGACTGGATCTAAATAAGAGAATATATCAACTCATACATGGAGTCATCTCTTTGTAGTAGATGTAAATAAATAAAATATTGTTATGCTAATCCAGATACATTTTTCACAAATTATATATAATCCATTAGATATGTCAACAAAATGTCAAATAAGAATCGTATGTTTTCCCCTGAAGATTAACCTCTATCTGTGAGTGGAAGGACAGACTACCCAATACTTGATTATCAAGAGTGTTGAAAGAACACTGAAGTAATTGCAGATGGACAGTCATCATTGGTGCATTTTATCAGTGGTTGTAGCACATTGTTTATCTCGGAGTGAAATGTTTCCTAACGGTTAATTACTTGATGATGAACTCCAATGTTAAGCTAATTCTTTATGTCTTATATTTTACAAGAAATAAGATATTTATCTTAACTTTATCAGCATTCATTGATTGTGCTACATGTATTTACTTAGTTTGGGTATTATATGTGTCATTCACTATCTTTGATTGAACCTATCTTGTGTTTGGATATAGAAAGATAACAGTATTTACAAAATGGTTTATGATTCAAATAATAAAGATAGCCAGTGTTGTCAAAATATTAGCTGAAGGCATATCTTGTATATGCCTTCTGCTAATATTTTGAGATATTTTTTAATTTTAATTTTTATTTAGAAATGTTTAGCCATTCTATTAATTCACTATCAAAGCAAATAGCATGATATCCATGTTGTTTGCTTCAGGAAAAGTAACTGTGTTGCTTTTCTGGTGCTCGTTTTTTATTTGCTCAACAATGTTTCCAGTCTATTTGTATCTTAAATTGCTGTTGAAGCACACCTTTAAGGCAGCCACTGATGATTCAGCATGATTTTTGTTTGTTTACTGTCACTAATTGCATGTATTTATGGATTGTTATCACCGCATGAATGATAACCGTCATGTTTGCTTAACTGTTTGTGTTTTCTTTTCCCACCTGCGTGAAGCAGCCAGTGGGTACAGGAAGCGAGGTGGGTTGAGACCCCAGAAGGTACAACCAACTAACCCACAGCTGTTTGATGATACCAGTACGCAGCCACCTCTAGCTTATTCACAACCACCCCCACATGGTAAGACACGTATGCTGAAGTTGTACACTGCTATTAACACAGTTCCACAAATCGAGGCAGGCTTGTAATCCATTTGATATCAACAACGCTCAAGCCCGACATTTTAATATAACAGTTGTGCTACAGTTGTTCAAAAAGATTTGGGGTCTGTCCTATTCAGTCAGTGATTTTCAGTAAGAAGCTTCTTACATAAAATTTGTGTGCGAAACCTGAAGCTTATAAAGGAAGGCTCTTTGACAAGTCAAAAAAGTGACTCATTTTATGTTTCTTCATCTCACCCCGTGGTGATTATGGTATCTGAGTGTCAATCAGATTATGTGTTTAGTTGCAGAAAGTGACGTACCACAACCTACAACTTATGATCCATCAGGTAACAAATATGCATATATTCTAATAGCTAGTTATCTAGTTATGTGCTTGTTTTAATCTAATCTACACTCACTGGATTCACCATAGCCCTCTCTCTCTCACTCACACACACACATACATGCACACACCATTTTAATCTGGTTTGAGGTCTGTCTCGCTCGCATATACATACATGCACACACTATTTTAATCTGGTTTGAGGTGGTAGGTAATAAAAAGTAAGTAATAATAAAAATCAGTAATAAAATGAAAGCTGGAAACGTATTGTCCAAGTAGAACATTCTCCATTCTGCACCGAGTCTTTAATAACCATCTTCAACCCAAAACTAGATTCAGTAGTTATCATCATGAACCAAAATCATCTGATCCTGTAGTAACAATTTTACTAACTGGCTCCAGCACTCCAGCTGAATTGGTTTTACTTAAAGCCACTTCCTTTTTTTGGGGGTAATAATTGATGTCTCTTGTTCTATTTTATATTGTATGCTTTTAACATTTCTTGATATTGTGAGAATGTGGTTTGTGGAATGTGCATGCAGTTGCCTGCTCATCATTTTAACAGGACTGGTTTACGTAGGATACTAACAGTCACGCTGATAGGAAATAAGGATGCATGTTTTTAGCACATTATTATTCCACTTCTGCTTAGATTTTCCCAAATGATTCTGTATTATGCTTTAGGCAAAATGTATGCTCGTTTACACTTATACATTTAAATAGCATCCTGTTCGACTTCAAGTTATTCATTCTGCTGAATGTTATCTTTGCTTGTTGAAACTATGATGTGTTATAATATATTTATAGGTATGGGATATCCACAACAGCCAGCCTACGATACTCAGCCGACTATGTCATTTCCTGGACAACCACAGTTTATGGCTGATCCTGTTGCAAATATGGCCGTGCAGTATGGACAAACACTGGCTGGACAGGGAAAAGAATATGTACATAAAAATGTGGGCAACACAGTTGAATACTCTAGTTGTTAAAGGCTTCTGTTTTGTTTATATATGCGACAGTACAACCAATACCATAAAATTAGTTTTGATCAAGTAACAAGATGTAGTAATTTGATCAACGTGTATTTGTTAATTCAATTAACCTGATTCATTTCTGCTTCTGGTTGCAGTTAGAAAAATATATATCAACATCCAAGCTGAAGTATTATTTTGCTGTAGATACGAGTTATGTTGGCAGAAAACTTCAGTTGCTGGTCTTTCCATTTCTTCATAAAGTAAGTTGTGAATTGAATGATCCATTACCACCTAAGGAGGAATGGTGTGTTAGTTAGCATAATAAAAACTTCATTATGGCAAACTATTTTTGGGTGATATATATATATATATATATATATATACACACACACACACACACGCGCACACACACACAGCAATTAAATATATGGATACAGAGTAATTGTTTCTAAATATATTTGTTTTAACACTTTAAATTTACCAATAGACCAATGATCAGTGTTTGTTTTGATAAACCAGATTCCAAATTAGTTTCCATGAGCATGTATCAATCATGGTGACTTTTACCGTATGTGACATCACTTATGAGTAAACTCTCAGTGTCTTCATTTTATTCTTGCAAAAGTCTCTACATATGTCCTTTCCTAAAGAGTTATAAAACTAACTTTTTCTGTGCTGCTTCAGCGATTTATATATTTCCCTGCTGTGGGCATTATGATGGCACATCAGTTAGAGCCCTGTACTGGAAATCTCCAGGTTTTAGGTTTAAATCTGGCTCATGTCTCTCTGTGTGTTGGATATATTTCACTAGGTAGTTGCCTTAATCATATATCTAATCTCATGTGTGGCCAACACCACATCTAAACATCTCAAATCAACTCAACTCCACAATTTCCTGCTGCACATGACAGATAGAAAATTATGTATATTATTATTAATGATGTGGTGGCAAATTTGTTTGACATAGTCTTATATGTTACATAGCCAATAAAACAGATTTAGCATAAATTTGGTGTTTGCCCTTTAAATGTGAGTGTTATGTCTCCGGATTAAGCAATATTTATTAATTTATGTTTTTCTTTGCACAGGATTGGACCATCAAGTACAATCAAGATGAACCTGTCACTCCTAGATATGACATAAATGCACCTGACCTTTATATACCTGGTGGGTGTTATGTACATGTGTGCTGGTGTGTGTGTGTTAGAGAGAGATTGATCATATACCGCCACAGATGATTAATTCCTGCATAGACACTTATGAAAGAAGCAAAAATAAAACAAACATTCCGGAGAGTTATGGCCATTAGCTGTACAAATCAGACTTTTCTAATTTATATTTTGTTTATATTACTCTACAGTTATGGCATTTGTCACATACATACTGTTGGCTGGTGTTGTGTTAGGAAACCAGAACAGGTTGGTATCATTAGTAAACTTAATTAACCAGTTACTGAATGTAAACCAAACCTTAATAATAATAATAATGTTTGCTAATTTGAGGATTTTGCTCTCTGACCTTTCCTACTAAAATATTAAGAAATATTTTGTTTATTTCACACAAAACATTTTCAACATAAATTTCTACATTTTATTGTTGAATTAAATAAAAATTATATGATTTCAAGTTTTATTTGATATCTTTTACCATATGGATTAAGCCAATCCTCTACTGGAAGAAGAATTTTAGATATATTTCCTTGTTATAGTGGGAAATCATGAATCAAACAGATGTGTTCCTTCTCAGAATTTGGGATTAAATGTAGAATATTCAGATCCTGTCCTTATACAAAGTACATTGGGAGGGAGGTTTTATCCTTTTCTGTGGTCCTGTATTTAAACCAACACTTGTGCCTACTCTCAGCTCTTCATGTACCTGTCCCATCATCTAATTGGAAAACAGCAACAAGTCATGTGGTTGTCAATTTCAGATGATTATTAATATGGTGCTCATTACCGGTAATTGTAACAAATGCTGAATTGGCCATGGAAATTCTTTTCCAGTACACATGCCAAGATTTATGATCCTTAAATTGTATTATTTACCATGCTACAGAAGTAATAGTTATCTTGTTATTAAGTATGTCTACATGTAAATTGGCCACTTTAGATCTAAAGCCTATGACTATGTCAATATATGTGCGCATACGTTTTTCAATTAGTGGCTTCCTGCAAATATCTAGACATCTTGAGAGGGATTTCATACATGACCTAGTTATAGATGACATCCATGAGAAACAGACATCTGGATCTGTTCAGTGCACTTTTTCAATTAGTTTATTGCTCTTCCCGTATGTAAATCTGGAATTTTTTTTGGGTATCTTATAGTCATGAAATGTTTAAATTAAAACAAATCATGAATCAATTAAAACTTAATGTCAGTTATCCATAATGTTATCCAAAACATGTTTCCTTATGTTGACTTGGGATGACCCAAGCGTACTTTATTTTGTGGGGGTCACTCAGTTTGGATCATTTTTATTTATCCATGATCATTTAAAACGCTATACATTTTGAGGCCTGAACCTGACATGCTGATCCAGAACTGCGCATATCATACCTATATGACTCCATTGTATCTAGAAGTACAGAATTAAATTTATGCAGCAACATAAAATTTGTTCAACACATAGTGTACAAATTATAGTAGCCCACATTTTAATTTTGTATTTAAAATAACTTATTTTCCTGAAGATAAAATGCAATTAAATTTAATTTATCAATATGCTAGACTTACATGTGAATTGTGTTTAGTATTTGTCCAGTTTTTAAGCTGCAGTTTCCCCTTTAATCACTGTTTCCAGCATACAATATGCACTAGTGTACTAATGATATACTTTACTCTGTTTTCTCAACTATCAAATGAGAAGAGCCAAACTAATTACTCGATCACCTAGACATGTAAAGATAAATGTTCATTTTTAACTTTCCGTGACTATATTTGTGACTATTCAGGAAGCTGTAATATTAACCCATAGCATTCACAGCCTGGGTATGTACATGATCTATTTTTTATGCATTCATTAGTAGGAAGTGTGTGTATAAGCCATCTTAAGGTGTCTAATTTGTGAATAGATATCTACTTATAAAGTAAAACCTTCCTTTTTATAGTTTAATAAATAAAACAGTATAAACTGAAGTTATTTAGCCTCATCACAAATTTTGGGGGATATTACAAGTTATTGAAGAAATCCAGATCTGGGACATTCAATTTCAGCATTCTATGATTGGCTGTTCATTAAACATGTTTGTGACAGTTTGGTAAAGCATAATACTTGTGTTCAATTACTGTGCATACAAATGCTTTATATTTTACATATATTTTGTGAATTTTAAGATTTTTGCTGTGAGTATACCCTTTGCCATCTTAAGGGATGAATGGGTCGAATCAGTTATAAATATGTGACACAGGGATAGGTGAAACAAAATTGTTGTCCTTTAAAAACTTTGTATACAAAAGCATATTATTTATAATTGCTAATGAGTTACAGATTTAAATTAACTGACCATGATATCTTTCAGATTCGGCCCTGAACAACTGGGAATGACAGCTAGTACTGCTTTAGTGTGGCTAATCATTGAGATTCTGGTGCTTTTGTTGTCTATGTACATCACAAATGTGTCAACAGATCTAAAATATTATGATTTGTTAGCGTACTGTGGTTACAAATATGTTGGGTATGTTGACTCGTGTTAATTTTCTCACTACAAGAATTAACCTTTGAAGAATTTCCTGTGACAGTTTATTTGATGGGATTTGTATATTTATAACTGGCTACCAAATAAAATGCAGAGTGCAGCCTAAGATATGGCTTATTAATAATATCATAAAATATTTGGGTGTTGCTTATTTTCAGCATAATCCTAACAGTAATTGGAGGCCTTCTTTTCCAATCCACTGGCTATTACATTGTACTTCTGTGGACTAGTATATGCATAGCATTTTTCTTGGTACAGTATTTGTTTAGCTAATATGTTGCAATCGTAAGCTAGGCAAAGAATGAATATTTGAGGTGTGCCGATAAATATCCGGGGTGTGCAAATGCTGATAAACGTCTGCATTAAATAATTGGTCATTTATGGCTAAAATAGATGGCTAAGCTTACGAATGTAATTCTGCATTAAGTATGTAAGATATTTTATCATATTTTTTTACTTGTGTCATATTTGTATATTCTTATTATAACTATGTCATGATGCTGCATTTCTTATCACATACTGACAGTGATAATGATGACTATGATTGTTGTTGATTTAATGGTCTTTACAGTTTCGAGCCTTGAAGTTTGCCATTATTCCCCACACTGATCCCGATGGCTATGCACGAGGAAATAAACGCCGTCTCTACATGCTCCTGTTGATGTCTCTGTCGCAGCCTCTTTTTATTTGGTGGCTCACATGTCATTTAGTTTCGGGATAACTTACCAGTATTGTTTTTGTGCTCATTTGGTCTGGACGAGCTTAATGAATGATATAATGTCAGTGATTCAATCCATCATGAAGTACAACTGAAAAGTGTGTGTTTGTTTTCTGTTTATGAGGAAGACAATTGAAAAAAATAGTTTTCATAAGAATAGCTAAACTTTAGTTATTTTAGCATAATTATTGCTTATCCATGCCTTTGAAACACCTTGTCTATTAATGGGATGTGTCGTGCTTAAATGAACTAATTTCATCTAATAAATATCATTTTAACCAACAGATACTTGTTCAACAAAGTAATATTCTTTTTCAATTGTGTTTAAATAAATATTTAGTTACCAATATTATGGCTTCTGTTGATAACATTAAAAGTGAATAAGTCCAGTTATTTAATAAAATGAAAGTATGCACTGATTGTTTTGTAATATCAGCAGTATCATAAAGATTTCAGATGCAAAATGATATAATTTGTTCTATGCTGAAAATTTGTTGGTTTATTTATTAGTGGGATAAATTCCTTTTTATCATTATTTCAGTGTTGGATTGTGGTATTAGTACAATCAAATGAAAGCATATGTTTTAGCAACAGTTGTGTATTTTTTATAACTGTGATGTTGATTGTTTGAATTTGTTGCCGAGCAGTTGTCTTGTGAATTACTATCATTTATCTGTGTATCACCTTTGCATGTTGATGACTCTCACATAGCAAGTATATTCACAATAAAAAAAACTATAAAGTGACTTTTGTTCTCTTATCTGTGCAATAAAATGTAATTGAGCT
Organism: Paralvinella palmiformis; assembly: GCA_025642065.1. Lineage (NCBI taxonomy): Eukaryota > Metazoa > Annelida > Polychaeta > Terebellida > Alvinellidae > Paralvinella > Paralvinella palmiformis. Next base: position 2,305,942 of record JAODUP010000001.1, read on the forward strand.
TCATATGTGTGTATTCTTGTTTGTAATAATTAAACAGTTTTGTTCTCGTCATGAATATCTAAGATAATAAACTGTATTTAATATTAATCTTCTCCTTATCACATGAACAGAATACTAAATTATTTATGTAATGAATGAGTGATACAGTTGGCCAAGGAGTAACTCCCTAAGGAAATGATGTGATCAAGCTATAGTCTTTTATTGATGGATGAAACATGCCTCAGACATTTCAATTTGATGAATTTTGGCACTTGACAGGAGTGAACCATATTTCAATATCTGATCAAATGACTAGTTATTACTTAATCTTCTTACCAGAACAAAACTGGAAATGTATCAAACAGTGAAAGAACTCATGAACTAGTAAAGGCCAGAAAAGAAATTGGCTTTTGAGTTAATATTTATTAATGTGGGCCTTCTGACATGTTTTGTTTTGCCACTAGTATGTTGTGTAGTTTTTGTTTCTAATGCGCTAGTTTCTTTTAGTAAAAATTTATTGATCTAAGACGATTCCATTAAAAAAGGCTGTGGTTGCTTATATAAATTAATTTTGATAAAGGTGAACCTAAACTGAAAATACTAATTTAAAGGTTCTTGTAAGAACAAGGTTCAAAAAGCAATGTTTGGATCAGTTTCCATTTTCTTGTAGCATCTAATTAATGAATAATACATTGAAAGATAATAAATAACTTTAATTGTTTAGATACTAACCAGGTGGCAGCATCAGTTGTCATTTACAGTATTACATTAGTAACTCTGTGTTTTCCCTGAGCTGTTACTTGCTAAATGTAATGCTTTTGGTGTCCTCAAATCAGATTTCTTATTCAAATGAATATATATCTATTAAAATATCCCTTTGTATATTTTTATTCACACATACACACTCCCTCTCTCTCTCTCTCTCTCTATATATATATATATATATATATACGTAGTCGTGTATATATATATATATATATATATATTATATATATGTGTGTGTGTGTGTGTGTGCATAGAATGATAGATACTGATAGAGAGCGCTCTTGGAGTTGGAGGCCAGAAGGGGGATTTGTGTCATAAATCGTAATATTACCTCTAAAACTCTCCTGATTAACATACAAAACAATACAAATGCCAACATTTGAGATCTGCAAAATAATGAATAGATCTACTTCCTACTATAAATACCAAGATGCTGGTGATTCAGAGCCACTATCGATTTTATAATTCGACCCGTCGGTCCTGCGCCAAAAACACTAGCACGTGTTTTTATTTACAAATGTTAAACAAGGTGAAGGCCGTCGCGCATGCCCACGCCAGACGGAGTGCTATGGCGGACAAGGGAGTGGGTAGAGTCTCTGGGGCGGGTGTAAAACCCGTCCAAATGAAACTCTTTGCCACCGGCGAAGTGGAAAAATCTACCCCGAACTGTATACCAAGGTGAGTTCGCTTAAATTTCGATCTCAAATCGGGCCATCTCGTCTTCGTTGACAAGTTATCGCCGTTTTATTGTGGGCGACTTTTGGAACTGTCAGCCAGTCACTGGAAGTGTCGTTCGCTGGTTCATTGAGTGATTATGCCTGTGGGCTTTTGTCCGAAAACCCGGATAGATCGTGATGCGTTTGTTGGAGATGTCAGCTTCAGTGTAGGAGATGTGATAATTCTCTAGTCATTCGATAATTAAAATGCACCCCGATTAATGGTCATATTTACATCTGGTTGTTCATTGGAGAAGTCGCGCCTTCAACAGAAACGCAAAACATACTCACATAGTAATACTCATACTAGTCATGCTCATACTAGTCATAGTCATACTCATAGAGTCCACAATAATACACACCGTACTACTACTAGGTCTAAGTCTTAGACTACTACTCACACAACGATGGTTGACTAATACAGACAGACGAAGTCATTCACACTGTCATCAGTTAGTTTCTCTTTCATGTGATGTTGACGTCTTGCTATATTTTTCACGAACCATTGGTTGTTAGAATCCACCCACAATATTATAACGAGAGTAGGTCTACACCGTACATTGGTCGGGCCATTGGCGTTGTTGACGTTGGTATTAATTGATACTGTACCCCACAAAGTAAATTGTCAGGTCAAATTGTCAGATTGACGATTGTAATTAATCAGATTTATTTATTGAGCCATCTTGCCATCTTCATAAAGGTATTTCTTCCTTTTCTGAATACAGTAAAGACTAAAATGACCATTTTTGACAAATGTGTCGTCAAGTCTCACTCTCTCATTTCTGAATAGAGTTTTCGTTAACACATTTTATGTTGATGTCGTTACCAGTTCTGTATTCTGACAATTGGAACTACGTAGCTTGTCGCATGTTGATGATTTTGGGTTGTTTTCCTGGTATCGGATAACCAGTTTCCAGTTGTTATGGTAATCTCAATAGACACAAATGATGTTCATCTAAGTGATGGATGTTTTCAATCGTTATCAGTGATGGGGCTGATAATGTTGTAGAATTGGGATGATCTCCAGTATTATCAGTTTATCTTGGGATGTTTCCACTTAGGTTCTTCAGATTTATCCGCAACTTTGACACCAACCGCCTACCTCCAGGGGTCGAAATAGTGGTAGTCCGAGGATTGCCAGAAATCCGTTCGGACTACCGATGCTGGTGTCCACAGTAGGCATACGGGTTGCTGCCAAACACAAGAATAATTATAATCTTCGACAATGACGCCTACTTACCAAAATATAAACAGTGGAGCAGTTTCTCGGAGCAGATTAGTCATAAGTTACACCAGTTTATTGTTAATAGTTGTTATTGAATATTATGATCACCTAGAAATTAGTTACTAGGTCTATACCAGATTTTCCAGTCCCGCTGACTACCATAAGTTTTTGAGTTATTTCTACCTCTGACCAGTTACAGCGATCAATCACAAGTTTTCATTGCCATCACAACATGCATCCCTCGGGTTATTGTTTTGTATCTTACAATCTTGTACGTACTGATGTGGTGGCTTATATCAGTTGATATCTATAATATAATATGCCGGGTCCTTATAGCAGTTCCCTATCATTCTGTTCAAAGGATCTCTTTCTATCTTTATACACATCTGATGTTTGACCTAGTAGACTCTGTCAGAAAGTGATATCATGATAGTCGATTAACTTACATGCTCTGTACTGCTGTTAAAGAATTTTTCAGTGACTGCATGCTTATTGGGTGCAGCCATCTTTGGAACTCTTCTTAGTGCCAGTGTTTATATGGCATTTCTGTTAGACTCTAGGCACATTCAGCATCAAAGCCTTTCTCCGTCATACTCATTCACCAGTGTGAAAACCAAACTGCTTGATCACATTCTGATTGTTGGGCCTATTCACCACATTTATTCACTACTACTTTGCAAGGAAATATTTTTTCTGGCATTTGACAAGTGGTTTCTTGTGAAGTTATATCTTGGGAGTTATTAGTAATTTCTAATGGTGGTTTAAAACCAGATGGTGTCCAAACATTCCTGTGCAAAGGACAGGTTCCGGCTACAGATATCTAAAAAGTGAATCGTAGTTCAGAGATTTTGTGCTAACCATATCACAGGTTGATCTATTCATTTAAAGTGGTTCAGTCCAGTTGGAACGATTTGTAGATACCTTGATAGATAATTGTATCAGATTCAGAGATGTTTCCAAAGATGTCATCATGCATGCTACAGACAATACTTGACACCGCTTCAAGTTGTTTATAAACAGAGGTGATCTGTTGAGATCTGTTGTATTTACCATTACAGAATTTGATCTTTGTTGCAAGTTTACTCTGCGTTGTATGTGTGTGCATGTATGTGTGTGTGTGTGTGATATTAGCAGGTAGATGTGTCCCAAGTTGTCAGGTATAATTTTCTTCATTCACAGAAAATGTATATTGGTCAGTGCTATTGATGATTTAGTTAATTGTGCAGAGTCTATGTTACAAACAGTGATAAACACTCGGTGATAAACTACTGTCATCATTGTGTCAATATTGTGCTTAGCGCACAGGTTGTTCATCAGAATCCAAATAATGACCGTAAAAGTGTCAGTATACCTGTGATGATGTCAGCTCGATATCGTCACCAAATAACTGCATTCCTTTGTTGGCTTGTATTTCTCTCATGATTCACTGGTTAAAGTTAAGGTTAGTTTGGTAAATGGTGAACAGCGATCCGACCACCTCAGACACTTACTCCAAGAGTAGCTGGCTCATACACGTTTGGTGATCATCAAAAGATAATGCGTCTGCCGCCGAGTGATCTTGTTGATCTTGTTGTTTTTGTTCGTGGATTTTGTCCACAATTTTGGCTTTGGCCAGATTATGTGGTGGTTGACTTCCTGGTCGTGTTCTTATATAAGTAGGTAATAGTATATGTTAGTCATGTTAAACAGTACGGATATATACAACTCTACCGGTAGGTCAGTGTCCAGACCTCAAACAAAGCACAGTCTTGCTTATGCGGTTGTTTACTACTAATATTGTAGAGCAAAGCGTATAAATCTCTCCATGACGGGTCACCTGAGTATGTTTGACCTGTTGTCTATCAGTATCAGGCAGTCATTGTTAAATCTCAGATCATTTAGTCAGATACTATTACCAGTGCAGGTGTCTCGATTCTATTGATGGGGCATGTGTACAGTTAATGCAACAGCCTTACTTTATATAGAAGAAGAGACCAGATGTACACCAGCCATTTATGGGGCTTTTGTTAAAACAAATCTGTTTACGGTGAACTTCTGAGGGTAAATTTTATTAATCCTTTAGCATTTTTGTACCCAATTATTGGCTACTTCACACAGGTGTTTTATTATAGCATACAGTACCTTTAAATGGCTTATTTGGTGAGAGCATTAAAAATATATTCTACTTTTGTTATTAATTGCATCCCTATCCAGAACTTACTGCTAATGTTAGATGTGAATCCGCAGCGCAGGTTTAAATGACAATAAGTGAGGAAGATGTATTTTCTGATTACGACACTACGTGCTGGATACACGGGGGTGGGGTGGGAAGGGGCTTATGAAATGCGCTGGGAATGCAATGCAAATGTCTGACAGAAATTGTGTAACAAACATGGACACAAATAAAATATACCACGTACTTCATTAATGTATTTTGATCAACTTTGCCATTTTATACCGGAAGAAGTAGTTGCAGAATGTTTAGCTGTCAAAGCAAATAATTTATGTTCTGAGCAAAGACACCGGTTTTTTTAGTGTCTGATGTCATTAGAAAGATTTATTACCGAGGAAGTCACACAGTATGTGATTATGTTTTCTGATTGTGTAATATATGTATTAAAGCCCTTTAGCACTAATGATACCGATGGACATTGGTGAATGCGTATTGGATGAGTGCCGTACTGGTGTAATACGAATATAGTTAGTGGTGTACATATTCTATTACAGTGTGACATAGAAGTAGCGGTGGTCTTTGGCTACTGTCTGTGGGTGGATACTGTGCAATAATTTCAAGCATGGTTTTATATAGGTGTCTTCAATATTCACTGAGTAGTGTGTGTTTGTATGTGTAAACAAATATTCTTCGGGTCATTGTGAACATTAATTCGTCATAGTTCATGTTACCTTTATCTTATAATAGTTATATAATATGCTGGTTTTATGTGACTGCTAGTAAAAGGATGCTGCAGCCCATGAGCTTGAATTAGATGCAGTCCGACAGCCATCATAGCCTCAGTACCTGTTTTGTTAACACACTACTTAACATTGTCTATTAATGCCATAACAGTCTTTCCCTAATGTCACTCACGATTTGGAATAATTATGGCTGCCGAGAAGTTTGATTTAATCCAGTAAACAACTGGTCATTAAATATCCCCAGATATTTTTGTTTATTTCTCTGATATTCACAGGTTTATTAATGGTTTAGATTTTGTGACCATCTAAGAACTTGGTCCTTTAACGATTTCTGGCTGAATTTTTTAATGTATTTAATGTGCCACTGCGTTTACATAGTATGACGCTGTACTGAAATTTTAGTGTATTTGGTAAAGGATTTGTTTGTTTAGATTTGTACATGGCTTGCCATAAATTGTATTTCCTTTGTATTTCACACAGTATTCGCATACATGGCGTTTTGGTTAGAATTTATATTTTGAGCTGAAAACTGGAATGCCTCTGTCAGGTTTTATATTTATTATGGATGGTTCCCAGTTGAGCTGAGCTGATATTGCAAGTTCATTCTTTAGGTTTGTCATCATGATGAATTTGAGTTGGCTGTTTGGGTTAATCCCCTTATGTGTTGCCATATTTAGAGCTTGGCTGACTGAGATTTAATTAGAACGTTTGTGTATCGATCGCTGTGTTATGCTGTTGAACTTAATTGTTTCATGAAGCCTATCTAGCCGGTTTCTAGAGGTGTAGTTCATCGTTATTAATCTGCTCACATCATTCGTGTCAATGGTAGAACAAAGGAGATCAGGTGCTGATGGTGGTGGTGGTGGCAGTGTCTTTGTTTAATGCAAAGGGGGCATACCTCACGTTGTGACATTCCATTGTATTAATGCCGTTGATACTGATGGCCATTGTTGGCATTGATATGCGACATGTATTGGAGTAATACGAGATGTAGACCAGACCCAGTAGTATTGGATGATAAACCAACTCCCTCTCTCGCACAAACCCTCAACCTTACCACATACCCTCAAAGGTGCTAGCATTTCAGTCTCATCTTAACCACACAATCTGTTATTGACTTATAATCACGTCTCCGGAGCTGACCCTCCCATTCCTTCTGTTATACGTAGATTGTGGTGTATATATTATATTTGAGCAGCTTTGCCATGGTAACCTAATATCTAAAACTGCGTAATAATGTGTGATTAGCAATGTTCAGCATTTAGGTGAAGCACTCAATTACACGAGTTCATGTTATCAATGTTATATGGTGAGGGTCGAAAATTATGTTGTTAACTGTTGTGTATTATCGCAATAAGTTTTGGCTTCTTATTCTTGTGTGTACAGTAAACACGGCAATACCCACAATGATAGATGGGTAGAAGATGAAGGGTTTATCTCGGTAGAGCAACAATACAGATTTATTTCATGCTGGTGACTCTTGCCGGCTGTGAGACACATATATAAATGGTCACATATTATTATTTTATGATTTATAATCGTTATTTAATTTACTCTGGTTGTTTGTTTGTTTGTTTGTTGGACATTACTAACGCTGAGATATAATCCCGTTTCAACTGGTCACGCCATTTTACCACTGCCTGATCATGACACTGAGGGGGGAATGTGGTCTGATTTGGTTATTTGAACTCTGGTAAATTTGGGGTCGGTTGGTTGAGATTTAACTGTACTGTGCGCAGTTTTACCTGTAGGTATATCGTCACAGGTGTACTGTTTCATATGTGTGTGTTCATGAGTCATATTTTGGTGTGCGTGCGTGTGTATTACATGTGATTAAGCCATTTTTTGTTTCCCGGTATATGTTTATGCAAGAATTGTTTATATGCAGTATTATTAAATGTATAGTAAACAATACTAGTCGGTATAATGTTTACATGCATCTCTGTTTAACTGTTTATTTGTTTACGTGTAGCGGCTTGTATACTCATAACTGTAATATATGATTTTGATCGGTTTACCTACATTTATGTGCCATGATGTGTGCTTATTTATTGGGTGTTGTGTGTGGTAATATGTCGGAAGTGTAGTGTCTGCTGTGGTGTGACGTACAGATGTAGCTTGGTTTGTATGCTGGACATGATGTCATACATAATGAATCGCGGTTTACATCATTAATGGAGCTCATCAGTTATAACAAATAGTCCGGCATGTTAACACGTGACAGCTTTGATTGAAGCCTTCGTATCCGATGACGTTTTCTTTGCTTCTCAGGTTTCATCTCCATTAAACGTGTTTAGAAAAGAATGGATACTCTGACTGGGTGAATCTCAGAGAAATCTCGAAAACTGGATGCTTTCACAGCCAGAAATCGTCCTGATGAAAATACGGTCATACGTCCGTAAAAATACAAACCGTGTTATAATATTTATACTGTGCTGCTGCGGTGAATAAAAAACCCCATGCTACTTAAATTGGAAATTAAATGTGTGTGTGTGTGTGTGTGTGTGAGAGAGAGCATATACCTGTTAGACGCTACGCTAATGCGAAAAGTCAGTATTCTACTCGGGGAATGTATTAAGGTTTAATTACAGACAGTATTAGAGCTCAGCCAGCCTGATGACCAATGACAATGTTGGCCATCAGGAGGCGACACCTGGATATTGTTGTTAATTGTTGTTTTTATCTCTACCGAGGTACTACCTGTATATTATAAATCCTAGTGTGGTCACATCTATCGATTGTCACAGATTGAATGCCATTCCGATCGTGTTCGTACGTCACATAATGCCTGATGAGACCTGTTCTTCCCAATGACAATTCTCATCCGAGATGGATCGATTTTGTGGCAAAATATTACGTGTCCTGCTACAGATTGTCGTTGAGACGGTGGCTTGACGTCGACCTGCTGAGATGACGTCGACACGCTGACGTGACGTCGACTCGCTGATAAGACGTTGACTTGCTAACGTGACGTCGACCTGCTGAGATGACGTCGACTCGCTGACGCGACGTCGACTCGCTGGTGTGACGTTGACTCGCTAGTTGTCTTTGCGATCCGAGTAGGCACTGAGGAAGAATCAACCGGGAAGATAGCGGAGATGTTGTGGTGTTATCACCGATAAGGATCCTTGTCTTGATACAGGCCTCATGATGGCTTAGTCTTTGGCTTAGTCTTAGTCTTTAGTCAGTGTGTTAGTGTGCGACCTGCCATTTATTCGGTTTCCTTGTAGAATTGGCATCGCGTTGGCAATATGAGCGACTTTTGTGTGGACAGGTTTTCCTGATGTTTATAAATCTGATTGAATTGTGACCGAATGATCGCACCATAATATAATATGTGTATATATTATAATATTACTATTACTAGTAATAGCACGACTAGTATCGGTTGTAAAATGCTTTTCGTGTGCCTGTATCTCCATTCGTGTGATGACTACTTCCTCACAGGAATGGCATCGAGTTTTGTGTGCGTGTGTATGTGTCAATTAGTGACTGTCAAGTGCTTCGCAGATATTATCCTCATTGTGTGCGTCTGTGCATGCATGCGTGTCTGTGCGTCTCTCTCTCTCTCTCTGTGTGTGTGTGTGTCGCCACTGTCAAGTGCTCATTGTATCCTCAGTGTGTGCTTGCATGCGTAACTGTGTGTGTGTGTAAGTGCGCGTGTGTGTGCGAATAATGCCCAGTCGGAGGGTAATGTAATATTCGATGAGATATCCACATTATCTGGTTATGTCTACAGGCCACGTGTTGGATGTACGCCAGCCCGATAGGGCCATACTAAGAAAACACGTGCAGCCCAGTTAGTGGCAATCAATGGCCTTTCTTATTTGTGAAAACCGGGCACAAACAATAAACAGTGAATTGAGGATGATGATGATGGTTGTACATCTCTGTCTAAATAAATGTACGTGTATGATATACTGGTGTGTGTGTGTTTGTTTTGTTTTATTGGCTTTTGTTTGTGCACGTGGTGATATAGATGGGAAAAATAATCAAGGTATTGAGAACAGGTGAAAGCTTCAACATCTTGGTGATGATCCTTAGGTCGGCTAGATGATGGCTAGGTTGGGATTTGAACAACAGGTTGTTAGACATCTGTGACCATGCAACCTTGTTACCAGTTCGGCAATGGATTAATAGTGTGTGTGTGTATTTGCCAGCACACGCACGTATGTGATTAAAATGTTGTTAACATCCTAACTGGATTTTTTTATCAATTAGATCGGAAAGATGTGACCAAGTATTATTACCTGAAGCTGAGAACATGTGACTACGAAATGTATTATTCAGATTCGTGATCAACTAGCTTTAAAAATGTGACCTAGAAAGAGTGCATTGCTCTCTCTCTCTCTCTCTCTCTCTCTCTCTGTGTGTGTGTGTGTGGGGGGGGGTATCCATACATACATATATATGTATAAGCATATACATGTATAGCGGTTAATCTTTTGTTATAGTTAATTAACTAGTTAACACTTGATACTATGGCTCCATCAGATATGGGAACAGAGTGGGATCAATAAGTGTCCGGAACACACTTCCTTTTAGCCGATCCAGTTTTGTATATGACGTGTATATCCTTGCACATAAATCACCATGTCGTGAGGATGCCAATCATGTAAGTTTCACCATCCTAAGGATATGACCAAACCAAGCAAATACCCTCAGGTTTGCCTGCCATTGGCAAGTGTAAAAGTAGCGTTGATGCCGGTAGAGGCGGTAGTGGTAGTGGTGGTGGTAGTAGTTGTAGTAGTAGTGGTCTCCTTTTAGGCTCTACTATTTTTGATCAAAGCCAGTTTAAGTCGGCCTAATCCTATAACAGGTCCCCGGTGTGCCGTCAGGCTTGTTGCCCAATCGGCATCTTCTGGGTCGGCATTAGGGCACGTTTCTCTCGGAAGGCGGACAATCTGTGCCGTCTCCGATAGGATACTGGGGGGGGGGGTACGGTTTGGGGGGGGTAGGAGGGCAGCTATCGCTCCTGCTAGCCAGCCATTCCAGTCCGAGGCGATGTGATTGGTGTCGTGTTTTTGAGCACCTTCCGCCGGCATTTTCACCGTTTTCTATCAGATTGCCGTCGTAGATCAGCCCGCGAGCGGCGGCGGCAGCGGGTCACGTGGTGGTTGGCTGTCGCTGGATGTCTGCCACGTAGCCGTCTGGATCTGGCTTGGGTTGCCACCGATGGGGATGCGCTTTGGACGTTTTGGCCAAATATCGTTTAATGTTGAGCTGGCACTTCGAGGCCCGTGCCTATTGATCTATTGGTCAAGTGGCTTAAGCCAGCAGCGCCCAGGTGCCCATCGTTAACAACGATCCACAGTCATTCCAGTCTGAGGCGATGTGATTGGTGTCGTGTTTTTGAGCACCTTTGAGCTCGGTTTAGAGTTTTGGCGAAAATTCATGTTTTAAAAGGTTATTTTAAATTGTCCGTTGAGTTGCGGGTCAGGCAGTGGCAGGGTGGCAAGAGAAGTGTTTTGGTGTCTTTAAAAAAAACTATTAAACAAAATTCACATTTTTTATTTGGCGCAGTATATCCTTGTCTAAAACATCCCTCAAACACTATATGGAGCCGCATCAGCGGTTGCGTTTCCCATATCGGCAGCTGGGCTGGAAGGGGTGACTTTATTCTAATGTATTGCTAAACGACACTCACTCACTCTCCTGTATATAACCAACACGAGCAGCCCCCTCAGATGATCCTGTACTGTGATTATAGTGGAGTATTATGGCCGTTTTGTCTTTCGGCGGGAATCAACTCACCCCCCCCTCCTCCTCTCTGGGATGATGTTTATGATTCGTCATAATTAGCCAGCCATTTGGTTGCTGGATGGCTGTTTTCTCTGGACACTGATCCGGTCTCCTGAGCCACGTATTAATTACGACTTGTTTATCTGGATTGGCGGATGATTTCCCTATTTATGACAGACAGTATGTGTTTTCGGGACAAACGAGATCGTGCTACTCTCGCCTTCGTTAGCCGATTCGGGCAGTCTTAATAACTGGCCCACGTTGACTCGGGGCAGTCTTAAACTGGCCCACTTTCCCTGACTGACAGGAAGGCCGTAGGCGGGGAGGATGGGAGGAGATGATTGCATGGCTGGCGATTGACCAGCGGCTTCCCCGCCGAAAAACAACAACAGCTTAATGGGGGCAGCATCTCCTCGGTGGGATGGAATCTGGGCGATTGGCCAACATATTTGTTGTTCGCAAAGCGTACTCGTCTGTTGAATGAATCTCGGCTGTATACACACACGCGCCTGCGCGCACTTACACTGTTTTGCAGTGAGCGAAAAAGCACTGGCACAGATAATCCTGAATACGATTATTCAGCAGGGGACCATCTTTGACAGGATCTCCCCAGAAGAAACTTTTCATATCGGTACGTGTAACATCTGACCACCAGATCCTCATCAGTGTGTTATGAGGGTGGGTCTGTTTCTAGGTACATTACACTAGCCATACTTCACCAACCGGTTCACCGCAGTCTGCCTTTAGACGATACACGAGGTCCTAATATCAACAGGCCGAGGCCAGATAGACCATAACCATAGTTGCCCCTGGTCAGTTCTGTTGACAGTGCCTGCTTCCAAGAGTCCAGTCTTGACTGTGTGTGTGTGTGTGTGTGTGTGTGGGGGGGGGGTGCCGTGATAAATTTTTCATTGGCCTTCCACCTGGTGAGTGTCCTTGGTGCCAGCTTCTTATAAGGTGGATATGCGGATGATAAGGAAGTCGGTGGATGGGGAGGTGGGTCTGATATTGCGATTCATGGGCGCTTGGGATAACGGAGGGGTTCGTGCTATCTCTCATACCGGACATACTTGAGTGGTGCAATATCCCAGAGTCGCTCGCTGGATCAGCCTTAAGGCTGCTAAATAGGAGCTTTACGACTAAATGCAATTATTTTCTGCGGGAAACGCAGGTCTTCAAAGATAGAAAGCGAACGAGTGTATCTGCGTCTCTCTCTCTGTGTGTGTGTGTGTGTTGCTTTAAATCACCACGTAAATAGACATTTACAGATGGAATCAATCAGAGAACAACGCCATCTAGAGATACTTTGAACTTCTGTAGATTGTTATGGTAAAGATATGGAATTCCTCAGCCGGATTCAGTTTTGTTTCTTAGAGTCTGGTCAAGGTCACTGAAAATGTAGGTCAGTTTAACAGGAAGTGCGTGTGTGTGTGTGTGTATATATATATATATATATATGTGTGTGTGTGTGTGTGTGTGGTGGAAGCGGGCGAGATGGAACTGGTAGAAGAAAAAGCAAAAACAAAGCAGGATTTCGACATGTCAACAATTCATCAATGGATTGATTCCAGAATGAAGCATTTTTCTGGTGTCTTTAAATCTGTGTAACTCTTCCTAATCCATGAAATATAATTTCTGTATCTGTTCTTTTTCACGAAAACAAAGCTGTTTTGTCTCACAAATATAATATTTGTGCACTTTTGTATTTGTGTAGTGTATAATATTTGAAAGAAATATAACAATATTGCAACTTCGTAATGAATCAGCCACTTGTGTGGTGCGAGTTACCTGTGCGCGATGAGGCTGATTTCAGCGATTAAGGAGTTTCATTTAATTGGGAAAGTGGGTCAGGAGTGTAGTGTTTTGAGAATGAATTGCTTCTGCATGTTAATATCTTACTGCTCACAGTAAAAAAAAGTCTTCAAGAGAACACCTGCTAGTGTGGTGTGGTATATTAATTAGATTAACTACAGAAGTAGGTACTGAGTGAATTGATTCTCTCTCTCTCTCTCGTTCACCCGTGAGGCTGCTCTCTCTCTCTCTCTCTCTCTCTCTCTCTCTCTCTCTCAGAGTAATATTTTTATATTTCAATTTGTCAGGCTTATAAGTTATATATTAGACCAAAGAAATGGTGGATATGTACAGATAGATATAGGGATGGATAGCTATATATATATATATATATATATATATATATAAGTCCATTGATGGACAGATCATAGTTAAATTGATTGGTTGAAAGATTAACAGGAAATCGCAAACAAACACATAGATAGATGGATGGATGGATGGATGGATATATAGATAGATAGTGTGTATGTGTGTATTTGTATTTGTAAATACATGTTTGCATGCAAAGAGGTAATTATATTAATGGGGAAAAATACAGTGATAACTAGACAGACAGACAGACAGACAGACAGACAGACAGACAGACAGACAGACAGACAGACAGACAGACAGACAGACAGACAGACAGACAGACAGACAGACAGAAGACAGACAGACAGACAGACAGACAGACAGACAGACAGACAGAAGCAGACAGACGACAGAAGACAGACAGACAGACAGACAGACAGACAGACAGACAGACAGACAGACAGACAGACAGACAGACAGACAGACAGACAGACAGACAGACAGACAGACAGACAGACAGACAGACAGACAGACAGACAGACAGACAGACAGACAGACAGACAGACATGCATGCATGCAAACAGATGAAACTTTTAAAATAATGTAAAAGGATAGACAGATAGCTTAACAGATAAATAAATGTAAAATATAATTGTTCCTGTTCTTTAACCGCTACATTTATAATTATGAGCCAGGTGGCCTCGAAAGGTAATCAGGCCAAGCAAAAGATGAAGTACCCCTGAGACAAACCTGGCCCAGGTTCGAATCCGAATGCTAGAAGTGTGCAGCTAACCACTCTACTAGTTGGGCCATGGAGACACCTTGGTCTTGGATAGAGAGAGGTAGACAGATAGACAGACAGTTTGTCAAATAGTTACACAGCTGGCTACATTTATCAGTCAATGATGTGAAATTTGGCAAGTGATGGATTTCACCAACAAATCATTTGTTAATGGATAAGGTCTTCTCACCAGGATGGCCAATCCCTGGTTCTCTCTATCTATCTATCTATCTATCTATCTATCTATCTATCTATCTATCTATCTATCCTTCTCTCTCTCTCTCTCTCTCTCTCTCTCTCTCTCTCTCTCTCTCTGTGCGTGTGCAATGTGCTACAGCGGTGTGAAGGTCATCGTCATCATAAGCATCATCATCATCCGGGGATGAGGTCAAGCTGAGCGTGTTAGTTTGGACAACCTTGACAGTTCAGCTTAGGGATCGACCTCGATGAAATGTGCGCGCTGCTCAAGTGTTATCGATATTGATTAATTGGATTTTGTGCCATCAACCAATGCGTTCGGAATGTAACCTGACTAATCCTGGTTGATCATATACTGAGATAAAGCACAGTAGTGTATTAGTCAATAGTGGAGATATTGAAGAATGTCGATAAATGGATCCTTTATTGACAGTCACTACTGAATATACTTAAACTTTATTTGTATATCTATCTGTCTATCTATCTATCTACCTACTGACCTCCCACCCTCCCTCACCTACCTGCCTATCTACCTACCTAGCTATCATCTTCCTATCTTATCTGTCTGTTTCCTATTTACACGCATACATGTATATATGCGCACACACACACACGCACGCACCATTTTTATTCATCCCCTGTTAAGGTAGTTGTGTTTCAGTCCAGAAGCAGCTAGAAATCCGCATTACAGTGTACTAGATATTACTACAAATGATCCTATTAAGGCAACAAAATTTAGCTAGTAGCAGGTTATTGGTGGTGTGTAAAATGAAAACAGACTCCAGTTTTTAATGATCGCCCAAATCAGTCATTATCTAGATTTTACCGGCTGATTTACGCCACTATTTTAATTGCAAATTAGTGATGTTTTTCTCAAACCTCTTTCTGTTTTCACCGCCTGTTGTCAAAGATCTAGAACAATATGGTTATTTGCACTTATTGAATATGCAGTATTGTCGTAAATTGTCTAGTCTTGAGAATGTTTTACACATAACTCATAATAAGTGCATCAGATATGATTGATTGATTGTTTGTGTGGTGACTGTGTGTGTATGTATGTGTGCGTGTCTCTCTCTCTCTCTCTCTCTCTGTATGTATGTGTTTGTATGAGTGCGTGTGTGTGTGTGTGTGTGAAAGCTGATGAAAATGTGCAATATTAAATTGGAAACTGGTGTGAGGGGTTCACGCTGACCGTTGTTGGTGTAGGTAACAGTGTGAGACAACTGCTACCTTTAAGCAGATGTCCTTATTATAAAACTATATTTCAGATATGTTGATTCCTGGCGTTCCTGTTAGATCCATTCCCTGTTAAAGGTTCTGTTCATAATGACGTTATAGGATAGGATGTCTGATTGTTTATTTCCCCTCCCAGCAGTCAACCTGTACCAGAATCTTATGGTGAGATTCTGTATAATGTTTTAAACTTTTATCTCTTTGAGATAAAATGGGTACGAGTCAGTGAGCGATTGGGTGAGTGAATGAGTGAGTGACTTATTTACTTAGTTAGTTATTTGGTCAGTTGATAAGAGAATGAAATGAAGTAAAATGTACGTAACTGCCACTTCTTGGACGAACAGTTGCTGTGATAAGTTCAAGGTCATCTCGGTAACCTTGACCAGCAGCGGGGGAAAACCAAACAGTGGAGCGTATAACCAGATCTCTTCGGTGTGTTATGGTAAGAGGCCACTTGACTTGATGTTGGTAAAACAGATATAAACAAAGTAAACGTCAGAAATCAGATATGTTTGTAAAGGTCTGCTTACCTGTTGAAGAGTCACTAATAACATAAACGTTTGGCGTGTTGGTGCTTCTGTTGTCAGTCCGGTGTCTCTGTATATTGTGAGATAGGTAGGGTGTGTGTGTGTGTGTGTGTGTGTTTGTGTGTGTGTGTGTTTGTTTGTGTGTGTGTGTGTGTTTGTGTGTGTGTGTGTGTTTACATACAGTTATTGTTTTGGTTAGAACGTGTGCAGTTTTCTGAGAACAGGTATATGTTTATATGGATGGACAGACACCGGACGGACGGACGGACATTTCTGTACAATGACTATTTCTAGTTACCATTTAACACATTTGACTAATTATCCAGTGAGAACCTGTCAATAATTCGTTGTTTGAGATTATTAATTGATGTTCATAAGTGATCTATTTACTATCAATAAATTATGTTATCATAACCAGTTATGTATTCCTTCTTTTTCTTCTCTCTTCTGAACGTCTCCTAAACACTGACGTTACCAAATATATAACTGATATAATTATAACGGATTGACTATAAGTGAAGGAGTAAAGGAGTGAGGCAGGAAGCAAGCACATCGTGTCTCAATTCCGGTATACTGGTGGGTCAGTAAGTGAGTGAGTCAGTGATTGATTGGGTGAGTGAGTGAGTGAGCCTCAGCGAGCAAGCAACCAAATAAGTAAACTTGTTTGCATACTTGTGACTAAGCTCGTGCGAGAATATTTTTCTGCCTGCATATCTGGCTAGCCACTCGACTGACTGACTCTACCTGACTGACTACCTGATTTCCTGAATACTTCTCAGTGTTCACTGGTCACAGGTACCTGTTAGAGAAAATCTGCCCAAGATTCAAGTTCTTTCACCCGAGCTGTGATGGCTCATGGGGTAGGGTACACTATACACAATGGCAACTTTGTGGAGTAGAGTAAGGCAGTTACTGGTCTAATATTTATTTTACAGTCTGAGTGTAAACTTTCTAGTTACACGAGGTGGAGACTGGATGTAAATGTTGAGTATTTCAATGTCAACAAAACAATGAATCGTAATTGTTGTTTTAGCTTAGAATATTTAAAATTTTATTAGTAGACATCTATTATATATATATATATATATATATATATATATATGTGTGTGTGTGTGTGTGTGTTGTTTGTGTGTGTTATGTATGCTAGAAAATACAATATTACTTAGATTGAAATAATATTTGTAATGGAATGTTATATTTTAGATTTGATCTACTCAGTTGTCTGTCGCCGGCAATAACGTGCAATATTTAACAGGCGAGTGAGTGCCTTTATCATCTGTGTCATAATAACACTGGGAAGTATGCTGCAGCTGCGTTATTGAATCACAATAGATATTAATCATATAATGAATCCAGCTTATTGTTATATATTATTCTTCACTGGAGGGGAGGGGGGGGGTGGGGTGGTAGAGTCCTGCGTGCTCACCGTCGGTCGGACTGCAATTTGTGAATTACTCTTCATGGGTCACTGTATGGAATCAATTAACAGGCAAATGACTTGGGCTGCAATATGATAGGGCTGTTGTTTATGATAGACCTAGAGTTAAGCTTTGTTCTCGGTTGTATAATCTGGAATAAAAAAATTGATATTAATTAATTGTTATCCCAGTTAATAGATCTGGAACTGTACTGCCTTTCCAGCTCAGGAGGAGGGGGGGGGGCATCCCGGTGGGATGGATGGGTTGATGTCTTCGGGGATTATTTTTGTTTTTAGTGTGTGTTAACTGCTTTTTGTGAAACTAATTAGTTTTGTTATTTATAACAGTTAATTTTTGCCACATCAGTGTTGCGCTGATGGAGAGAGTTATTTTGATAAACAAGGACCCGGTTAGCAACCAGTTGCTTCATTAATGTATATGTCTGTGATATAGATGTTACAGGTGACCGTGATGTTTTATTGTGGTAGAGAGGAGGTTGCGGTTGGTACAGCGATTGTAATCTATAAACTTGTTATGGGTTGGTCATTGGTAAACAAACATGCCAGAGCTGTTTACTGGTGATGATGCCGACTTTGGTGGGCAGGTGGACATAAGCAACGCGAGAGACAGACAGACACAGACATACAAACAGAAAGGGTGATGGGTCCACGCACGCACAAACACGCACACACAAACATACACGCACAAACACGCACACACACACACAGAGAGAGAGAGAGATTACTTATCTCATTATGTAAAGTCACCGGTCGGCATTTAGTCCCCTGCTAAATAATCCAGATGCTGTATTCATAATTTGGGATTGTGTGCACCCTTTTCATCTCACAATTGTACATGCGCGCGATCCTCACGTACACACACACGCAAGCACGCGACATATGATCAAAGAGGCAATTAACTATCAGTTCGCATTCAGTATTGAGCCTGACGGGTGAGCCTCAGGTGTTCTTGGACCACTTATTTACTCGTCTTTGCCAGGATGCTGCTGCCTCTATTGAGATATCAACGTATATGTAGCTCATTAATCTGACTGTGGATGGCGGACAAACGGAGCTAATTTGCTGACCACATCCATCCCTACCTGTCTGATATCTGACAGGTAGAAATAATCCCTTTCTTTCTGTCCGTCGTGATGATGCAGTTCCGTGTTATTGTTAATGGAGGCCATTTTCAGACTCGGTTTTTTCTCCGTGCCCGACGCCCCCCTCCCCCTTCGTCTACGCATTATCACAGTCGGCCCATATTAAAATATTAATTATTAAATGGCTACTTGGGGCCAGCTTCGCATACCAGGTGCGGACAGCTGTTTGTGGATCGTATAATGGCACTTTTTACCTGGTGGCGGGCAGATTACTGAGGGACCGACGTATATGATGTAGTTATGTAATCCGAGCGATGACCAAGATGTATGATCACCTGCGGCGAGTGATGACAGGTGATTGATTGCTGGAGGATACCTGTGGCCGTGTTTCTGTTTTGTTAATCGCCTGTCATTAGCGGCTTCTTGCAGTTCCGCCGAAGTGCTGATTGGTTCTGAAATGAAGTAGCGTCGTGGAAACACTTTCTGGCGAAATGGCTGTTGGAAATGTCATGCACATCTACTACGTCTGTTGTGAGTGAGTGAGTGAGTGAGTGAGTGAGTGAGTGTTTTGTTTAGTCTCAGCGTCGGTCAGACTGAAGAGCAATATTGTCTAGGGAAATGAGCTGATTAAGCCTAAACCATTTATTAAACCATGAAACAGCCTACAAATATGAACAACCCTGGGATTCGATTCCATGACTAGGAACTTTGCGGTGCAGTGCACTACCATCTGGATTCATCGAGCACCATACGCCTCTGAGGTGTAGAAATCGAATAAATATTCTTTTTTTTCAAGAGAGTTTGTTTTCCTCAGCCATGGAATGAGTCAGATTTTAGTGGCATTTTTTTGTCGCGTGATTATTTTTGGTTGGGTGCCTTTTAATATGATGATGATGATTATTATTATTGATGAAACACTTCAGATATGCCCACTTCGAGATTCGAACTTAGGTGGTAGTGATCTGTGGTCCAACGCGATATCAACTAGACCACAGAGGCGTCCCGGGTGCCTTTTAGGAATGCACCACAACATAATCAGCTGATTTGGTATTTAACTTTTATCACATGGTTATATGTAGCACTTTAAAATGTGCCCATTGGTTGGTTGTAGTATTGCCTGTCGGTGGTGTCTGTTGTTCATCAGTTGTGTATGGTGCCCATCAGTTGTACGTTGTTATGCCCATTGGTTGTATGTAGTACCCATTGATTGTATGTCGTACCCATGGTACAACGCCCCATGCTGTGAGCACCTCAACAAATATTAAAGGCTATCACACGGGGTCATACATAGTGCAGTGTATAGTGCCAAGCCTCCTTTAGTGCGTCTCCTTCCACAGGTCCCCCTCCTCCTACAGCTGCTCATCCCCCACAGCTGTGCCATCTGTATGGCTGCTTGGCTTGAGGAGCGTTGAGGCTGCCTATCTTCTTGGCAACAGATGTCTGAGACTCCATGTTGGATTTTAAAAGAAATTTAAAGATAGAAAGTTTTTATTAAAGTTTAAAAATAGTATATCCCAGAGGATTTAGCCCAAGAACTATCTGCATTGGCCATCTTGAAATCATAATTTTTGTTGGAACATTTAACTTTTGTGCTAGTTGGGGATGCCATTCAGTTCACAGCATTATTTTGGACATGTGAGTAACCACAACCCCGGGGCATTGTAACAGCCCTGAGTACATACAATAATAACTTCTACAATTGACAAAAACATGCTCTGGGGTTGTTCTGTATTTTGTCGGTTAGGTAATAAATTAAATTTCCGAATTGCTGCTGTAGTAGATCTGTAGTTCCCACTTTCTGAACCAATGGGAGAATGCTTTTCTTGACCAAAAGACGAGGATCCGTTCTTTCAGAGATTTGAGGGGGGAGTATGCCAGCTGTTGATTGATTGGCTGGGCTACAAGAGAAACAAGGTCGTATGCTGGCTAATTGAGGGATTGCATATTTGGTCATTTTGTGCAAGTTTGGGATAATACCTGTGAGGGAGTTATTAGTATTTGTTGGGTGTCCTGTTATTTCTGTGTGCGATAAAGTAATTACAATTGCAATTAATTACTTTCAGAAGTAATTATGATTGTAATTAATTCAGAATTGCTTTTCATTAATGCTCGTAATTGTAATTGTAAAACTGATAGCAGTTATAATTACTTGCAGTCCAGGGTTGCATTTGAGACCGTATCTAGTGGTCTGGCCAGTGTCTAAAAGTAGTGGTGTGAATCGAACCCGGGACCTGGGAAGACATGTTTGACCACACCAAACAGACGTAGAGTGAAATACGCGGAAAGGGGACTCTATCAGCATGAGTGTTTTATAGTTAGAAAGCCTCGAATAAAGCTACACATTTTTGATACTTTCCGATACAAATAGAAATATTGTTGAGCCCGTCATGGATGGCCGCACTTAAAAACCTAACTGTCTTGTCGTAACTGGTCGGTTTATTTCTCATTGGAGCTGTAATTTAAGTTAACAGATGTTCAACCTAGATGTGTTACATGTTTTGACATGACTGCCCCCTCCGCACCCTCTCTCTCTCTCTCTCTCTCTCTCTCTGGTCGGTTGCCGTCATTACCCTCTCTCCACTTTGAAGTAGACATCTTTTACTTCAGAAGCCGGATCCAGAGATTCTGCTATTCGGTCCCGTTTTGCAATCCGGTTAATATGCTCTCTTACCAATTGAGAAATGGTTCCAACACATCAGCGGGAATGTAAAGAAACGCTAAGGCCGTGTTAACTCTATATCTTCTCCTCCCATCACTGTTGGGATAACCTAATTTGTTCTAATCCGGTTTCCTGTTTGAATCTTCCCTTCCTCATCAACACAATTTATATGAGTTTTGTTTGGCAGATAAATTGAAGGCCATCAGTTTGTCTTGTCTATCAGTGTTGGCAGGTAAACAACCAGCTGGTCCCAAGTGTGTCTTCATTTAGCTAATGAAAATAACATTACTATATATATATATATATATATATAATTGTTATTGTTTTTACCCATGATAAATTTGATAAGGTATTACTGCTACTATTATGTCATAACATAAACATTGTCTGGTTGTTATTATTACTGCCTGTAAATAGACGGTGGTGGTATATCATATGACAGTCATATATATATATATATATATATATAGGTAGGTAGGTAGGTAGATTAGTTCTATAGCCAGATATTTTATATTGTTTATTAGACAGTTGGTGTTGTCAGCAAACAAGTACCTGATCTTCAGCTTCATTGTGGTAATATTAATAAGGTTGTTAGCTTTGTGAAGTGATGGAAGTAGGAAATGTAGCTTCATCCTGGCATAATCCCTCCTTCTCACAACTATTTT
This sequence comes from Paralvinella palmiformis, assembly GCA_025642065.1. Lineage (NCBI taxonomy): Eukaryota > Metazoa > Annelida > Polychaeta > Terebellida > Alvinellidae > Paralvinella > Paralvinella palmiformis. Next base: position 2,327,989 of record JAODUP010000001.1, read on the forward strand.
CTCCTCTCTCTCTCTCTCTCTCTCTCTCTCTCTCTATATATATATATATATATATATATATATATATATTATATATATATATATATATATATATATATATTCATTTATCTGTCCGTCTATCTAGCACTTTCTTTCCATCTCTATTATGTATGTCTTTCTGTCCGTCCGTCCGTCTGTCTGTCTGTCTCAATCAATAATAACTCTACTGACTTGTGTCTCAATACTAGTACTATTGTCATTATAACTGAGGTAGCTCTTCCGTGAGTTACAATGCAAATAACATTTCCACATAAAATATTATATTCTGTCTGCGGTTAATGGTGTAAAAATGTCTCAGAACTCTGTGACATGGATCTGTAGCCAGCTCTCTCTCTCTCTCTCTCTCTCTCTCTCTCTCCCCTCTCTCTCCCCCCCTCTCTCTCTCTATATATATAATGTTGTTAGACAAACAGGCAGGCATGCAGCCAGTCGGCCTGACTAGTGTTTTACCTTGACAGGTGCACACTCGTTTTCACATAAACCCGTGCTTCATATGACAGCTATAGGCTATCCATAACGTGTTTAGTACATTAATGATCATAGTTAGACTGTTAAGTTGCTCAGTTTCCAATAGAATAACAGTAGCCATAGATTATCTACCAGTAGGCAACTAGATTTGACTTTATATAAGTAAGACATTTACTCTCTCTCTCTCAAACACACACACGCACGCACCCACGCACTAGATGTGTGTCTGTGACATTGTCAACCATAATATTAAGGTACTCACACCAGCTGGAACTTAATTCAGACTTTCTGCACTGTCCAGTGAAACTACACAATAGCTGGCGCAATATTACCCCCCATACCGTGCTGCTTGAACTTGAATACATCCGATCTTGACCAACAATGTACTCATCTGACATTCGCCGAATGTGAAACATTCGGTTTCGGTATGGAGAGATTTAGACTGAAAAACTGTCACCTTCTAATCTACAACTCTATTGGCTGTCGAGCTACGCCATGGCCCGGGTTCTGGGTTTCGGAATGAGATCCGGGGCATCCAAAACAGCTCTAGCGTTCACAGCGCCGATTGCTTTTATTATCATCATCTGAAAACTTAAATGACAGCCAGGTAGTGTTGCGTTAAGATCCTAAAATCAAGAATTGATTAAACATGTCTGATAAATTTGGTGGTGTTCCTGAATAATGAAGGAAAGATAGTGATTAGGTGTGGATGATGGTGACGGCGAATTGATGAAGTGAAGATGTACCATCTGTAAATCTGGAGATAGGAAGGGATGTAATATTGTGCGGTACAGATAGATGAGGCCGGATACTGGAAGGGGGTGGTGGGTGGATGGATGTTGCTGATCATGGGTTGAGCCAACCGAAGTACTAATTCTACAAAGATGGTGAATGTTTAATGATACATGAGGTATTTGAACGGTTTAGGTTAAGCAAGAGATAAATAATGACGGTTTAAAACGATGCAGACATGTTATTATCTTGCGCAGTGTACATATCTGTTTTGTTATTCGTTCACCGACTGTTAGTTATTTTGTATACAGTTTGTGCTTCTTGTCTGGCGCGTTATTCAGCCTCTGTACAGTCAGTACCGTATCAGTCACATCATTGGTATCTTCAGTTAAGTTCACACCTGGATGTTATCCCCTCCACCCCCGAAATTTACAGTGTATCCCACATCTATTATATTATCATGTCCAGTCCACTTCTGATCACCGGCATGATATTCATCTTTCTTCTGTACAGTCCATGCCACATCTGTTATGTCAGTCATCTTCTGTACAGTCCATGCCACATCTGTTATGTTATTCATCCTCTGTACAGTCCATACCACACGTCTTACATCATTCATACACTATACAGTCCATGCCACATCTGTTATGTTATTCATCCTCTGTACAGTCCATGCCGCATCTGTTATGTTATTCATCCTCTGTACAGTCCACGCCAATGAGATAATATTTGTTCTTTGTCCACCTCTATAGTCCATACCTGTCTTGTTCTCTCCAATATACAATATACACCATATTTATAATAGGGTTAATTCTCACCCTCGTATAGGGTTCAGACCACCCCCTTCCTCTTATTTATCCCATATATATATATATATATATATATATATATATATATATATATAGTCTCTATAACATCTGCTATATCTCTTCTGTTACAGTCCACCCCCATATTCATTCCGGTATTTGTCCCAGTCCTCCATCTTTACGACTCTATGAGTGTCACTGTGTCGAATTCATAAAATATTCCTGTTCAAGATTGTCTGACATATTTTTATTTTGCCTTTTAAACAATAAAGGTGTGAGTTTTATGTCGGCTTTAGACCTTCTAGAAACATGTCTGAGTATGAGCCAAACATGGTCATTATGTTGTCCATATGATGCTGTAATGAACCATCTTCACGATATGTGTGTTACAGAATATTGATGTTTGTCATAAGGTGCATATTATGTCATGTGTCTCTCTGTGTGTGCGTTTTGAATGATGTTGATATATACTGTGTTAAGTGTGTTATGCAAGATTAGCATGTATCAAGTGTGTGTGTGTGTGTGTGTGTTACGTGATATCAATATGTATTACTGGCATGTTATTTTTGTTATTCAATATTGGCTTGTATCATGTTTTTTGTATATTGTGTGATATTATTGTGTATTTTGATTAATGCAGTCATGTAGGCGCGTTTATTTGTACATGTATATTGTTCATGTTATTTGACTGAAATATGTATCATCATCATCATCATCATCATCATCATCAATATCATCATCTTATCTGAATTGCGTGAGTTGTGTATGACGTTGTGCATATTATATAATGCAAAATGTGTGTTATATATTACATATAATTAAAGGTGTGAGCTTAGGTTTTTGTGATGTTTATAAAACTTATGGAATTGTGGCTAAATAACCATTACTTGAATAGAAAAGAAAACTCTCTCTCTCTCTCTCTCTCTCTCTTTCTATATATATATATATATATATATATATATATATATATATATAGAGAGAAGAGAGAGCTATAATTATAGTACCTTTGATTAAAGCAGTAATACCAGATAGTTCACTCAGCCCAAATAGCACGACTAATATGCTGTGTAACGTTAAGATCGGTCATGTGGGAAGAGACGATGGATGCGTGAGGTGATGGGCTTGGAAAGATGGTGGGAAGATGGCGTTGGTATCAGTTGACATTGTTCAAAGATTGCCGCAGTCGAGCTCAGGTCCGGGCACTGTGTGAAACCGACTTTTTTTTGTTTGTTTGCTGCTTAACTGGACAAAGCAGCTCTACATATTTAAACAGTCAGAAACTAAATCATAAGCTATATACGCGAAGTCCAGTAATTGTTAACATCGCATTACTGTAACATAACGGGGTCGGCATCGATTCTCTGGTTAGCGGGCATCCCGATGGCACAGTGAGTACAGCGCTGCACTACAAACCTCCAGGTTGTTGGGTTTGAATCTAGCCCATGACCGTGTCTGAGGAATGAGTTTCCCTTGGCACTGACGCCCCTTGGCGATATATCTCATGTGTGACCAGCGCCTAGGCCGGACAAGTCAACTCAATGGGATGGTGAGTGTGTATCATAAGGTGGCCTATGTCTCTCTTTGTGAAGCCGGTGGCTACTTTGTTCTGCCATTGAGCGAGCACCGCGTCTGGGACCTACGACCGAGACACATTCCGCAGACACTGTCGCAACGCGTGGATTTAATCCCATCACGTGGATATCTGCAGTGTGCTGCCAAAGGCCACATCTATCCCCCCCCCCCCGGTAGTCCATACTTACATCTGTGACGTGATTTAATTCCACATCCGTCGTAATTTTTATATCACCTGAACGTACAGACCATATACCACATCTATCATATTGTTCAGTCCATGTGCGGTCCACACCACATCAGGCATGGTATTCAACCTCTGTGCAGTCCAAACCACATTTACCACTTCATTCATCCTCAGTACGGTATACGCCAGTGACGTCACATCTGATTGTTGGAGGAATATAATGGATCTTTAAATTTCTAATCGGTTCTTTAAGACTTGTTTACGAACGCTTTTGTGAGAATGGTATTTAAAAAAAGTTTAAACTACCTCATGGTGCACTCTTACTGTACAGTTATAATAAATGATTCTTGTTCATATCAGAATATTTTATGAAATCTGCATTATTATTATTATTATTGTTTATTGGTAACTAGACTTAAAAGACATGTCTAGAAATCACTTCGGGTTATCATTAAGGCATATTGAATCATGTGACATACCTGTATCAGGTTTTGTATGATTCGTTGGCAGATCTGATATGAGAAATATATAAATATATTTCCATATGCTAAATGAATTAAATTCTTGTTGACGAAGTCTGCATATGCTGCTTTTTTAATACAGGTGCTCTGTGATGACAGAGTTATGCTATATATACCCCAAAATGGCTACCGAGTCAAGGGAAGGTGTTTCCCAGCGATTTATATGGTGTATGAAAAGCAGGATTTTTTTGGGAGAGATGGATGATTGTACGAACGTGGGGTGGGGGGTTGTTGGCTTGCAGTGCTTTTGAGTATTGATTGTAATATTTCCCCCAGTCAGAGCAGTCTTGTCTGCGTTACTGCTGACGTACAATGGGACAGCCATAATCCACGGCTTGTATAATGTTAGTTCGCCATTCAGGTTTATTCGTGGTTTATCCTCCGCTCCTCCCATATATCCAACTGAAAACCCCCTTCAATTTTAATGTCTATAAATCACTGTCGACACGAGCCGCTTTGACGCGCTAGTGCCAGATGTGATGAAATTTAACACGTCAACCTTAAGGGCTGAAGGCTGCGAATTAATTTGTCGAAGAGATTGATGCGACGCGACCACGATGAGCACGGTCTCATTTGGAAGATCTTCATTAACCAGTGTAACCACAGCACAGGGAGCATGAACTGAAATTTGTTCCTGAATGGAAAACAAAGGGAATTTAAAAATTTGAAGAAATAAAATGCAGGGGAAACACGGGGAATTTTTATGCCTTCGTTCCAAATGTATAGCATTAGGGGTGAATGGAGGCCGTATTACTAAAACAAGTTCATTCAACATGGAATTTTTGCACACAATACCAAGGTATATTTTTAATAAGAATTTTATTTTTGATTATCATTCTTGATTCAGCATTTTTTATCTTGAAAATAACAGACGGAATATTGGCTCAAAACTGATGTATTTATAGTATATATCTCTGTCGATCAGAAAGCACGATAATGTCAAAATTCGTTATCTGTTTGCTCACACGGATCACGCCTGGATGATTAAGAACGTCGTGACTCCGTCCTGTATCCTACAGGATAGGTTTGCGATGTTACTGTGTCTGCGTGTCTTAACGTCTGGATCCCGAAAAAATTAGGGACGGCTAAACCAGACCCAATTGAATTACCATATCATTGACGACAGCAACTGGTGGAGGTTGACTGTTTTAGAAAACTGGATCAGGCTCACTACGCGTAGCTGTGTACTGGGAGGTATTCCGGGAGGCGGGCCAACGGGGGAGTAAGTTAGAGGGATAATAATCCCGCAGAAATAGCTCCGGCATGTCAACCCTGCCAGGATAATCCGGTTTAGTGATGACTCTGGATGGAGGATACAGGTGGCGGCAGCAGCAGCAGCAGACCTTAATGATGCCGTTATTATATGATTATGGTCAATAATTGGCGATTGCCCGATGATTGACGTGTTCTTTATACGATGTCCGTGTCTGTTGGTTTGTTTATGATAGGATGATGAACGGATTGGAGGCCTCGCTTATTATGTTAGAATGACAACATTCAGGTGATAGGTTTGATTGACATGTTTTGATTTGACTCGGTTTGGTTTGATACATCATTTGCGTTACCTGTTTTTACCTGTTCATACGATGTTTTTTTTTTATCCCGTTCTGTCTCTTTAATGAGGTATGTGTGATTATTTATAAAAAAATAGATTTATAATTAATTGATCACAGGTGAATAGGAGTGATGACGGTATCATAGCAAAAAAAAAACACTCACCAGTTGTTTATGTTATGCAGCTGGGTTATGAATGATTGGTTTCCAAGTCATTAGCTTATATTATTTTCAAATTGGATCTTTTCCAAAATTACAACAGAGACAGGACCAGCAGCTTATTTGTGTGTGTGCGTGTGTCTGTCTGTGTGTGTGTATATGTGCGCACGTGTGTGCTTGTGAAAAACAGGCATGGCACTAAGAGAGTTAATGAATGAATTAATTAATTGATATAGTTCACAATGAGCAAATTGCTAAGAGCTCATTATATTGGCAGGTCTAGTGGACACAGTTACCATTGTGATTCAGTCTTCCTTTCTCCACCTGGTTTGCCTCCGTGATGATGACAGCCTGGCTGTCACATCCACTGAACACGCGCATGTACCCGTATACGTCCACGCGCATACGCATGCCACTCGAGATGATCTGCCACCAGCTGATGGCCAAATCTGGCCAACAATTAAATTAATCAGCTCGCTTTAGGTGCCAAGTTAATCCGGATTAACATTTCCCGCTTTTGGAAAGCTGATACTCGGGCGGCGATGATTTATTGATGACGTACCCGTAGGCGTCGTCTGGATCGGATCCAGGAGTGCTTCACCGTGTCATCGTCTTGATTACCTTATTACGAAAGGGTCATGTTTTATATATGAGTACGAGGATCGGGACCCGAAGTGGCTTCTTAGTGGGAGAGGATACGGTGTGTGTGTCTGTCTGTGTGTGTGTGGAATATAAATATTGATATTATTGAAGCACTGTGCGTCCTTTGGAAGTTTTGCGCAAGACGTGCACCCGCGTGACGCCATTATTTGGTCCTGTTTTTGGTGAGACGGATTCTCGTTGATCGGGACATGTTGTTTTGTTTGCTCATAAACGTCAGTGCCTGAACGTCGGTGATTGCTGCGGTATGTGTCTTCTACTGTCCAGGATCAAGGTGCACGGCCAGTCCTCCGTCGACTCCGGAAAGTAAGATCATTCGGCTGTTTTCCGGATATCACTAATTTTGGGGTCGGTGCGTGAATGTTTCCGCGCAAAATGCACACGCCGACATCTGGTGGTGAATGCTCACATCACCTGTTGATGTTTGTTCATGAATCACGGACGGTGTCACGTGTTTGGTCATATTCACCGTCACCTGGTAATGTTTGTTCACAAGCTGCCCATCCTGGGGGGTGGGGTCAGGCGGGCTGTTTTCAGATGTGGATGTCAATTATTAATGTACATATCAGTGCGGTGAAGATAGTGCGTGCGTGTGTGTGTGTGACATTTCTCCATATATGTTGCATCACCTCTGCCGTATTATTATATGGTAAAATGCAGTTCAAAGGTCTGACCATATTTTACTTAACCTGTCATTTTGTGAGAACCATCGATGCTCCTTATGCTGGTCATAACACTCGAGTGGTAATTTACTGAAGGTTGCAGCAGTTTTGGCGGTCCTTAAACCTATCTCGTAAGTAGGTGGTCACAGGAGCTGGTTCTACTGTATAAGCAGGATACCCGTGTCTAAAACAACACACACATACATACATACACACACACAAGCCAGAAGTGGGACAGCTTTAGGCATTCATTGATCATTAGATATTTGCCAACAAGAGGTCGGTGTAGAACAACAGAACAATTGCCCTTTAAGCTCACTAACTTCCATATAGCTGTCACATACCGGAAAAGCCACAGGTATTAGGGTCCTCATGCGGTATTACGGGATGGAGGGGGGAGGGAACGGGGTGCAGGGGGGGGGGGTCTAGTGGGGGTGAGACATCGAAATTAATTGCATAGTTAAAGAAACACCCGGAGTTTTGATAGTCAGTGGATAAAAGACATTAGTTTGCTCGATGTATAAATGAGTATTGTGTATTTATAGATCATAAAAATGTGGATGATAGGTTTGTCGTGTTCCCTTTTGCGATAATAGTATAATAACCCCCGCGCTCTCTCTCTCTCTTTCTCCCTCTCTCTTCCATCTCCCACCTCTCTCCTCCCTCTCTCATGGTACTCCTGTAGCACACTTGGTAGCACGGTGTCTTGTAAACCTCGAGGTTCAGGTTCAAATCCCGGTGTTATTCGGGTAGTCTTATCATCTTATCATCTCGTCCTCTCGGCTGTAATGTTTTAGATATATGTATCGAGGATTACCAGTACTTAGCTGTACTGCACTGACTGACTGCACTGCACTGCCTGCCTGCCTGCCTGCCTGACTGACTGACTGACTGACTGACTGACTGACTCACTCACTCACTCACTCACTCACTCTCGTATATGACTTACAAAGGCACCCCCTGAGGTGTTCCTGTACTGTGATTATGCTATAGTGGAGTACCATGGTTTTGTTGTTCGGGGAGAATCCCCAGGCTGTCGCTTAATCAGCACAGCCTGCAGTGGAGTACCATGACCCTGTTGTCTTTTTTATTGGGATCCCCCCGTCTCTCTCTCTGGATGGCTAGATGGAGTTTATAGACTGATGGTCCACTGTTTTGTCCTTAGGATACGGAGACCACGAATCAGTATATTCTATTACTTTGTAGATATTTATCTATCTAATCATATGGAGTCATTGTGGTTTAATCCATAATTAAACTAAGTCATCTAGCTTTAAGCTCATTATTCACTCTTGTTTTGTATGTTGTAATCTCATCTAAAACGTGATACATAAAGCACATACCTGTTTTTTTTCTTCAAATTTAGAATTGAAAAACATATTTACTGAATTCTGAATGCATATTATCGAAATATTTTAGTGAAATATTTTACTTCAGTATTATAAATGTTGTGACCTATTTTTATTTAATTTTTATCCATTTATTTCTTGTGACTTACATTTGAGCTCCACCGCTGTAAAGGCGTTAGCATTAACCGTAGAGTTAAGGGCTGCACTACCGCCTGAGTTCGAATCTCGGCGTGGGCATATCTGGAAGATGTTTCATCTTTGACTTCGCTTCATTACCTTTGGAGGTCGCGTTCGGCCCATTTAGCTTACCGCGTCCACAAAGGTGGCCGTAAACCATCAATCATCATCATTTATCATTCACCTGATGATATGGACCTCCCTATGGAGTAATCCCTAGACTGTCTATGACTAAGGCCTTATCGGTGCCAAAGCTAAACTCACTCACCCACTCTTGTGAAGAACCGTAGAGTTCAAAACATCACGAACTCTTCGAAACATCTACTATTCCCAGGTGCAATTTATAGTTGCGTCATCTACGATAGTGCATTTCACCAAACCAGTTGGAATACATTTGGAAAAATTAATTATTTGGCAGATTCGAACCAAACAGCTCCCGATTTCTTGTTCAGCACATTACCTCTGAGTTGTTGTAATAAAAAGAGCTGCAAAAGTGCCGTGTCTGTTGAAGATGAGTCTATAGCTGTCTTTTTTATCCTCTAATTATTGCTACTAAGACGTCGTTTTGTCCTGTGTGTCATTGAGGTGGCCTTCAAGTGTCTCTTACTTATTTTTGTTAATTACTGTCCTTGGTGATATGTTTTAAAAAACCTTTGCTTTTTATGTATAGAGTCACTGTAGGTTCGTTACAAATATTAGAGTTGTGTGTGTGTGTGTGTGTGTGCGTTATAATTTTTATAACATTCTTAAATGTTATTTATGACAAGCAGATTAGAGCTAATCTTGAATGGCATAGTACAAACTGGACATGACTGGACATAGGAAAGATAATTCTATTCCCACATATAACCAAGGTGAATTTTATATGCAACTAAAGTTATTATATAAAACACACCAACGGCGCGAGCTGTGTCCAATGCCACCGCTCGAGATGCGATGCAGTGTTTCCATTCCTGAGTCAGGAGTCCTTTTTTATAAGGTTCTTGTGTGTGCGTGCGTGTGTGTGTGTGTGTGTGTTTGTTAATGAAGAGATGACTGATTAGACATCACCAGTATCAGTATGAGATTTGCAGGTTCCAGTGTTCTAATCTGATGAATCAGCCAAATGTAGTAGTTATTTTTCATTCTCTAAGCTAGTAACTTCAAACACACTGTGTGTGTGTGTGTGTGTGTGTGGTTAAATTATTAATTCATCACAACATAATTTTATGTATTATCCATATAATGTCTTACAGTCAGTGTGGACAATGATACTACACACGCTTTTGTAGTAGCTACATATATAAACATAAATATGGTAGTTGTAAGAACATTTATGATTATTTTGTTACTATTCTCTGATTGATATACATGGAAATATGTATGTATGTATATATATATATATATATATATATATATATATATATACCTCATACATATGTGACAATTGTATGTGTACTCAGAAGTATCATTAACAGCAGCTGTTATCACACATATTTAATGGTGAGAGGACATACAATGTGATGATATATTGATTTAATCCAAATGGTGCAGCATAATAATTATACCACGATGATTCAAATTGTAAATGCATTTGTAAAACGATCACTGGTTTGTAATTATTTGGGTGCGGAATTGATGTGAAAAATCATAGTTCAGTGAGTATTTGTATAAATTTATAGTTTTAGTTCAGTTACAGTGCACTTCACTAGAACTGCAAAGAGGAAAATTGTCGTTATTTGTTTCCCGCTTTTGGAAATATGGACTTGGAAAAATGCTAAACCTGTACCTAAAACCTGGTGAGACATGTGTAATGTGTATGTGTGTGCCTGTGTGACAATGTCTAACCTCTGTATACATCTGTTCGTTCCAGATTATGCAGTCTCATGCTATCTCGACTAGTCATCCTGAAGCCACTCGAAAATGACCTTCAGTCGGTGATACTGGCGGTTAAGATGCAGGTAAGAGCAGCGTGTTTTCCCTTGTTCTAATCTGGTGTCTTTCGAGTTTATTATTCGTAGCAGTTCACGGGAGAAGTCTCCCGTTTTATTTGCCACCTTTCCAGATGATCAGCTTTGTGGTCTGGGGAGATGGTTTGCTCTCGCCAGAACCGTATTTGATTTATTTTGGTACTCTGCATTCGGAAAATCATGAACTATTTCCCACGCCGTCCTTCCATTACGTACATACCCCTTCACTTGGTTGAACTCGCTGAATGTAACTTTTCCCACAGAGGAGAGGATATGGGGTTTATTATGGATCGCTGAATACCATACAATACTGAGGATATTGGACTGGGATTGGGACGAAGTATTCCCGAAATCCCGACATTAGAAGCTGGATTTTTTTATGGACCGGGTATTACATCATTGTTACACGCTTGGAATCACATATACATGTTGCGCCCACAACGGGGGTGGGGGGGTGGTGCGCTGAATGGGGGCTGGCAAATATTTACAGTTAGTTGTGCGATGGTGGGATTTGAAATGAGAATAAACGCCCCGTTTTAGCTACCCGATGCATTTATATTAACTATTAATAATACGGTATATGATTAATTTGAAAAATGATTCTTGATCGATTGCTGTCTGCCATTCTGCAGACCAATTTATTGTTGTAGAAAAAGTGATTGCCCGATTTGCTATTGTCATCTGCTAACGCAGTACCGTAGTTAGTGAGCAACAATTATGTTTGTCTGCTGAATGTTGCGTGATGTGCACTTATGATGATCGTGTGATACATCTCCCATGATTAAGATAATATTTGATGGATGTCATTCATAATGAACTTATTTATAGACATTGACGTTAATGTTAATACTTAATAGTTAGTAATGCAGGCTTGATTCATCTACGGTAACAAAGATAACATAGATTAGCCACCAGTAGGAACAATCAAAGATGGCTATCATTTATATATATATATATATATATATATATATATATATATATTACACGTATGCACGCACATACACACGCACGCACAGGGCGCCTTCGTTGTCTAATGGTAGCGTGTTGGATCACTGCCACCCGTGTTCGAATCTCGGCGTGAGCATATCTGACAGGTGTTTCATCTTTGACTTCGATTCATTAGACCTTTGGAGGTCGCTCGGCCCATTAGCCTACCATGTGCACAAAAGTGGCCTTAAAATCAATCATCATAATCACGCGCACACATACGCACGCGCACGCACACACACAGGAACACCTGGGCACATATACACAGCTAGAATCAGATGTTGTGATTTGTTTCTAATAGACTACTCCTTTTCATTATTTCCCAAGGTGTGTGCGCGTGTGCGGTAATGTAATTCTATAATATGTACTCTCATATTAATTGGAAGAATTAGAATGAAATTATAACGATCGGATTGCGTCCAATATAGTTAGACATCAGAGAAGGTGTCTAGTTAGACATCGGGTAGATGTCTAGTTAGACATCAGAGAAGGTGTCTAATTCACCGAGACAGAAGCGTTAATTTATATAGCAGTTAATTAATGCTAGTTTTTTTACAGCGATAAATATACACCAGTTAAGTTGAGTAGAGTTTGGGTCACTTTTCTTTGTGGATGTGTTACTGCTTCCTTTGTTTTGAGTTCTGCTAAACTTCAAATCGAATGAAACCATTCCACCTAGTTCTGTATATTTCGAGGTAAATTAGTGGTTGTGGGTGGGTGGGTCCTGTGGAGTGGCGGGGGGGGGTAGTGGTTATTCGTACATCGGTCCGTCCAGTTTACACCAGTGTCTCCTCATCGTTCCTCAATATTCCCGGCCATTTCCAACCGGTTCTAGCCCCTAACCCATAACTACTCTGGCCAATGTTAACCGTCATCACCAACCTGTCTGTCGGTAATCTGTTTGTAGACATCAGTTTTACTTACCAGAGGGCTTTGTCTCAACAAATATACAACACGGGGGGTGGTGCGGAGAGAACTTTATAGTCAGGGATAGGAAGAGGAAATTGTTTTCGAGAGACAAAACACTGTTGTTGTTGTGGCTGTTTTAGTAGTTTTAATAACACTGTTTTATCACTGACAAGGAGTAAGGTTTTTCATTTAAATTGCCGGTAAACAGACTGTAATGAATCCAGAGTGAATTGCTGTTCGTGGTCAGCTGTTTATTATCCAACTTGCGATTATCCAGAATTTTGAGTAACACCGGATCGTCGAAGCGGTCCTCGAGTGTAACAGAAATATGCGAAAAATGATCGATTATCGAGATCCGTAATCTGGTGGCTCGTTATCGTGTCTCCTAGGAGTCTAGTTAATGGAAAGTCGACTGTAGTGAAAGGCACCTGCGGAACAGGGGAAACAGGGGAATGTACTGAAATTGAGTTAATTTTTTTAGAAAAATCAGAGAAAAACGCGTGGAAATCTCTTAGCTTGGAAAATATCGGGAAACGGAAACTCGCTTTATTTTCTGATAAACAAAACAATTAACACATTTTCAATTTTTTGTAGTCTTTCAAATAATCTCAGGTCATCGTCTGCTTTTGCTAATATGTTAGTATTACCTTTAAGCGTATTGTCTGCCTTCACAATCACAATGTCTACATTCAACTGTTCCTCAATCTGTGGCCTTGAAGTGTAAAGAACCAGTCTGTCCTTCTCCAAGTGAGACGATATTAGTACATAATTTATCAGTATGGCTTTTTACGTGACAAAAATTTTGGCGCCAGAAGACACAGAAAAGAATTGAAGATTATACAAGTGGCAAGCAATGATCTACGTTCAGTTACATATAGCCCGTTATGGGCACACTAGGTATACGATTTAAATATTCTTTACTGAACAATGGGTGCAGCTCGGTGTCACTGGTACTTGACCGTTTCTTCACCAACTTTGATCTCTCGTCGACGAGTTCGTGATTCTCCCAGAATGCGACTTCAATGCAGAAATATTCTTGATGCGATGAACAATTAACTATAGTATGGCAATTAGTAAGCATTCCAAACCAAGCTCCGCTGTAAACAAACACCTCAAAATAGTCGTGCTTTAGTCAGGTCCAAGTTTTGCAACGTAATATGATGGTCGTGAAGTTTTAGATTTTAACATCAAGTTATGGCACGCCGTCCCCTTCGGAATGGCACTAAGAATCGAGGATGTTCAAAAATTCTAAACCAGTTTTAAGTCAGAGGTTCCAGCGGAGATGACAGTGTCTGCTTGGTTCTGGAATTGTTTTTTTTTTACTGTTTGTGATCAAATTAGCTTCCTTTTTCCCCTCAAAATGTGATTGCGGTAGTAAAGATGAGGCGAATTGATTCCATTTCTCCGGAATTACGAAATATATGGGAAGTAAGAAAGAAAATCAGGCCTAGATATTCCGAAGAACATATATGTCTGCACGGTTGAAAGGTTTTGTCACATCACCTACATTTTGTGAAAATACAGCTAATTCATTTTTTTAGTAAGATCCTGTTTTTGTGTATAGGTAGGTTGCCGGTACGAATGATTAAGATTAGGTTTTCCCCTTTGTGGAGGTACAAAAACTGCCTAGATGAGCAGGTTTTGGTTGTTTGAGGGTGACTGGTTTGTGTAAGTATGCGGGTCGGGCTTCCCCGCAGGTAGCCAGATCAGGTGAATAAATACAGCTGGCTTGTGGGCAGCTTGGCAGTTTTAATGGAAACATTGATATCGGTAAACGGTTTTGCGAATAAGCAGATCCGATTTCTGTGTAAATTTACGATATATATATATATATATATATATATATATATATATGAATATCCCCATTGGGTGGCTGTTTAACTGTACGGGATGTGTGTGTGTTTGAAAGGCATATCTAATTTTAGTGCAGGTACAATTCGGGTGATTCAAAAGGGTTGGTTTACTCGGTAGACGACTTGAGTGTATGTAATCTTCCCGTTAAGTTGTATGTGTTATAGCAGCGTGTTCGAACGTATTGCCACCATACATCATAAATTCTGACTACAACCTCTGGATGATTCATCAGGGATACTTCCTCCGAGTGGTGACTTTTCACGGGGAGATTTGTGGCGTCTCACCAGTTTCCTGAGAAGTGAGAGAGAGCGAGAGTGTGTGTGTGTGTGTGTGTGTGTGTGTGTGTGTGTGTGTGTGTGTGTGAGGTATTCCCGGTTGTCAGCCAGGTTGATAATGAACAGCCTAACCGCCGTTGGCCATTGTTGTCTAAGTGTTCACTGTCTGTAATCTGCCACATTTACTCGTAGCTTAGCCATCTGCTAATAGCTAAGATAACAGCAGGGCGCATCTTTACTCATCTCATTATCTCTCCGGATTGTAATCGTTGTTGGTGTGGTTGTTAGTGGTGTTGTTGTTGGTATGTCTTCATTATCTGACAGCTGGGTGCCGGTCTGCTAACATGTTAGAGATGTAGGCAGGCTATGACAGGAAACCCGTAACACTAACTGGCTGTTATATCATCAGTCATGGGATGTTGCTTTATTTTATGAATGTACAGGATGTTTCCTGGACTGTGGACGGTAAACTGTGACTGTTTATTCCAATGGTTGCCTCTGTCGTCGGTAATACAGTAATTTTAGCTGCGGAGGGTGCACTTTGACTGTACTTTCCCATATTTGACAGTACAGTCTATAGTACAGTTTCATCCATTAGTAATTAAGTTGTCTCCTTGGCTGTACAGAGTGCTTTGCTGAATAGTGCATTCGTGTTCGAGAATATCAGCGGCGACTGTACGGATCGATGTCTGACAATACAAACATCATGTTTATGACACCCCCCCCTTTTCCACTCGTTTAGCGTTATCAGGTGGCATAAAAGCATGATGTTGAATAAACTCCAATATATTACTACTACTGCCTGTAATCGTGCTTTCAGTGGACTGTACAGTCTACACTGTGACTCCACAACGAGCGTTGCCAGTAGGCGGACAGCGCGTATTGTACTCCCGTGCGTTCCCGTGTCTGGCTGGCTGTGCCGCCGGTGAGGCCGTCCTTTGAGCGGCTCCCGGCACCTTGTGACAAACAGCCCGTTCTCGCGCCTTGTCCGGATCACCATTAATCCATCTCTCCGCGGTGTAATGGAAGGCATAATATCAATGCCAAATTAGTCCCGCCGTCTGGCGCTGCGGAACCCATACAGTGCCACGATCCGGAATGAAAACGTTGTTTCCATTTACCACCGCATCAATATTTCATGTGTCCGGGGAAGGTTAGATAACATTGCCTGTTTGGATCCCGTGATCCAGGTGGATGAATGATGCCGGCCACAGCAGCAGCAGCAGCAGCAGCAGAGAAAAGACCGTATATTTACGTTGTCCTCGTATCTTAAATATTTTCTATCACTTGATACTAAGAGATGACGCTGGTGATAGACAGACCTGGAACACAACGTGGTATGAGCCACTCCGTGATGTGAGCTTCTGCTACATTAAGCTAACATCTAATATTAACTTGGACATGGGTACTGTCTATATGTCTGTGTGTCTGTCAGTTTGTGTGTCTATCTGCGTGTGTGTCTGTCGGTCTGGCAGTGTGTATCCGGTTTTGGTTGATAATCTCTATTTTGGGGGTCCCTGATGGTTTTTGGTACTGGCTGTGACTCTCTCTCTCTCTCTCTCTCTGCGTGTGTGTGTTAGCGGCCTCTGATCTGTTTGTTCAGGATGATATCGGGTCCGCGGTTGATTTGTGTCAATCCTGTTTTAAGAGAGAGAGAGAGGGGGGGGGGGTTGTGGTACAGAGGATGTCCGCTCTCCACTCCCGTGATGTTAACGTTATCACGTTTTATGGTCCACTGGGCGTGAAGCTTATCATCATTGTCCATTCAGCCAGAGCCAGTTACAACAATAACACACATCATGTTATACTGACAACAATAATAAATACCATTATTAATAACTAGTAACTCTTTGTTTTATTTGGGGAGGGGAGTGATTTTTTTGAGCTAGTGGTGATACATCTAATGTCGGTTTTTTCATTAATATATGTGGACAATGGTTACGCGATACGTATGTATATAAATATGTAATGCCAGTGGATCCCCCCCCCCACACACACGACAAATCACCGGCTACTGAATTAGTTACTACATATGCTGTCTTTGAACAACAACAACAACAACAACAACGTTCATATTTTTCACGTCGACCAACGAATGGATACTGGCTTCACGTATACCAACTTACTACGACGGAGCTGTTTCGATGGCGCGTTGAAATTCTATAAATTCCCTGTCATAGTTCACTTGTTGGTTTTGAGTTATTTTTCCATGAATATTTAACAGTAGACAGTTCTGCTTAATTCTCGATGTGTTATCAGGTTTTGGCATAAATTTCTTGTGAAGGAGGTTTGCGCATCTATTAGAAACACTTCAGCAATAACAACAACATCTTGCTTTTACACCAGTTCTACATTGTTTGTAAACCAACAATATATAGAACACAACAGACGACCAAACGGCATTATTGATTGGTGTGTGTGTGTTTCTTTCTCCCCCCCTCTCTCTGTGTGTATGTGTGTCTGCGTGCGTGCGTTCACGGCAAATATTGTACAAAATGGCATTATTCTTGTTATAAGCCTGGATAATGTACATGATACTCAGTCGGCATCGACCTAACCACTTCAACCCGGTTCACTTATAACGCAGTTCGCCACCAGTGGCCCGCCCGGTCTACCGTGTTATAGTGGAACCGGATTGTATCTACTCCATACTGTTACATCGCCTTCAGGTAAATATTGAGACAGCTCTTCACTGTCTCCAGTGTGTGTTCTGTCCGGATGTTTTCCTATAAGGACTAATGATACTAATTTAACGCCGAGGATTGTTTTGACGTGAGCAGACGACAGCCACAGTGGTGCCAGGTTTTCCTATCGAAACACGAGAATGAGATAATTAACAACGCAACGTTGATCGGGTTGTCTAAAATGTTAATTAATTGATCATTTAATGAAATAATGAGTAGATCTCGGGACCGGGATTAATGAAACAACACGTTGTTGAAGCCATCCTGTCATACAATGCTGAGTCTCTCTCTCTCTCTCTCTCTCTCTCTCTCTCTCTCTCTCTCGTGTGTGTGTGTGTGTTATTTTTATTTATTTAATTCAACCTCCATAAATGAAGAAAAATAGCAGTATATAGATATACATTAAATCATATACAGCAACAGCACATGGGACACAATGTATTTTAAATAAGATAGTACAATAATATATATATATATATATATATATATATATATATATAAAGTCAAAGGTTCAGAGTTTTCATGATGTCATTGATTCTTACAAAAGTAGTCCCGATAGGAAACGAAACCTATATTTCAATACATTTAATAAAACTATCACCTAATTCTAGTAACTTGTGTAGCATACACGGAACGATAACAGACGTAGAATTATTGCACCAAACAGCCTTTACAAAACCTCTCCTTAGCTCTTTGATTGTTCCCAAGCCAAAAAGTACACGACTAGTTTCATTTGAAACAACCGACTTCAAGTACATATGTCTTTAATCAGGAATCGTTCAGTGATCGGGAACAGTAGTTCTGCCTAGTGTCAGGCGTAAAGCGATTGGATGTAGAACATACTTGAGGCCACTCTCCCGATTGATAAATACGTTACAATCGGTTCAGAGCTGCCGGCGATTATAATAAACATTTGTGAGAAACCGCTTCGTATTTTGTAGAATTAACGAGTACAGATTGCGGAACAACTGTTCCAGAGTTTTCGGTATTACGTGATGTAGTATTTTCGGACCCCCCCGCCGAGAAACTGGCTGTAAATTACATTTCTACAAACGTCCATCACGCCAGGCCGCCGTACAATGGGGGCCGTGAAACGTTGTTTAGCGAAGTGCCATGCCAGGAAGTGTCTACTAGGAAGTGCTTCAATTGATTGTCGAAGTGTCTTCTTCAGTTGACACAAGGTTAAATATGTTAGGAGCGCAGAATGACGGATTTTGTGAGATGGCCTTGGCGAGGATGTGCCCCGTCCTTTGTGCATCAATTGGGGGCGTTCTCGCCCAACTGCCCACCGCAGCCATCCCTCCCCCTTTCCCCTCCTCCCCTCGTGGTACACCTAACGCTGTCATCTTAACAGAGTCGTTGGCAAGCTACCGTACTGGCAATTGGCCTTAGTAGTGGTGACAAACCCTCCCACCACAACAATCGTGTCATTAAAGCGGCACACACACACACACACAGGCGCACGTCGTGGTGTGCGTGATATATTCATTACTATGCTATTGACGAGGAGCTGTACGTTGACAAATAGAGTTCTTGGAGTCTGTCTTTGATTGTGTCTATTGATTTTTGACATCTACCTTAATGGGGCGCAGTTGGCAGAAGGAGGGCACTTCTACGCGTGAAAGATAATTTTGAGGGCACATCATTTGAAATCAGTTTTTTAGTTAACTTTGGCATTTAGTTAATATTCATGAAATGGAGCTTGTGACAGTATCATAATTACCAATAACACCGGGCGCCCTATAAATACACAGGGCGCAAAACAAAACGTATAGGACGTAGTTAAATAGGGGGCAGGGCGTTGCGCCACCGTGTAATGGCCTAGCTGGAACACTGACTAGTCTACCTGGTCTTGATTTGGTCATACGGCATGTACCATCTATATATTAATATTCCTATTATATTATGGAGTTCAAATGATGTTAATTAGTTATATATTTGTATTTGCTTTTCTTTTATATAAGAAAGTTCTGATGTCGGGTAAACTTGTGGAATTTACACTACGAATGTTTTATGAGATATTAATAAGTAATTGCTTTTCTATAGGAAGGTGTTGTATTTTGTTGATTATTGATTAGTGAATGAGATGGTCTACGTGTTTGCGTGTATGTGGAGGGGTGGCATGCACTGGCGTGCAGAAGTCTCTCTCTCTCTCTCTCTCTCTCTCTCTCTCTCTCTCTCTCTGTGTGTGTGTGTGTAATGCAGAGTGATCTGATGCAGTTCAGTGCAATGGAATCTGATTTGATTCTTATCGACATAATAACAACATGCCGTTTAGTCTCTACCACATGGTCAGATATTAGCAGGATGATCTAATCGTTGTTTAATTACTAATACATTAATTAAAATAACATACAAGTAGCCTGTTACTTATACAACGGCTTATTACTTATTTCATGATATCGTTGTAGTTTGTTTCCGTTTTATTTACCGTTTGACGTCATCTACGAAGTGCGCTTTCCAATTCCTAAAATTCCATTGCTCAACTCACCCCAGACACTTTATTTGTAAAGCACCCTTTTCAAATTAGAAGCCTGCGCACAGATACTTCACTGATCTGTTCTAAGACGATAGTTGCTGGTGGCTTGTGTGTAGTTGGACAGCATCGTCATATTCTCTGAGTGGGTAATGTGTCCGTCGTTTGGCTTCATCATGGCCTAACCGGCAGTATGTTTGGCCACTGACCTGCAACATCTGAGTTCATATCCGGGCTTGGCCTACGTCTGAACGCTGTTTCATCATTCAACTTTTGACCTATTTCTTCGGAGGTCACTCGATCGATATATACCGTTCACACCTTGCATGAGAGCGGCCCTAAAACGTCAACATTTCAATATTGTGCTACTTAAAGCTTCATCCACTTATAGGTGTGTAACACATATATAGACAACTAGCTGGAACCCGTACTTTCCAGGGTGATACAAAAGTGGCCGTAAAACATCAATTATCATCATTATCATCCTCCAGGGTGATCTCTGTCTACAATTGTGTTTGATATAGTATCATTCGAAATTAACAGTAACTCACGTCGTATCACTTAACAGAAAACCACTTGTCACAATGGTAAGTAAAATTATTTCACGCCAAAGTGCTTCAGAGTGATTATATGTGACAAATATACCTAACCATCAGCGGTGAATGGACTCGGAGAAGCTGGTGTTCACTGGCTAGTAGACCCGATGGCGATAAAAATTTGATGGTAGACACACCCCGCCCCGCATCACCTCCGTCACCGAGAGTATTTTGTTGTCGAGATTTTGTAACGGCACTATTTAGCGTGTTGCATGTACAGTAGTCAACTAGACGTGGCTGCTGAACGAAGTCGGTGCATCGAATAAGAACTTGGTCAACAGCGTCAACGAAAGGAGATCCAACACTGTGATCATTGTCGTTGGCTGTTAGTGAACTATTGAGTACGTGAACAATCAGTAATCAATAGTCAGTTGGTCTCTGTCTCTCTTTCTCTCCCCCCCCTCTCTCTCTAAACGCCCGACCCTCCCTCTCCAACACTAAACCCCCACTCCCTCCCCAACCCTAAACCCCCACTCCCACCCTAACTCTAAACCCCCCACTTCCTCACCAACCCATACAACCCCACTCCCTCACCAATTCTAACCTTCCTCCCACCCCCTCACCAACTCCTGTCTTTTGATGATCAGAGAACCGGACGTCTTCGGCTTATAATTCAATCTGAGATCTATCAGTCAATACTGTTCTTTCTAGTCCGTGACCAGAGGTACAAAACGGCCATCTTTCAGCGAAATCATGACTAACAGCGTTTGGATGTTGCCATTTTGGGTGAGTGCCGCTCTGAACTCTGACTGATTGACAGAACGTAGTAGCACCGCGTTGTAGATCATGATTGGCTTATGGTGCATTATACGTGATTGATGGCTCTGGCGCTCAGGGATGTCGCTACCAGCATCGACGACTCCATATCCCATGCGCTCGGTTATTGTCCATAACGTGACTTCCCGAACGATCTCTGCACTCGGTGAACCCGTGGACAGTGTATCAGCTATGGCGTGACCGTATCAATCATAAGTTGATGGCGGTTCACCAACTCGCTGTCGATGTATGGAGATTTGACTTGTGATTCCGTTCAAGCAGAACCTCGGTTAGAAGCGCTTTATGAACGGGTTCGTTCTTCTAATGATTCATTTTCTTTCGTAAGGTGTGCCGATGGTGCAGTGGTTAGAACGCTGCGCTGCAAACCTCCAGGTTGTGCGTTCGAATCCGGCCCATGTTTGTGGGATTTGTTTCCCTTGATATCCGACCCTCAGTCATTGTGTCCGAGGTGTGACCAGCGTCGAGGAAAAAATTCTCGATCTCATCACATTTGATCTATTGAAAACAGTAATTTATTTGGAAGAATTATTGATGATCGTTCCGATACTTGTTTGGTGTGTTCTTACTTGATCCAACCATGTGAATGCTTGTACCAAGTAGCGCAACCAGAGGTTGTACCGGTTTAGAATGCTGTTAAGTCTCCAGTGTAACAGAACCGTACAGGAACGCTTCCACGAATCAGAACTGGAAGGCATGGTGAAATCCTGAACCACATAGTCTGGTGATCGCAAACGTAGCAGCCAGAGACGGAAGGATCCTTGTAATGAACTCCGAAAATCTTGGCAAATAACTTAACCTTCGTGGACGATGTCAGAGCCGGTGTTGTTTTAACTAAAGCAGACATCAGTCGTTAAAAAACTAAAATCATTTACCATACGAAATCAGACAGTTCTAAACAATGTAAAACAGTAACTGTGTTTATTAACACAATTGTTTGTAGTCAGTTCCCTGTAGAAATTCAGAAATGGTTTGCATCCTTCAGCACGACATTTACATCCTCCGTATAGGCTCTTCTGTGCAGACGAACCACGATCTTGCCAGTGCGTTTCGGGAGGGCTGGTGCTGCCTGCGTCCTGCTTGTAGAGTGTGCACAGTGACATGCCCCCGCTCAAACCAGGTTATCAGTTTCCACACAGATCGATCTTGACGACCAACCGTCCTGAAGAACTTGTTCCGTCTCCTTCACACACATTGTTCACTCCTGTGACGGCGGCTAGGGTGGTATCATGAAGGTACCATGCGGCAGGATCGAAGAGTGGACGTAAATGGCGCATGTGAACATTCACGTCACAATTATCTCCGACCAGCATCCCGAATGAGCCACTGACTTAAATCAAGTCTAGAATCTCATCTATGGTCAGAAAAGCCAAGCAATCCGACATATCACAAAACTGGCTGGTAAGTCCTCGTCGGCGTGGCACAGCTGCGCCAGGCTCGGGCTTTGTCCTTTGCGGCAGGTAATCTTGAATCAAATGGTAAAAGATCCTTTGGGGTTCACGTCACAGCCACACAAACCAGCGACTGCTCGCAATGCAGTCTCCTCGAAGTCTGTCACAACAGCCTGGAACTTCATCTCCAGATCTAGTATAGAACATTTATTATTCACCACAGCTTGGAAGGGGTCATCGTATGACTTGTGCTGTAGCATGGCGTACACACCGCATATGGCAGAAGTACAAAATGACACAAAAAGGACGCACTGAATCATCAGGATCTTCTGAACGACAGAAAACAATATTATTTCATATTTAAACAAATTACGCAGATCACCAAGTACAGATCACCAAATAAGTTAAGAGAGAAATTTTATTATTCTATATCATCATGCCAAAACTTGCTTTCTTGGTACACTCCCACCGCATCTTGTCCTTCGTGCTTGTTCACTTCATATATATATTTAAAACATTGAAAACAGATTGAGACCCCCGACAGTATGATCTCCATTGTAGCAATGATAAGAACATTTTGATTGGTTCTCCTTTTTATATAATTTGGAATATAATTAAGAGGGAGCCACATTATCAGACATAACATATATGACTATAGAAAGCAAAGAAGCGACCAAAATTGCAGGAATTAGCATGGCCATAGATGATGATGATTGATGTTTTATGGCCTCTTTTGTACACGTGGTAGGCTAAATGGGCCGACCGAATTCAAAGATGAAACACCCTTCAGATATGCCCACGCCGAGATTCAAACTCACGTGGTAGTGATCTGTGATCCAACGCGCTACCTACTAGACGACGGAGGCGCCCAGCATGGCCATAGAGCAGCCATTGCTATTGTATTTAAGACTCAGGATCAATTAATGCTTTGACAGTGTTTTTTTTAATGTGCAAAAGAATACCCTTATTATAATCTGAGCCACGAACGTACGCTGCCAGACCCCCCACGCCCCCCACAGACTTAAGCAGCTTAGTTTGGAAATCGATTTAATATTCTGAATATGTAACAAAAAAATCTTTATTATCTTTTTAAACGTATTTGTGCGTGTAAATATATAAATGACCTGTCTGTTTGTTGCTGATACTTCTTTTTTGTTTACTTGTTGTCCTTACTGGGTTTTTTCCTGTTGCCTTCTTTCCTAGATGCGTCCACTTCTATCATGTCATTAGGCAAGTTTGAAGCGATTGAAATATTCATTTGTCAAATATGATCTTTACATAATGAAGTAATCTTTTGTGCAACGATGTGTTCCTTTGTACTCTGGATATAATCTGATTGAAACCATATTAAGTCATCTTTGATCTACGTGTATGATGTTTTAGCGGATTCCACATGTTGATTGATCATATTTTTTTAAACAGACATTACATAAACTAACACGTTCATAAAGAAACACAAGCATGAGAGAGAGAGAGAGAGAGAGAGAGAGAGAGAGAGAGAGAGACTGACTCGTAGAATAACTGTTATTTTGCTGCCTAATTACTTGTGCCATCTAATCAATATGCCCGCCAGTTCGCCCGGACAGAACGCTTCAGATATTACTTAATTTGGCAAAAATGTCCCACTGAGGTATTCCTTCCAGCCTCCAGCCGTCCGCTTTAATCCCATTACACGGAGGCTGTAGTGTTTGGTGGGAGAGTGTATTGAGGATACGAGTACGGTTGTCTGTAATCGTGAAGATGACACCATGTAAGGTGTGATTAACGTCACACACACACACACACACACACACACACACACACACACACACACACACACACACACACACACACACACACACACACACTCTCTCTCTCTTATCTTTCTCTCTAACACACACACTCTCTCTAGTCGGAGTATTGGCTTTGATGTAAAGTGATCATAAGGTGCCATCAATTAGCTAACTATATCTAATCAGCTGTGTTAATTGGCCCTGGTTGATTACCTGATGTGGGTACAACCAAAACCCACACTGGCACGATAGGAGTTGGGTCTGTGGTACTGATTTGTGTATTATATTTGCCGCTTATGTTAATTGTAACATAGCTTGATATATGACACACGACAGACAATATACTTATGGGTTTACTACCAGCTTTAAGCACGTGGCAGGGCTAAATTGACCCAAATAACTTACAACGGTAATGAGGTCAAGCGAAAGATGAAACTCCCATCAGACCTAGCTGGGCCGGGATTTGTACCCCTGTGCTTGAGATCTGTGGCCAACCGCGCCCTACCAGTTAGGCCACGGAGATGCCGTGTAAACATTTAATGGAAGGAATAGTGAGGCCGGTTGGGATGGAATTATATAATGACCAAAAGAGCGTGTGACACGGCTATACTGACATCAGTATTGTTTTTGTTGTCGTCGTGTTATTACGAAGGCCCGCATCACACACATACGCATCACACACATACGCGCGCGCACACACACACACACAACGTGGATGGAACTTGACTCGTTCCGTATAGATCAGTAAGCCTATATCCTGTCTATATTCAACCATTATGTGAACTAGGTGCCAGTAGGTGTGTTGCCGACGTGTTTGCGGTACTTCGAGGTGAAGCGGACGGGTAGAAATTAATCTCACTTGTTGTCCACAATTAACCACTGTGTCGCTGGTTGTTTATGGCCTAAATGGTGCTAGTGACGTTGATATTTCATTGTCGCCGACCATTCCGTGATTATTGTTATTGATGTGACCTTGTCATGATGGTGGCAGTAGCTGGTCAGATCGGTGTTCTTTTGTCAGCAGTGAGTTGATCAGGGCTAGGTTTATAACGTCAGATGTTTGTTTTTTATATCGTTGTTGCTAATTACCATAATGTTTGGTGACCAGCAAAGTAAACAGCCATACATGATCATAAACAGAACAGTGAGTGAGTGAGTGAGTGAGTGCTCCATCATTTAGCACACCTGAGATTTGTTGACGAGAATCCTTTCCCTAATTTTGTCACGTTGTCATATGGTCTACAGATCTGCGGCACACTGCGCTACCAGGGAGCCCAAACATGTTGACGATGTAATACTAATAAGGGTGTGTGCTGATGCGTGGTGCAGTACCATTTCTGCCCATCATTCCTGAAGAGGGGATGAATCCCTTTCCATCACCACAGAATTCGCGCCCCTGACCATCATACCTATTGACGTATGTTTCCGACAGCGTGGCCGGTCACCGAAATACACCACAGCTCTAGCTGACAGCTCTAGCTGACAGCCACGTGACTACCGCGATGCGCCGACTAATGGCGCGCATGCAATTTGTTGGCCAAGACACGGCGGCGCTATATGTGACCTGGTCGGGTAATTATTTCTTTCAGCGATGCAGGTAATCGGAATAACTGGCGATACACGACCAGAATGAGATGTCTAGACATCAAACAGTCCAGACAGTCATCAGGACCGACATATTGTGGCTACAATAATTATACCCGATTGCGAGGCTGTACCATAAAGCAACGTCTGGCGGCACCTCTAAACACCACACCGAACAAATATCCAGGCTACGTATAGAACAGTACGCTCATGTACAGTTTGAACTCGTTAGCACACTGATGTTAGTATCAGAACTGTTAGGAACGACGGGTTTATTGAAACCATGGGATTTTACTCTTGAACCCGTGTCGGTCCCGATGAGTGAGATAAAAACAAGGTTAAAATCGTAATTAATGCCTTATCATCATCATCATGGGAAATTTAATAAACATACTTTTATATATTCTGCATGATTTAATTTAATTTTGTGCTTGACTGTTGTACCAAGCCAAAGCCTAATCAAATTGATCCGATCAAAGGTGACAGGTCATTTGAGGTGTGTGACTTATTAATTATAGCGGTATTGTTTTTGATTCCTCCAACAAAAAAGTCCGTGGAGCAATATAACTCTGGTGTGTCAGATAGTTGTGGGTTGGATTGTCATAGAAACTGTCGATTTAGTGAATGCCGTGTGTTAATCGTGAATAAAGGTGAACAGTTATTTAATGAAACGTGTATAAACGAGGCTTTAGTGTATTATGAAACGTTGTGCTAAACTTTACTGATCTGTCTAATGCGTAGGCCATGATCACAGATCATCTGCTTAATATGTAAATGAGATCTGCTCAATCTCAATCAGTCTTACACTATGTAGACCTGTCATAAGAGACCACCCATATGAACACCGTTAAGGGATATTAGCGATCCCTTAAACAGGTGGTCATTTAAAACAGGTCATCATTTAAGCAGGTGATAATTTATGATGAGTAGTTTCTGAAGATAACTGGGTCCTTCCTTCAAACAGGTGATCTTATCGACGGGTTATACCTTATATTACGGTCTGAACCCAGCAGCACTTGTCGGTCAGAGCCAATGACACACACCATTAACACACTTCTAAGTTAATACTTGAATCTTCAGTAGCCCAGTTAACACCCAATAAAGTAATGTGAAAGATCAGTGGGAAAACAAACTAGTGTTGGTGGATTCGAACCCAGATTGCTGTTATTGAGTTCCCCGCTCCACCAAACAGCCATAATGCATCATACATTATAAGTGATATCGGCTTTCCAAGAACATGGCCTAGCGTTACTCCGTGTACTGAACCATATAACATGGCCGCGCCCATGATACTACCTAGAACAGCATCCCAAACAAAATGAAAATTCGGGTATGTAAACAGAAGGGAGAAAAATTAAAATATGGAGAGGAGCAAGATCAAGTAGGCTTTTTTTGAAAGCCGAGTGCTGATCTGTTGTCGGATTTTTAAAAATGGCGCCGATGATTAAGGAGGGGGTGTTTCAAGCAGCTCGGAAAAATTGGCATGCCCACGGCCCAGACACTTGCTTACTTAACTGCTTCACTGAAACTTGTCATGAAGTATCGACCGTGGAACGGGTTTTATTACAGGCCGCAGCACAGCTCTGATGACGTGATAGGGCCGTTATCATTAGCGAATGAGAGCCATATATGTCATCCGATATCTTGCGGCCACCGACATATCGTACCACGCAGGAGACGCCATCGGTGTACCGCCACGGGCCAGCACAGTATATAGACGGTCCCGCCTGGTCCCAGTCTCTCCGTTGCCATTCATAAAACCTTGCCAGCGTCGAAACCGAAGACAAAGGATGTCTTCTGGCTAACAGACCAAATACAGGGATCAGAACGTGATCCAGAACGCCGGCCAACCGAAACTCGCCATCCCGGTTATAAACGGGCAGGTTTACGGTAAACGGGTTAGTCCGCCCACGTTGTAAATCGTAACCAAAAAGACAATGACTGCGCGATTCCGCGGTTTACTGGCAGTGCGTGCCGTCGGCACATTATGGGATGTGGTGATAAATCAAGTCATAATGATGATGTTTCTTGTTGGGAAGAGAACACCCGCTCCACCAACCCGGCTACCATAAGACGATTATTGTACATTTACCGAACTGATACGGCTGTAATTAACCGTAGTCACAAAAACAGTAAATGGGCACATACTGTAAACTGTCATTTATAAAATAGTCATTGACTGTATACGGTGTATCACTTATTAATGTCAGTGTGTGTGTGTGTGTGTGTGTGTATGTATGTATGTATGTGTGTGTATGTGTTAGCCGCGCGTATTAAGGC
Organism: Paralvinella palmiformis; assembly: GCA_025642065.1. Lineage (NCBI taxonomy): Eukaryota > Metazoa > Annelida > Polychaeta > Terebellida > Alvinellidae > Paralvinella > Paralvinella palmiformis. The sequence goes on from JAODUP010000001.1 coordinate 2,356,406, forward strand.
ACTGGCACAGATAATCTGGAAGCGTGAATTCAAACTCTGGACGATTCTTCAGAGGAGTCCATACGAGAATTAACAAAGTCGGTGAGATGTTTGATCCTCTCCTTTTTTCTGGAAGTAGTTTTTTGACCATATGCCCATGTGTGACCACCACCACCGTGTATGAAAACAGGTTCTACTCACACACACACACACACACACACACACACCACACACACACACACACACGCACGCACGCACACACACAAATGATGAGTGACCATGAGATAGCCATGATATAGGAGGATTATACTCTTGATAACCAGACCAGTAGTTTAGCTCATTTGTTAAAAGAACCACTTCACGTCAGTCTCGACCGTCTCTGTTATCTACCCTTCAGGATCTTATATAAGGCTTCTGGGATGAGACATAACTTATGGTACTCGCTAACGGCTTACAGTGGCAGGCCTATGTCATATGGAACCATCTCTCACTATCTCATATAATAATATATGATGGTGTTGTACATGGGATCAGTGAGATTACTGTTTTTGTTTCAAGATAATCCTCAACCCGGAACCCATTTGAATGCTTAGTGAAATGGGAACGACGTCTCCACTGGCGACTGTTAGGTGCTATCGAAAACCAGTGTGAGATTTGCCTGTGGAGTGTCTCATTTCCCCATAGTGTGGCCTCTTTGCTATACGTGACAGGAGTGACAGGCGCCGAAGCTAAATAAAATGTCCACTCACTCACTCACTCACTCACTCACTCACTCACTCACTCACTCACTCACTCAGAAAAGGAGATATGTTCTTGACTGTTGGAAAGAATGTCGGCAGTATTGATAAGACGTGTGTGTGTGTTTGTTTGTTTTGTGGTGGACGGGTGAGACATTACACGTCTTGTCGTGCAATGCCGATTATGTTGCTTCACTCCTTTGATGTATAATCCAGACGTTGTAAAGACGTTTTGTTATTTACTGTGCCAGTGCCCTTTCGCACACTGTTAACCCCCCCCACACACACACACACCCCACTGCCCCCCCCCCATACACACACAACCGTCGTCATACAGTGCTAGTAACCCGTAAATTGAGTACAGTTCACATAACTAGGTTATTTAATAGTTTTGTACGATATTTTTTGTTCCAGAGTTCAAAGAGAATTCTGAGATCCAATGAGATTATCTTGCCACCAAATGGACTATTGGACACCGAGCTGGAGCTCTCTTTCTGTTTACATGTGAGTATTATAACATGTTATTGGATGGTCTGTCTGTGTGTAGTTGATGTGAGTGTTGTTATCGTGCTAGTTGTGGGGCGTCCGTGCCTGCTTGGGTGCATGCGTAGTTGCAGCTTGTGCTTTATGCGGTGTCTTTGGAACAGTGCTAGTTGTGTTTTGTGTATGGGATCACGCCGGTTGTGTTTTCTGCGTCGGATGACGCTGGTTGTGTTTTATATATGGGATTAAGCCGGTTGGGTGTTTTGTGTGATGTTATGATTGGTTGTGTTTGTGTGTGATATCGTGATTGGTTGTGTTTTCTGTGTGATATCGTGATGGCTGTGTTGCTTATGAGTACATTTGGCCATACTCGTTTGATTTCATGATTGAGAGAGTGTGTGTTTATATATATAATTATATATATATATATAGAGAAGAGAGAGAGAGGGGGGGGATTTTAGTTCTAGGGATGTGTTTGTCTGATTATGCCGTTTTAGTTTTCAGAGTTTATTAACGGATATATGCACATAGATAATCATCAGACTGGGAACGTAATCATTTCAACATATAGACCATGCTTAATGGGATATGATCACGTGATATAAATATCCAGTCTGTGCCGTCATTACCATCACACACACACTCGCGTGCGCGCGCGCACACACACACTCGCCCGCCTGCTTTCTCATATCTGTTTTAATGGCACCACATAATAGGGTTAGATACCCAGACTCGGTGTTTACACCTCAGTGTATATTGTGTAATCGGGCCTAAAATCACAATCTGTCCGCTATCTTGATGTAGAACATGTGCTTTAGCATAAATACAATATGATGTTAGCCATATGGTTGCCGTCAATAGCGACTAGTGTTTGGATCCTGTACCCGAGGTGCAGTATCATGGGCCATCCGAGGGGCTTTCTGCTAGAATTGCATCGGAGAAAGGCTCGTAGATATGTTGATGGAAAACAAGAAGGGCACGGTGTCTTGAACCGAACTCGATATGCTGATGTGATATTGTACGCTATACGAGCCGAGTGGCCAGTGTTTCGGGGTAAAATATAAGATGCTTGGTTTCGAATCCTGTTGAGTGGCTGTCGGTTTTCGATGTGGACAAAGCGGCCTTAATGAAACGGGCTCAGGGTTATCCGAATATTGGAACTTTTCCTATTCTGAATGTTTGTGAGTCAAGTCAATCCCTACTCTTTGTGCATCATAGAATGTTCCTAGCGGGCTGGTTGCCTGATAATCTATTGAAAGCGATCCTGACACAACCATGATTACACTCGGCATTTGGAGAAGAGGATGGGAGGAGTCCATACACCTTGTATCATCCCGTGAATTGATACAACGTGTCTGTGACAAGGTTAATAAGGTAGATGGTGGATGGATTAGCTAGATTGTCGTCGATTTGGATGGTCGAAAATTAATTTAGGATGTATCGACGGCGGACAGTTTTATCTATATTAAAATCATCTCCACGGGCTAACTGATAGCCTGGTTGGTGACAGGCCTGAAGCACCTATAGATTCAAACCTTGGTTAGGCTAGGTCTGGAGGGTATTTTATCTTGCGCTTTGCCTCATTGCCTTTAGATGTCGTGCAGTCCATTTAGCCTATTCTGTGCCCAGTTTTTATCCATATTAGATATATTTTATGTATGATTGCGTCAATTCGGCGGAAATGCGCATTTACAGCTGTTCAAGACGTCGAACGTTCGCAGCACGTTTCCGTCAGAACACTCCGCCCCCTTTGACTGCTATATCCGAAGGAGGAAGACCCACATGTCTGGCTTTGCCATGCAAATCTGTTTGTTGGCTGGTTTACAAGTTCATTTCTGGGTAAGATACCGGTTGTGGGTTAAAACACAGAAGGTCCTGGGTTAGAATGCTCCAGACTCTCTGTCGGGTGTAGGCCAGTTGCTCACCTGGACAGTTGCTCACCCGGACACTTGCTCACCAATCAAATGAAAAAGTGGACACTTGCACACCAGTGAATTTTTAATGAGAGAAAAAATGCACATAATTTTATTAATCAAATAAAATTAAATAATCTCTGAACTTTAATTCCCTAATAATTAGTACCACCATAATTATATAGGTAATAGGATACTAAGAAATACATTTCTGAATTAAAAATCATTTAATTTTTTTAAATCTTTTCTCATTAAAAAACCAATGGTGACCAAGTGTCCACTTTTTCATTTGCTTGGTGAGCAAGTGTTCAGGTGAGCAACTGTCCGGGTGAGCAACTGTCAGTACGCCCTCTCTGTCAGCCCTTCATCTGGTCACGTGGTCAGGATAGATATCAGTGAGTGGCATATTGAAGGAGATGTGCTGTCAACTGTGTAATATTTGTCTGCAGGCAGTGTCAGCACCAGACAACTTACCTGCCAGGCTGTTGACTAGTTCACCAGCGGCATGGTTGATAGGGCACAGTGTTGTAGTCATGCAGATCACGGGGACGAATCTAGTGATACCTTTGTCTGTGGGATCTTTCATCCACCACTACAAGAATTCTGCTTGTTCTTGTGTTATTTCGCTGGGAAGCAGCCATCAGTCATACGTCCCAGCTGAGATCGATACCAAGGCAAAATGAAACACAGATTGACTCATTCAGCTACCGGCTTCATTAGAGTCGATGACGAAATCTGGATCATACAGATGTGTATACTCTGGCTAAACTGTCAAATTCTTAGAACAGCCATCTTTATGGGTTACCTGAGCGAAAACTCCATTCAGTAGGTGGCGCTGATATATGAAAAAGTTATAGAGAATTTGGTCCCAATCATTGCTAATTTTTAGTGTAAATATTATATTTTACTCGACATCTAAAGCATTATTTATCATTATTTCGCGTGATGTGTGTGTGTGTGTAAAAATGTAAATGTTCCTGTTTTACAGCCACTTTTGTGCACAATGTGGGCTAGATGGGCCGAGCGACCTCCAAGGGTAATGGAACGAAGTGAAAGATGAAATACTTCCCCGGGGTTTGAACTCGGGTGCTATATATATTTGGCCGTTGAGGTGTGTGTGTGTCTGTGCGTGTGACTGTGAGCTAACCTTTGAGCATACATCCCTTCAGATCCGTGATTGGGGTAAAGACTAACCGTCGCCTAGAGGTGGCCAATTGTCAGCGACGTTCGAAAACCGTTACAGTTTGTTGTTGACGTCTGATGGCCTGTGACTGGACTGGAGATGAATGGCATTACAGGATGAACACCCGAATAATGATGTGGTGCTGGGTTACTGTCATAGCTCGGTTTAGTTATAAGTTGGACGGCGTGTATTTATACCCCGCGTCGGAGAAATCTCAACCACATTTAGTATTACACAACTACGTTTTGGGGGTCTCCCGTTGCCGTACTTAATCAGCTGAAATTTGGTTGTCAACAAACGAGTTTAAATATTTACCGTGTTCTGAGAAATCCGCTTCCGGCAGTGTTTTCGGAGAGCGAGACCAAGTAGGCGGCCTATTAAATTACACGTTCTCTCGACTATAAATTGACTATAATGTCGGTCAGTGACGGTTTCTTGGAGAGAACGGGGTACGGTTTTGTGTCTTCAAGAATAGGACATCAGCGAACAATGGTGTGATGTTAAAATTGGGGATGGTTGGGGAGGAGTTGATGGGCTGTACGTTGTCGTCATATGACGTCTGTATTATAGGACGTCTATTTGATAACACATTTATTTCATAGGACGTCTATATCATAACACATTTATATCATAGGACGTCTATATCAGAGGACGTCTATATCATAACATATCTATATCATAACAGGTTTATATCATAAGACATCTATATGATAACACATTTATATCATAGGACGTCTATATCATAACACATTTATATCATAGGACGTCTATATCAGAGGACGTCTATATCATAACATATTTATATCAAACAGGTTTATATCATATGACGTCTGTACCATAGGACGTCTATGTCATAGGACGTATATATTATAACATCTGTATCATAGGACGTCTACATCTTAACATATCTGGGCGCCTCCGTTGTCTAGCGGTTGCGTGTTGGACCACAGATAACTACCACCCGTGTTCGAATCTCGACGTGGTTATATCTGAAGGTTGTTTCGTCTTTCACTTCGCCTCATTACCTTTGGCGGTCGCTCGGCCCATTTAGCCTACATTGTGCACAAAATGGCCGTAAAACATCAATCAATCATCATCATCATCATCTTAACATGTCTCTATCATAACAGGTTTTTATCATAGGACGTCTATATCACATCACGTCTATATCACATCACGTCTAAAATATAACACGATTTAGATGCAGATCTCCCAGGGGGAGTTCAAATCTTGGTGTTAGCTGTATCTGTGGATTTTTTCTTCTACTCTACTCATTTCCATACGACATCGTCCCCTCCCTCTCCCGGCTATATGTCTCTGGTACACTAACTGAAGTGTTGAGGCTAAACGATGCAGAAGCACTCACCCATCCCAAATGATAACATGCCCATATCGTGTTCGTCTTCTCTCAACGGCTAGCTTATCAGAATGTATTCAGATTTCTCTTGCATCCATTAATTTATACAGTAACACATTGGCAGTGCTATGGCCAGTGCGTCCCTATGATAATATTTCTGTTTTTAGAACGTGTCCAAACAATACCGTGGCCGTTTCAGAACACGTTCATAACACGACGAGGCTGGCCTACAGCCGAAGACCTTTTGTACACGATATCGGGAAATATTGTAGGCCAAATCTTGGGGATAGGGAAAATAATATGTTTGGCGTAAATTGAACAACTGTCTGGAATTACCTATTCCTGGATAATTTAGATCTATTTCTGTAATAGAATACTAAATCCTGTCTGTTTGAAAGCCCACCTATTTTATATTGATTTTGAATATTTATTTTCTCATGGTGTTAGTTTTAAAGGATCTTCGAATTTGTTTATGTCTTAGAAGAGGATTTAACACGATCTCTTATTACCATTCACCATATACCTTCACTAAATAATGGGGAACCTCTGCAAGGACTTAGTCGGTAGTGCAGTTCCTTCACAGATCTTTACCACCTGGGTTCAAATCATAGCAGGGCTATCTCTGAAGAATGTTTCATCTTTCACTTTGGCTCATTACCTTTGGAAGCTTGCTTGTAACGGTGTAAACAGAAGTGCCCGTAAAGCATCAATATTTGTCTGATGGGACAGTCAGTGATCGATGTGATATTGATCTGAAATCATTCTTAATGGCTGGAAACTCCCATGGTACATTTCTTTTAGTGAAGGGGTGCAGCTCACATCCAGGTAAACCTCCAGTGTTCCATCTGTGGGATCTTTTATCTAATCGTCATGTTTGACAACGGTTGTCGTCCCTCAAACGTAAGTCCCAGCTATGATAGGCAGTCAGGTTAAGCAGAGAGTTTGCTCACTCATTTATGTTACTCACTCAACCACCCACCCACCCGGCAAGTGCTACATAGATACACTAACAGAACAAGTTGTGGTCACTACTAACAGTCTGGATTTGGTCATCATCAGTGTTCTGTGCTGAATTCTGGATAAGTATATATTTGGTCTTCGGGATCATTATCAAAGCGATAAATCTGATGTATTGTCTCTGACAGATTGGTTGGTTGTAGTCGACACAGATCTGGGTCACAGCGACATTGTCTCTTGGAAGGGGATAAAGTATATTGGCAAAAGTTTCTGTGCCTGTGCCTTATTATATACAGCTAAAACACACACACACACACACACACAGAGAGAGAGAGAGAGAGAGAGTTGGTAGTAATAGAACAAGCCAGATTTAAAATTATACCTTACTGTTCCACCATAATTCTCCAGTTTAAACTCCCATTCCTAACCCTCCACAATAAGTTTTAATATTGATGCGGATGTTGCGTGTAACACGAGGACGTCATCAGTCGACGTACGGTGAGGGATGTTGTTTTGTTCTGATGTTGGCTGCTGTTTGACCGAAGATGTTTTCTGTTCACCTTCCTGCATGGCTGGCATGTTGGATATAAGATCCTCTCCGATCCGTCTCCATGTCCGACATGGCTCCCTGTATATGTATATAGTTAAAACATCGGTCTCGATGGCTCGACTAGATTATCATAAGCTATAGTCTTATTCCAATGAGATGGAAGGGGGAGGGGGCGGCGCTTGTTCCGACCGTAGGAACAGACTGTTGCGTAATCTAGACGATTTATCAGAGAACGAAACACACACACACACACACACACACAGAGAGAGAGAGAGAGAGCACAGTTTGTGATTAGGTTATTAAGCAAATCAAACACACCTAATGGAAATAATCAGAAAGGCTTCACCTCCCTTAATGGACTAACCTCTTTATAACAAACTCCGCTTATTGAATGGAAGATTGCTTCATTACTAAAACATGTCTGAACGCTTGTGTTCTGATGTGTAATATCACCAGGCAGACTATTTTCAGCTTCATGTTTCGTAATTTGAAATATGCATGACGCCGTAGTTCCGGTCTTAATAAAATAATTATTTGTTAGTTATAATCTAATTTTCTACCAAAGTATTATCACTGGCCACTGATAGTGCCATCACCAGCCTCCCAGTGTCATCTCCAGCTTCCAGGTAGCATCTTTGTCTATACTGTGTCATCTTCGTCGTCCAAGTATTATCCCTACCATCACCTCACCGAGTATTACCATCAGCGCCCAATAACAACCAGTATCTTTCTTCGCCACCCTGTATCAATTTTCAGCACCCAAAACGTTCCCTCACTCTCATCACCCAACATCATCCCGTACCTCCCAGTGTCATCCCTCACCACACAGTTTCATTTCTCGTCTGTCACCACCCAGCGCTAGTTATTGCCACCCTGAGGATCATCCCGCTTCAACCCAGCACCACCCTGTCCGCTCGGCACCACCCAATAATGTATGGGCATAGATTACGTGTCAACCAGCACCTCCAAATATGATATGTGTAATCCTCTGAGAAACGTTGACAGTATTTCGGGGGTGGGGTTGAGGTGGAACGTGGATGTTGAGGTTGAGGTTGAACGTGGATGATGGGGTTGAGGTGGAACGGGGATGTCGGGGTTGAGGTAGAACGTGGATGTTGGGGATGAGGTGGAACGTGGATGTTGGGGTTGAGGTGGAACGTGGGGGAGGGGTTGGGGGATTTTGGGGGAGGGGGGGGGTTTTGGGGGGAAGGGACGACGCGTGTTAAATACAACGCCGTCTCCGAGACAGACGTGGTTCCGGACGTAGATATAATTAGCTGTCTGTAGGATCCTGACCACCTGATATTACACCGACTTCACTGTACAACTGTAGACGATTGATAACAGGCTGAACTCCATTTCATTCCCGAACATCCGATCGGTGTTAGCTCGGGACGAAATGTGCCACTTTGTAATTTCCTGGTCGTCTCGTCGTTGTCGCTGCAGATGATCGAAACTGCAGCGCTCTTGGTATAACTACCGTTCGTCGTCAGTGTAATCGATCATCTGTTTTGAAGTAGATCACTTAAGTATCTTGTGTACGATTGTGCGCGGTATGCGATTAAATAACAGAACGAGTGGGACGCAAGTCTCAATGTGAAAAGTGTGTCCGATGAATCCTGATGATCCGACGCTGTCTGTTGTGATGATGATGTTATTATTATACTTGGGTATCCAAGGTTGATGATGATTTTAATAAAGTACGGTTATTAGGAGCAGTCGGCTGCCATTTGGGTGACGGGGCAGGATGCTGTACGGTAAAACAACAACCAACATGAGCTGTGTAATACATGCTTAGAAATGCTGAACGATGGGCGTTATTTACCTGTAAAGGCAACCTCACAAACAGCCACAGAAGAGTTGTCACTTGGTCTTTATCATAGTCTGTGAAAATAATTATCTCATTGCATACATGCATATGTATTTTTAAACAGGTTTCAGAAGCATTCTTTTATTATTATTATATTTATAATTATCTTTAATATTGTATTTTTAGTTCGATATAAGGACTTTACACTCTGGAACAGTACCTCTTAGAGTAGTTCAAAGTTGTCAGTGGCAGCTTTTATTCAGGTTCACATATAATATTTGTATGGCAAAGAAGATATTAGAAAGTAGTTATTACCAACTACCAGTGACAACCAGAACGGACACTCTGATTGTTATGATGGTAATAGGCTATTGTTCATCATTTGTCTGCGATTCATTGATGTAGATAGTAGTTCCTCTCCGATGGTCTTCAGGATGACTACAATAATTATGTCATAAACAGCTATCTCAGATTAAGCAGAAGATTACAGATAGAGCATCGGGGAGGTAATACTATCTACATCAATGAATGGCAATATAACCTATAGCCTAGGTTGATGTGTCAATTGACATACAGCCTAGTCATTGATGACATGTGTATATACAGATGTAGCCTAGCTTTCAGCAGTAGGTTGGTTGGGTGCCTCCGTGGTCTCGCGGTAGCGCGTTGCACCACACATCACTACCACCCGTGTTCGAATCTCGGCGTGGGCATATCTGAAGGTTGTTTCATCTTTGACTTCGCTTCATTACATTTGGAGGTCGCTCGGCCCATTCAGCCTACCATGTGCACAAAAGTGGCTGTTAAACATCATCTTCATCATCAGCAGTAGGTTGTTGTGTGTCAATGAATATTAAGTATAGGTCATATAAATTGCTGAGTGTGCCAGTAGACTTCATAGCCTAGCATGCGTGTTCCCAGACCTCTAGGATACGTGCTGTTGATGCGTCACGAACGCCCCATTGCAATATTACTATAGTCTGTCTGTTGCCAACAGACCGCTGCCGCAGCCCAGCTACTACATGTTGCGATGTGTCAACAGATCTGTAGCCTGTGTAATGATGTGCCAGTATACCATAGCCCCGCTACTCGTAATGCATCAGCATGCTGGTTGCCCAGAAACTTGCCGGAGGTGTCATGTGTCAATGGACTCGTAGCCTGTCTACCGCTGATTTGTCAATAACCCGAGCCGTGAAAATCCCGAAGTATGCGGTACACCAATAAGCCTCTTCCTACCACACCGGGTGATCTTAACACATTACTACTCCCTACCTACTACATACCACACAACGTAAGCCATCATTCACAAACCGGCCAAATACACGGAGAGAGAGAGAGACTGACTGATAGAGTGATAGAACCTGTCAGCCTCAGCAATCAGCGCTGCTGCTGCTGCTGGTACTGCTCTCTCTCTCTCTTTCTCTCTCAGACATCTCTCATCTCTGGCTGGACCACCCGGCCCCGTCGTTTGTCTTTATTCACAACATTCTCCATAATATTCGGTAAGCTTCCCGCAATAATATTACGATGGAGGTTCTACTTGTTCACGTTCACAGCCAACATCCGGTAGCCTCGTTTTTATGATTCGAGGAGAATAGTGATGGGATTAGGGGGGCGTGGGTGGTATGGTCGAATGAATGGAAACAAAAACTGCATGTATGGCCAGTGTAGTACATGTATGTATTATCTGTTGTTGTCATTTGATGGATGAATTGATTTTTGTGTGTGGAAATTTATAAAAAAATAATGATGCAGATTTATATCAACTGCTATTCCAAAGGAGCTGCCATAAAGTGCTGAAGTCCCAAGATAAGGTATCAGAAACTTTGTTAAAAGTGTTGATGGAAGTATATTAATTATCCCCCCCCCCCAACACGCCTCCCCCCAGCATAAGCAACCTTATACAGGTGCATATTAAAAACAAACTGAAGATTTTCAACAGATTGCACAGTGATTTAGTAGAGTGTTGCGCAGCAAACCTACATGCTCTGGATTCGAATCCGGACCGTACCTATGCCTGTGGGGTGTTTCCCTGAACAGGTCGCCCTTCGATCATATGTCCTACGTGTGACCCGTAGCTCAGAGGATGAACAACTTAATCCAAGAGACCAAACACCTCTAATCTCCTAGAGCTGTTAACCCGATCCACAAAGTGAGGCTGCTAGACTAAACGTATACAATCGCCATATGACATAGGATATTATACACAGTCCGTGAGATGGATTTTAAATGTTTAACAGATGATAATGATTGGTAATCACACGTTAATTTACTGATCCGTGTGTGTGTGTGTGTGTGTGTGTGTGTGTGTGCTTATCCTGTGGTACAATAGAATTTGGTAATTCAGGGGAGGCTGACTGTCGGCCGCTCGTCTGTCGGGACATATTTTATTTGACAACAAAGCCAATCCCGAGGTAAGTGGGCAAATAAGTCTGGATTGACTTCCAGGTCCAGGTTTGTAGGATTAATAGTGGCACACGACAGGACTGATCAAGTTTAGGAATGTGGTTTTGTTAGATTGTTAGAAACTGTTGAATGGCAGCGGGTGAATTGGTTTATTGTGTGTGAGTGTGTACAGAGAATACAAAAATTATCTCGATGATTCCTCAGGTTATTTACTAGAATCATTCACAGCCTCACACACACACACACACACACACACGGGGGAGAGACGTAATATCATTTACATAAACAGTTGAGCAAGGACGTGATAGTGAGAGATGAGTGTATGTGATTGGGTTATGAACAAAGTCATAAATATAAATATTAGATGACCCTTTTGCCGCCTGGGTCGCCAGTGACACACACACACACAGAGAGAGAGAGAGAGAGAGAGAGAGAGAAGAGAGACACACACAAGAGAGAGAGAGAGAGAGACGCACGCACACTGGTATGTTATGTGTGAATGATACCCACATAGTAGCTGGTCTGACCTATAGCTAGTTAGCGATTCAGTGTACGCTACTCGGCGATCAAAAGCAGCGAGAGTGATCTGTTGTGGAAGGCAGGAAGACATTTGTACGTGAATTCCTTGTCTGTTGTAGTGTTAAGTCATGCCTGGCATTGAACAGGAAATAACACTGGCTCTGCCTGATGGCTACAAACAGGGACTGAGTGTCTCTCTCTCTCTCTCTCTCTCTGTGTGTGTGTGTGTGTGTGTGTATGAGTGCATGTATGTGTATGGTATATTCAGACCTGTATATCTATAAAACATGTGCTTCCACAAATTTGTGCATCCGCAAATTTATACATACATACATCCACAGACCTCTTTAAGTCTCAGTCGTTGAGTGACCATCAGCTTTTCGTACTTAGTAGATACGTGTGACACACTGTGTCGCTTCATCTCGACGCCTCATCCTCATTTCAGTAATCCACTTATCCTTCACACACACACACACACACACACACACACACAGAGAGAGAGAGAGAGAGAGAGAGAGAGACGTTCCCTCAACACGTTGACCTATCCTTGGGGACAACGTGGCCTATCGACCAGAGGTCACCATGACACCGCAGCCAGTGACATATTGCCGTGATGGACCCAGCCATTTGGTCAGAGCGGCCGTCTTGTCGATCTCGGTCTCGTTCGGACGTGACCGTTCTGCACGAGGAGAGAAAGACACCGCCAGGATTGTCATGGATGTGGCCATATGGAGAAGATCCTAATGATTCTGATGGAGGTGTCCACGATTAGATCATGTCGGCGTTTCAACAGCTTTCTTTGCCTTTCCCTCCTGCAATAAACGACCACGTATCTTGGTCATTTGTGGAAGTTATGTGGAGTCGAAAAAGATGTCTGTGTCTTGGGCGTTATGTGTTTGCCTTTATGAACGTATGTACTGGCATTAATAGCGTGCTACTGTTGAAGGCAGCTTCAAAAGCTAATTCATCGCTTTCAGTTATTTTTCATGCTACTGAATGCATTGCACGTAACCGGAAGAGGTTGGAAAACTGCAGGCTGCTTCATATATGTGTGTGTGTGTATGTGTGTTATACAAAATTTGGACAGGCCGCTTAGAACACTAACAAATATTATATTACTTTCCCCATCCAGCATGGATGAACAGTCACTATTGAATTAACAAATTGCTCATGTTGAATATTTCTCTGTTGAAAGTTACTGTACTCTCACTACTACTACTACTACTATAAATAATAATAATAATACTCATAAATAATATTTAGGTTCAATAAAATATTCTTAGTAGCATGGGTTGGCCAATTTTATTGCTTAATACTACTGTACACAAATTAAGTAACACTACATGGTCCTATACCAAAATGATAAAACCGTTACTGTAGAAGAATTATATAAAGTTCATTAATTACCGTATAATTAAATGGATTTATAATAATCAGGGGATTATTCAATAGATGGATGAATAATAGTTTGCCTTTTATCGTGATTTCATTTTGTTCCGGTCGTGGAATTTGTTCCACGACTGTGTGACGAGAAGATTAATTTCAGCGTTCAGCAAGTCCAATATGTAGTTTGTGTTCAGCTTCAGAAGAGGAGATCTCATGAAGCCGGAATATATATCACTAGTGATAATATGTCACCGATGGTGATATATCACCATGTCAGATGTCTAAGTAACAAATTGTTCATCTGTTTGTCGGCAGATTGCAGCACTCATTGCCGAGAACATTTATCAAATGCTGTTTGTTGTATGGGATGGGTAATCTCAGCCTGTGTGTCTGTCAGAGAGGGGGAGGTGTCCCACGTTTCGTCTACGTTATATATATGATGTGTTAGGAGGAAAATAGCATCTGGCTTTTCATAAACACAGCTGTCCATTTTATTATTAGGTTAGGTCAACAGAGTCCAGGATATAATTGTCTCCGATGAGAATTAAGCCACTTAGAGTATCTCAAGCCAATCTTCTAGGAGCATTATATATATATATATATATATATATATATATATAAGTACATGTTAGGAGAGATAGAGCAACATTGACGTGCTAGAAGCCAGCATCAGGTGTTCTGAGAGCCAACTGGTGAACTCCTCACATTTTGCTTTCACCTTAATTATACGGACTCGGGTTTGGCTGTGCTCAATTATAGTAGATGTAGATTGGTGGGACATCCGAGGACAGTTATAGCACCTGCTGGAGCTATCAGTCTGCCTCTGCTCTAGGATGGTGGTACATTACTGTATTTAAAATCTACGTGTTTGGTATAACACCATATATATATATATATATATATATATATATATATATATATATATATATATATTGAACAATGTGTAATTGAAGTATAGCCTCAGCTGTCCTACTGTACGTAATTAATGATGCTGTCTAAACGGCAGTATAACTCATTTGTTACTGTGTGCACCATAAGACAACTGTTTAATGACCGTATAACCCGATCATCACCATATCTACAATAGTATAGCTGTCTATTTTCAGTATAACACCAGCATTACCATGTTTACAATAGTATAGCTGTCTATTTTCAGTGTAACACAATCATCAATATGTTTACAATAATATAGCTATTTACTGACAGTATAACACCATCCTCATAATTTTTACAATAGTACAGCTTTCTGTTGACGGTATCACAACACCACCACCACCATCATCATCATCATCATCATCATATTTACAATAGGATAGCTATTTAAATGGGACATGAAACGCCATATCTACCGTTGGACAGCTGTGTAATGATAGTAGAGCACCTACATCATCATATAGCCAGTAATTAGCTGGCTGATGACAGTCCAACGTCATCATTACGATGCCCACAACAAGACAGCTGTCCAATCAGCTGTCCGTTGCCAATATATACCAGTTCCCGGCTGCCATAACTGTACAATGGTTCGCTGATTTCTTGTCACCTCATCTTGCCGCGGAGCGGTGCTGTTTATTGCTGCTGCCATCTGGCGGCCGTAAATCGGCTCTCTCGACATGGCCAGTGCTCAGCTGTCTAGACCTAAATGGGGATATATCTTTATGGGCTCAGCTGACCATTTTCATGTATGGAGCTCAGCTGATACTTATCGGTGAACAGATGAAAAACAAATTTGTGTGGAGTGACAACTGGAATTCGTTGGTTTGTTTTCGGTGAGTGGGTGCGAGGCTCTTGGTGCGTGCGTGAACGAACAGCTCAGAATAGACAAATAAGGTTGCGACAGTTCTCGGTTTACAAGCGACAAGTGTTGCGTTACTACTGATCCCAGTCACATTAGCCTAAGATGACCCGAAGATGTCACATCAAAGTGTCTGTAAAGTACCACAGTTCCCCCAAACGATGTTGTCGTATGTCGGTAGAACGTTATCGCTGTCTATACAAGATTATGACGATTAACCCCCTCAGACATGGGTTTAAGTATGATTGAACCTGATATAAGAGTCTACCATGTTGGGGACCAACTGTTTAAAAGCTGGGAAACTCTCTGTCTGTCTGTCTGTCTGTCTGTCTGTCTGTCTGTCTGTCTGTCTGTCTGTCTGTCTGTCTGTCTGTCTGTCTGTCTGTCTGTCTGTCTGTCTGTCTGTCTGTCTGTCTGTCTGTCTGTCTGTCTGTCTGTCTGTCTGTCTGTCTGTCTGTCTGTCTGTCTGTCTGTCTGTCTTCTTTTCTGTCTGTCTGTCTGTCTGTCTGTCTGTCTGTCTGTCTGTCTGTCTGTCTGTCTGTCTGTCTGTCTGTCTGTCTGTCTGTCTGTCTGTCTGTCTGTCTGTCTGTCTGTCTGTCTGTCTGTCTGTCTGTCTGTCTGTCTGTCTGTCTGTCTGTCTGTCTGTCTGTCTGTCTGTCTGTCTGTCTGTCTGTCTGTCTGTCTGTCTGTCTGTCTTCACTCGGGATTTCACGCCGAGATGGCAGGTGGTATGCAGATATGGAATGCATTTTGTCTCCTTCCATTATGGTTTCCATGCATGTCGGATACTTAAATAATGCATTTCATAATTCTCTCGTTGCTTCACACCTGATCAGACCATGATGATGGGCAGCCATACAGATCAGCCACCATGCAATTATTTTGGGGAGAGCCACAATTCTCTTCCATCCAACAATATTTATCCTAACAAAGTGTTAATGTTATTCAATACACTATCCTTTTAATATTTGGAAAAAACAGCTCTAAAGTGACATCACTCTCGGGAATATCTTGTCTGGTTCTTGTGAGGATGCATTTTGAATTGCCACTTGAAGCGATTTGATTGGGCTGCATCTACATCGTGGTGGCAAATGTATTCACATCCGCACACGTGGAATCTGACTCCTGTCTGAAAGCTCACTGATGCCTGCATACTACATGCCAACACGGCACATATAGGAATCGTGGCTTTTAATTGAAACTGGGGGGCATGCCTGTAGCACTGGTGTGGGTTTTAAAGGGTTAGGAGTTGTGATAAATGCAAGTATCATCATCATACCCAAAGGAGCTTAAAAAATGTAAGGGCGTAATTATATTTTTGTTTGCATTGTATTTCTTTATAATAAAATGGTATCTGTTTTGAACTGTTCAGTAAATATATCCGTTTTGAACTGTTCAGTAAATGTATCCGTTTTGAACTGTTCAGTAAATGTATCCGTTTTGAACTGTTCAGCATCTTAATTTCATGATCGGTGATAGCTAAACTTGATTCAACTTCGATGTGATATTATAATGGCTTTTTGAAAAAAGGCAAGGATTATGATTTATTACAGCTCTGATGTGTTTATTGTCTACGGGAAACTAATCAGCAGACTGACTTGTGTTTAGTGCGGTAATTTACTGACAATCGTACCTGAAGATTTGCAGACATTAAAGTTACGGGTGATTTTAGAAGTGGCCGATGTCGAAGATATAAAACCATGATTAAAACTGGACCATCGCTTAGCCAACAACAACAACAGATTACCTGGTGTACAGGTTTCCTGTTCAGATATAAATACTGAGATTGTGATCACCGAGATTAGCCAAGAAGTGCTGCGATCCAAGTAGATACAAACTACCCAATATGATGTTTACTGAAGTCTAAGCTTTTTGGGGGGACTGGGTTTTAACAAGTGCTCTATTTCCCATAACGTTCAGTGAACTGTGATCGAACATCGTTCTGTTTGAGCATCGGTGCGAACTATTATATTGTTCACTGTACATTGTTATAGGGAGAGAGAGATCAAAGATCTCGTTGTAGACATTTGTATTTTGTTTCTAAAAGGTGATCTTTATTATCTTTCTCCACATCTTTTGAGTAATTAACGGAACGTTGTCCCGCTTTCTGCCGCGCAGTTTCTTTATTAATTGCGTACAATTTTGTTTAATTCGTCGATTTTGGTTTTAGAGAAGCGTACCCTTAACCGAGCGAATATTAATGACAATTGGTGTTTACAACAGTGAACTATAAACTTGGTATATGAGTGGTTATAACCTGAAATGATTTAGATCGTGAAGTCTTGTGCTATGTTTGGAGCCACATGGATGACATTTTAGGAACCATGTGATCCGGTTAGTCCGACGAAGTGAAAGTGATTTATATTTCTCCATCCCATTACTCAGTCACGTAAGGCATAGATAGTGTATGGTTCCATCACCGGTTCAGGTCCAGTAGGAAGCCGGCGGCATCCGGATATAGATCCTGATGAATGTTATCTTTTATGGAAAGTAGTCCGTGGAAGATATTAGCCGGTTATTTAAGGAGGATCGGGATCTCTCAGAGCGGACAGATAGATTTGTTATTTCCAGGCTCGTCAATAATTCCACGGGCTTGTGGATATGCGAGTCCCTGTTCTGTATTTTGAGTTTCTAAAACCGTTTTAGAGAAGCTTAGCACATCGTTAGTCGATGTTAGTCACCTGTTTGGCATCTTGTAGGTCATTTAAATAGTGCTAGATTATTATTAGTTAGAGACATTAAGCTTCTAGTTGATAAATATTAGCTTAATCTCTTAAGTCGCAATTAATCATCTCTTAAATTTCAGTGTACTTCGTATGATTGCGTTAAAAGCTTTTAAGTGTTGGGACTGGAATTAATGACATACCTGTCTGTTATGTGATCCCGGTATGATCTGTTAGATCAGTGATGTGTATGAAATCTACCAGGTTATTCATGATTTCTGTGTAATTTGTAATTTGTGTGTGTGTGTGTGTGTGTGTGTGTGTTGAAATAAAGATAACCCGATCAGTAACTATCAATATAAAGTTGCCATTTTAATCAACTATATGGTCTTCTCCTACATTTATCATGCTTATGGATGTCATGTGTGTAGACAATTCTGCATGGATGAGCAATTATTTGATGAAAATGTATTGCTGCTTCGTTGAAGGGTTATATGTATAACAGTCGCGCGGTGTTTTATATGTGTGTGGATATATACATCCGTCCATTCGTACATGTGTCATCTGAGTTGTGTAAATTAATTATATTTAGAATTTATTTATTTTTATTACAGTATCCTCACTTCCTGAAGCGTGATGGCAACAAGCTGCACATTATGCTGCAGAGACGGAAAAAGTACAAGAACCGCACAATACCTGGGTACAAAACATTAGCTGCTGGTCAGGTTAACATGGCCCAGGTAAGGTAGAACTTGATGTCACATCACAACAGTTAGACCAGTGTATTATTGAATATGGGTATATTGATTGAAATAGATCGGGTTCAGTCGAGTTTTATTGGGTCAGTTTAGTTCAACTGGCTTTTATTGAGCCGGTGCTTGTTCGTTTTATTGTGTCATTGATGTGGTTGCTTTTACTGGGTCAATTCTCATTAGTTTTATTGAGGTGTGAGTGGCTGATTTTACTGGGTCAGATTCCATTGATTTTATTGGGCCAGGTGATAGTGCTGATTTAGCTCATATGGCCGAAGTAATCTACAGCTTTCTGTCAGAGTTAGAATTCTTCTACCAGGTGGTATACAAGTGCAGACGTCAGATGGATATAGTTACTTTGGTGGGGGTGTGGTAGACAATAGGTGCAGTTGATATTGCCGTACCTATTCAGTGTTATTGGGTCAGGTGAGATAGATGTTACTGGGTCAGGTGGAGCTGGTTTTATTGGGTCAAACGATGTTGCCGTTACTAGGTTTAGATTTACGCGGCACTCAGAGTGGGGTCGTAGAAAAGGGTGAATGATTTACGAACTGAAGTCATGCATCGCCATTTTAAAGAACTGTAATGACGATCGCAAAGATGATGTTACGGTGAAGAAGCTTTGTGCATCATCTAAAACTTAAAACAACTGGAGCAAGCGTTACAAACTATCGTCTAAAAATATGATTAGGTAGTATTCTTTCAGCATCTAGGCTACATTGTAGTTCGATGTGCAGGTTGACTGCCCACCCCTCTCTCTCTCTCTCTGTCTCTCTCTCTCTCTCTGTGTGTCTGTGTGTGTGCGTGTGTGTGTGTTCAGGATATCTGGAGGTCTGTCATTCTGTCTGTAAATGGCATCTTATGAGATGATTTCGATCTGCCAATAATGCGTTCACTCACACGTACATGTACACACTCATACGCGCCACAAATTATGCAACAGCTGTATGATTTTCTTTATCAATGCCCATATATCATATTATCGTGCTGATTATCTGCGTTGGAACCCACCAGCTATAAGAATGATGATGCTGCGTGGTTGGGACCGAAATATCTCCTCCTCGTAATAAATTTTAGCACTTGTAATAAATGTAACACGTTCTGTGTTATTTTTGTACTTTATGAAGCCTTTATTTACTCATTAATTGAATGTAGTCTGTGTATGTCTACTAATAGTTTAAGGTTTGCATTTCAACAGGCATTGATCCGTTTTTTTACAGATGTATAATATATCTTCAGGATAAAAACATCTCAGTCCGTCTGTGCTTCTAACGTAATTTTGATGGATTCGCAGTCATTTCACGTTGTTGTTGTTCAAATAACAGCTGGGCCACACCAGACGCTGAAAACTGAAGCGGTGTTTTTCTCTTTATTATAAAATATTTTCCAGATATACTCTGCACTCTTTCTATGCGAGTCTTCATACTGATACACTTTTTATCGTGTCTGTCTGATGTTTGATGAACGTTGTTTTTCCAGTGCATTCTGCACTCGATGGGGCTTGAGACGTTTCAATATGAAAAATGCCATAATGATAATCACCTGGCCATTTTTGTGCTCATCAAAAACGAAGTTTCTGCTTTAATGGAAATCCATAACTCCATAAGCTAGTTTTAATACTGCACCGTGTTTTTTAAAATTATATTTTAATAAGTTCACATGACATTTCCTTTTTGGTATTGTACATCGGGAAAATGTCCAGGACATTTCATCAGCATTCGGATAAGCCACAAGTGGAATGGGTGAATATAGCAAGTGGTTTGCCATCGTAAATGAAGGATGTGTCGTGGGCATAAATATTAGGCTGGCTTTGTGACATTTGTGTTGGGCATTTTAAAATTCACAGCTAAGACGCACAGTGATGACATGGCGTTTAATCTGTGCGCCTTCGTTTTCAAAGGTGATGAGCGCTTCAATTCTGGACACCCACAGCACAAAATGAACACCGACAACATTCGGCTTAATAAATCTTTGAATAGCAGAGATGTGAGCAAGTGCTGTTACTGTTAGTAAGGCTTAAAGTACTAAAGATTATATATCTTATATGGTTGGAGGAAAGTGGGTCAGTTTCAAACCTACAGGGAGTCGAATGGGGGGGGGGGGGTCCGTAACATGGACCTTATAAAATACTGACTTGCTGTAAACCAGGTGCATGAACTTGGAGGCGATATCACTTCTGTCAATTACCAAAAGAAAAGAGTACAATTTAAAAAAAACAGCTCACACACAACACAGGAGACATACTGGGTTCTGAGCTCAGAGTTTGACAGATCTGTCAAAAGGTGCTTCAAGTAGTGACTTCTGCTGTCATATATATATATATATATATATATATATATATATATATATCATCTCATATCTCCTACAGCACATTGACAATGCTGGCTTCGTATGAATGGAATCAATTACTTTAAGTGGATTTAGGCTTTACCCCGGTGTCGATGAGCTTTTGCAATTCACGAATCGTTCAGTGGGATTTTGATTAATATCTGCCCTGCTCTTGTACGTAATGTTATTTTGCCCTCAGCTTGTTCTAGCGGTTCTAGAATAATGGCTGATGATATACCTCTGTACTAGGCTGACCTTTTTGTATTATTGATTTATAACTGTATGATTATTAAACCACTCTTAGTCCACTTAGAAATTTTGAAAGGTGTTTGGCAATTAATTTTTAAATAGCATGGCTTTGACTGTTGTTGTTGTTGTTATTATTGTTGTTGTTGTTATGTATAATCAGTAATAAAAACTGTATAGTTGATGAATTAAAAATAATGATGACAGCATTAATAATAATAGTAATAACGACAACAACTACCCTAAAGTAACATCTCATAATAAATGCAACTGGAGACAGGTACCAAGTATAAAATACAAACTGTTTGTTTAAATAATATTAATAATAATAAAAAGAACAACACATAATATGTGTTTTATGACATGGGTGCCGCATACAAAATATGTTCATGTTTATATAATAATAGTAGTAAGTATCTGTACGATATTGTGCACATAAGCCTAAATAACAATAGAAACAAATACAAAAGCACAGTTGTTGATTATTTGGCTCGGTTTGGTTTGAATAACACTAAATCTGTTAAGATGGCATCCTAATACTGATAGTACTGATTGAATTAGAGTCTGTATGAAGCCAGTTGTACTATTTTACCTTATCTACCGAACAAATGCCACACTAACAACAGATATTTTTAATTAGCTCTACTTGTAATAGAGATTGTGAATGGTTCATTGTAAATGTAGTTCAGTTAGCTTTAGGCATCAACAATATTGTCACTGTTTGTGTCTAATGTGTGGTTCGTTACGTGGGTTTGTTATAACTGTTATTCGTGTATGTAGTAGGGCACTAGTGTGTGTGGTGTGTGAGATCAAGACCATAATGCGTAATGTGTAGAATGTTAAACAGATATGTGACGATAATGAGTTGTGTCTAGTATGTTATACATACATACATACATACATACATACATACATATGTACGCGTGCACACACTGACACAGAAACACACACACACACACACACAGAGAGAGAGAGAGAGAGAGACTCGCGCAGACACTCACTCAAACGCACACACACTCACTGGCACACACTCACTCATACAATAATGATGTGTGTTACGTTGAACCGTTTTGTATGGCCAAAGTATTTCATATACCACATCGAGTGTGTCTGATCCTAATCTGTAGCATATCACACACAGGTATATGTTCATAACATTTGATATATGTGTAACCTTCCAAGGTATATCAGCAACAACAACAAAACATGAATTACAATTTTCACAGTGTGTTGTTTATATTATGATGACAATCAGATCACTGTCCACTCTTCCAACACAATGGTCTGCCTTGGCTAGGACAAAGTAGTTCCAGTTCGTAGACAGTTGTATAATTTAAACCAAAGTACTTCCATTAGTCGGTTTATTCCCCATCTGTTTAAATTGTGCCGCATATCATTATTTTGATTAGGTACTATTTTTGAGCTAACTGGCACCACGGTTCGGCACAGAGCTATAGCATCCGAGTTCAAACACTGGCCGTGCTGTGTCTAAAGGGCGTTTCACCTTTCACTTCCCGTCTTTATCATCAGAGGTCACTCGATCCATTCAGCCCAGCACGTACACAGAAGTAGACACAAAACAGCAACATTTACATTTTTAGCAGGAACTTTTTTGCCATCCTTGTACAGGAAGACGATTGTAGAAGATAGTAAAGAATATTGTCCGTGTGTGTGTGTGTGTGTGTGTGTGTGTGTGTCAGAGTGTAATGCTAGTTTGTGGTGGAATATATTTTTAAGTGACTAAGTAACGATGGGTGAAGGATAACATACTTTGTTCATCCCAATGAAAGTTCTTTTTACAGTCTGCAAATACCTGGGTTTTTTTACATTTTGGTGTATAAGTTATTATACAAAAAACAGATGGACCTGAAAGAAATTATGTGATGAACTCCAGTTGCTTAATGACACTGAAGATAGATTATCTTCACCCTATCTGTCTTTGTGCAGTACTAAAAAGATATTTATTCTATTATTATTATCGTTATAATAACACTGGTAGTAGTAGTAATAATAATAATTATTATTACTATTATTATTATATTAGTACATCAGCTTCATTAACTTCATTGCAATAAGTACTAATCTGTCATAGCGTCAACAGTAAGCTTACCCAATTACCAATTGATACTTGTAAGTACCCTGACATTGTTGGCTTTGTCAGGTTAAATATTGCTACAGCTCCCCATTGCCTGCATGATGCATTCAGGGCAGCAGCCAGCTCCAGTCAGCGTGATAACTCGTCATTACTCTAGATGCTCGTTTACGGCTCGGGTTGCTGGTGAAACTGATGCTGTCCTCGAAATAGCAGGAAGCAGATATCGGGAGCTAAAGCCATCACATCACCGGAGACTTGAACGTTTTATCAAATGTACTAAACACGCCCCAAACTACTACCAGTCCTAAACGTCAGTCGGCATCATGAGATATGTTTTGTTTGTGTGATTAGCGCGATACGGCGATACCGAATACAGGTAGAACCGGATCAACTCGAATACGAAGGGAGGCAGGGCTCAGTTAGAACCACATACGAGTGGAACGTCGTCAGTGAGAGGCGGGCCAGCGGCAACCTAAACGCACCAAAGCTATGGTTGCAGCCTGCTACGGCGACAAGATCGGGATGCTTCAAATCTCTCCGGTTGGAATGTCCTCCTGGTGTTAAACGTGTCAAGTTTACGCCGTGTAAACAACGTGCTAGTTATTTCAGGCGTACTCACGGCATTAGCTGGCATAATAATAGATATTTCAGATGATAACATCAATAATGGGAACTGTAATGTTCAGTTAAGTCGGATATGTTTAGTCACGATTTCATTACGCGCGCACACACTGTGACTGAATGTATTACGTCTTCTGAAGAGTGAATAGACCGTCGTAACTTGAATACGGGAAGCTCGGTTAGAGTGTGCCTTTGCGTGTTTACGTTTTCTCTCAATTAATTTCCCCCATTAAAAAGTTACCATTTCCCGTTGTCATGTGAACAATATCGGGTTTTCCTATTCACCACAATCAATGCCAATCGGGGGATTATTCCATTGTCTGTGAGAGAACCGTTCAGTTTTGCAGTTATCACCCCCCCCCCCTTCCAGAAGGATCCAGTCATACTGCTTCTCAGCCTACACGTGACTGTCATACCCTTTTTATATTGTATTGTGTCAAAATAAATGCTTTATTGCAGGAAGTTGGTGACAGCCGTCAAAAATTTGATTTATCTTAGCAGGGCGTCAGATCAACGTCGGGGTCTATGTTTAGAGAAGTCACGAAGGTGGCTATATACTGCCGGCTTATATGTTTAATAAAACCGTAATCTTGACTTTTTCGCGGAGACCCTTTCAACAGTGTTGTGTGTTTAGAATATTTCGCCGACAATTTATAGAGGAAAGCAGTTTAGGCCTTACTTACGATTTAGATGCGGTGAGCTAACGAGCGCGTACATATACCGATCTGTGATGATAATAATAATAAGGCGAAGGCGTGTAGGCAATATTGAATGATGTTATAAGTTACTCGCTCTTACTCGGGGGGGGGGCCCCAAATGAATCATGCATGATCTTGTAATATAGAGATAGTTGGAGACCAGTTGGTTGGGGGTCATTGTGACAAATTGGTTGGGGGTCATTGTGACCGGATAGCTTAGACCACTGTGACCGGTACAGCCAGTAGGAGGTACACATTCAGACCCGTATCCAGACCATCTCAGACTGTCAGATAATCCGCGGCTTATAAACATAATATAGGCCCACCACCATCCATTACCTATAGCCAGTCTGTAATAATATTTCTCAACGCGACTATTTAGATCACGTCAGTCTATATACATCGCTTCTCAGGCGAGAACGACGTATCAAACCTCGACTTGATCGTGTTTCTTGTTGTTGAACCATCATCTATCATGGAGAGAGAGAGAGAGAGTCGATCCAGGGATTGTGAATTGTAATCATTTAGCATTCATTTGTTGAACACATTCTGTCTGAAACGATAAAAGAGACCTTGAGATCGCTTGGATGTTGTGGCGTAAACTCGGCAGCTTGTAAATATAGATAATGTAATATCGCTGATATTCTGATACTGGTTGTAGCAGATCTCTTATCACACAACAGACAGTGACACCCTCTCTCTCTCTCTCTCTCTCTCTCTATATATATATATATATATATATAATGATGCACATGCAGACGTTGACGGGTAATCCATTCATGTAAAATAGGAGTTGGTGCTTTCAGTGGGAAAATGTTAATAGTGCATCTGTTTGGGGTTTTTTAACGGGCGTTTTTTAGCCTTCTTTTAGTGGAGGCTTTTTTCTCCTTCCCGCAAAGGTTACCAGTAGAAGGGGGCTAAACTAATCAGTATGCTGTTAGTTCGCCATGAAACGAGCTGCGATTCCCACAGTTTGATGAGTCACTCATTCAGCATAGCATTGAGTAACCCGAGTTGATGTTTTGTTGTCTACTGGCCTGACATGTGCTGGTAATGTCAGATCCGGACACATACGGCTATGAGACGTGTGCCGTACAGCGCCGTGGATAGGACAGGGATCTGGTTATTTTTCTGGGCACCATATGCATATGGAACAAAGGTGAATAAAAAGGCTCGATGTGTGTGTGTGTGTGTGTGTGGTTTTTGCGAGGGAACTGGCACAAAGAACGCGAAATCATTGGCATTGCACCATTGGAACAATTCGTTAGGCGATTAAATCAGAAGAAAAAATCCCTATTACTAAGACGTGTTATGTCTGTTTAGTACAGATGATGACGATGATGATGATTGATGTTTTACGGCCACGTTTGTGCACGTGGTAGGCTAAATGGGCCGAACGACCTCCAAAGGTAATGAAGCGAGGTCAAAGATGAAACACCCATCAGATATGCTTTCGCCGAGATTCGAACTTAGGCGGTAGTGATCTGTGGTCCAGCGCGCTACCAACTGGACCCCCTCCGTTTAGTACAGAAATTGCAGCTAGATGGAGGAATTGAGACAGACAGATACAGACAGACAAACAGACGCAATCAATTCAAGATTGATTAAATTTTTGCGCGTTTTGGAGGAATGCGCACGTGCACATGTTTTACCACCCCGTTGGCTCCCATTACACAAGTGTTATCCCCGGGTATATCATCAAGTTGAAGCTGAGGCTGGTATGAGCATGGATGATTCTATGACAGACTGACTACAGTTTCCTCCGACTCGGACGTCGTCCGTGATTGTCTCATGCCGGCTGAAAAAAAAGAAACCAGAAAAATTTCCCGATGATTCCTCACCAGAATACCTGACTTCGGATCAGTTATGCGGTGAGCAGGTATAATCAACTGAAGCGGCTATACGCTTATTGTCTTATGTCGATTGATTGATTCAGTGATTTATGTATTATAATTATCACCGTGACCGGACATGTAACTGACGGGTACAGATAATTATAATAATAATAATTATTATTATTATTATTACAAAACTTCTATTGCGCCAGTATCCTCGAAAAGAATCGAGCTCAGTGGCGCACCTGGTACAGGAGTTGGTCAATCTGATAGTCAAGGTACAATTAAAAAAGCTAAATTCACCAAGGAATGATTAAATCGCGAAATATTTTGGATAGACACCCTAGGTACATTAGAACCGGGATGATTTAATAAGACGGGATATGAAGGTGATGTGAGATGATGATGATTTAATAAAACAATATATGTAGGTGATATGAGATGATGATGCTTTGGGTCCTAATTTTGGTGTTGCTTATTTTTGGTGATGTCTATTTGTTAATATGATCTAGTGCTTCTTCTGTATCATCTAAATTTGTACTCGTGTCACCATCACCAGTCGTCTTGTCATCAGTTTTGTTTGACGTGTTACAGTTGAAGGGCGTGAGCTGTTTATAAATGAACTGTTTTTCTTGATGTTGCGTGAGTGGTGTTTATTGAAATGTAAACGAGTAGTGTGCGGTACGGAGTTGGATATTGTAGTTTTGTAATAATAGATATTTCGCCTGTTGGCAAAATAGCACGCAACACTTGGATGCACGTATGCATGCATACCAATGAGACTTTAAATGTTTTAATATGAAAAAAAATGCCATTGTGTTTTCATGCCTGAAATGAATCATCCGGATGATGTAATCGCAAATTTTATTTCATGGGCTGATGCATTTGAACTCAGTGTAAGCACGCACGCACGCGCACGCACGCATCCACGTATGCACGCAGAGGGAAATAGAGAAAACTTGTATGTGCTGACATTATGATTTCGTTTTATATAAAATCATAACGGTACTATGTATGCCTGTTATGTTGTCTAATAGATTGGTCCAAAAATTTAACTGACTCCTCTAGAACAATACGAGCTAGCAACAAGAGATGGAATACCCTTTTTTGGATCATTGTACCCTTTGCCTTTACATATATATATTTTAAACTTAACTATTGTCACTTGAACATGATAACATCAGCTGAATGGGTGTAAAAACTATAAATAATAGCTCTATCTTGAATCACATCTAACAATACAACAGCATATAATAACAACAACATCATAGCGTCATGTTGTCAAATATGACCCATATATGAAAAAGTATGAAATATATTGGAAACTGGTTTAGATCAGTTCTCTGTAATTAGTCATCCCAAACTACCAATAAAACAAGTTATATTAGAAATATTACAAGAAAAGAGTCTGTATATTATAAATAAAATGAGAGTTTTATTACACTAAAGACACAATGATTCCAGGGAATAGAAAGGTGAAAACCGACACCAACCCAGTCACCTTTGGCCTCTCGACCTCTGAAAGGTAATACATTTTTTCCCTTTGGGAGCCACCCCTCAACCATATGACCCAGGGTGACTCTGGGTGCCACGGCTGAGTTAACTCAGCTCAACAATAACAACACAGTGTGTCAACTTCTCTTTTATTGCAAAGAATATCCTTTATTTCATGATTCTCCTAGATCTACTTTATTTCCTCCTTTTTGTAGACAAATCTCCTTGGGGGGGGGGGTAGGATACCTTTACTTCTATTACCTTATTTCTTGACAATTAATTGTGTAATTGTATTGAAGTGACCTTTATACTTTGAAATTAAGCTCCTTCTGCAATAAAACACAGGTTTATAAGGATGTGTTGTCTGTTCTCCCATTCATGTCACTTGTTGTTTTTTCAAACCTTTTTGGCTGCTGAAGGGTGTGGACATCCCACACTCAAACTCGCCCCACTCCCCAAGCTCATTTAAAGTTTGTCGACGCACTGCAACAGCACGTGAGCCACCGACGAGACCTTTGTGGACATGTTGATTTTGATCCGAGTTCTGTTTCTTCTCCATTTCAGGTATTGCAGCATTCCGTAGACAGAGAATTATGGTTATACGCAGATCTGAAGGAACAAGTGAACTGTGTAGCTCACGTTATGATGGTCTCTCTCACTAGCCAACCCGTTGATCACTTAGAGAATGGACGACACAAACTACCTAACGCCGAAGCTGGTAAGCGATGTTAATGTCTTCAGTAGTCAGTCAAGTCGGTCAAAACTCGACTGGGTTAACTCAACTGTCACATTGTTTAGTTATAATAACGTTGGGCAACTGTGTGGATGTTCTATCGTTATTTAACAGTTAGCGACAAAGACTATGATGGTTGTGTGTATAAAGTAGACAAGTTTGTTTTATTTTATTTTATTTATTTTTTGGTGGGGGAGATCTGGAGTTTAAAAAGAAAAGTGGCGGTATGATTGCAAATATCACTAGACATTATAGAATTCTAACTTCACGATATCTACCAATATTTCTATATTTCAATATTTTCATTATTAATGACGCGGGTGTTGGGCGTACCTTTCGGTATATTCTGTGCTGTTTTCATTAAAAACTATTGGATAAACTGAAATCAGCACTCTGTCGGGTGTTCCTAAGCTGTTGTACATATAATATGAAGACATCGCGTTTTGTCGCCTGGAATACGAACCCATATTCTCCACATAACTGGATAACGTACTGCTCATTACTGCCAATCGTTATGGTGTATAATCCGTGACCATCTTTGTTATTGAACCGGGCACTCATTTGAGACTGAAGTAAACCCCCTAAAGATCATGTAAGGAACTTCCACGGATTAGAATTGTGACTTCCTTCCCCCATCTTCTGGTATGATTTTTCTGCTGCCTCGCTCAATTATCATTACCCCCCCCCCCAACCGGACATGTTTTCTAACATCAAGAGAACCCGTTTAATGTTTATGTGGATCCGTTTGTCTGATGTTAAAAAGAAGCACAAAACCGATACGTTAACCAGACACGTTCATTTATGAGCGGTTCCACACACCATCTTACTCAAGAGGGATTATAGTTTGTAAGTTGGTTGGTCAGAAATCTTGATAATTGGATCTGAGATCAGAACGGGCTAGGTGTTAAAATACTTCTTGGGGGCACCATTGCCTTCGTGTTTAATAGAAATTCTGGTTAATCGAAGACTGGTTCCAGTCGAAAGTTGACTGTGTTGAGATTTGAGAAATGTTTAGATGAAAGAAATCCATTAAAACATTATCATCTGCCGTCGGATGAGAAACACTGACCAGCTTTAAATAGATGTTTGATGAATGCCGGTGCCGGGTTAAAAAAAGCGTTTCTGTGTTCATCACACGATTCAGATAACTTGATCCATTGGATGTGAGCAGATGTTTGAAATTTTTGTAGCAAACATTGTACTG
Source organism: Paralvinella palmiformis (assembly GCA_025642065.1). Lineage (NCBI taxonomy): Eukaryota > Metazoa > Annelida > Polychaeta > Terebellida > Alvinellidae > Paralvinella > Paralvinella palmiformis. The sequence goes on from JAODUP010000001.1 coordinate 2,386,147, forward strand.
TGCAGTTCAGTCGGTGTTGGATGTGTGGCTACTGAGTTACTGGCAATACTAACAGGTTAGGGCTGTTGCTGTTGTTGAAGATGATGATTGGTGTTTTACGGCCACTTTTGTGCACACGGTAGGCTAAATGGGCCGAGCGACCTCCGAAGGTAGTTGCTGATGTTAAGGAATCTAGTATAACTGTAATGTGTTTGAAGAGCTGTTTGTTAGCGGAGTGAGTGAGTGGGTGAGTGAGTGAGTGAAGTGAGTGAGTGAGTGAGTGAGTGAGTGAGTGAGTGAGTGAGTGAGTGAGTGAGTGAGTGAGTGAGTGAGTGAGTGAGTGAGTGAGTGAGTGAGTGAGTGAGTGAGTGAGTGAGTGAGTGAGTGAGTGAGTGAGTGAGTGAGTGTTTAGCCTCAGCTCTTGAACACATGGCCGATTGTCGACAACTTAGAAAAACATCCGACCAATCCGGGTAGGAGTGGGATTCGAAAACTGACCTGAGGATTTGCCATGTATATCTTTAACCTCTGCACTATTGGACTGCCGTAGATAGTCGACTGAGATTTTGTATCTTGTCAGAAGTCCATTATTTCATCGCTATTCTGCTTTTTATTATTAAGACAACGCAACGTAGTTACGCTTTTTAATCTACATTCAGTGACGCGACATCTAAAGTAGGCAGGGAAAGTTATATAATATATAAAACGCAGACAGTATTATTGTCTGCTGTTTTATTGTCTTGTGATGTGTGAACTTTGATAACATGCCGTGAAGAAGTGAATTTAGAGTTGCTGCTATTTTTAGCATTGGTGGTATTTAATCTGTGCAGGCCGTTATTACATCTCGCAAACATAGGTTACGGATGGCAAAAGACAGTGCGGGGGAGTGGTCAATATTGACCCAATTAACTGTACACCATTATCTCGGTTCTTTTGAGTTAAATTTCTGGTGCCAGTCAAACCTGGAGGGTGTCTACCGGGAGATTCCAGTCTGTGATAGATGGTTATATATGTAGATTATACATTGTCGTACAGTAACCATTCCGTTGTGGTGTGTGTGTATTTTTGTTTTGAGACGACTGGACGATGTTCTGGATGAGGTGCATTTAATCACATCACTATCAGTGTTAGTTGGGAATACGTTATGTCCCTAAATGGTAGACGAACATTCCACTTTAAATATATTAGTATTGTTCACTTCGGGGGGGGGCACACTCTAGTATTATGTTACTAAAGATAGAACGAAACCGGTTACTGTTAATTCTATTGATTGTTTTCTCTGTATGTGTGCGTGTGCGTGTACGTGTGTGTTAGTGTGCGTTACTGCCGTGTGTGTGTGGCCGTGTGTTACATATATCAGTGCGGTGACTAGCTGCTGAATGTTCGTGTCCCAGTAATTGGATGTATAGATGTGGTGATATCTTGATGGATGTAAGAGTTAACATTACTGGAAGTGGTATGAATTGTGCATTGTGTCAAATATATAGTTATACAGGTTGTGTTCTTTTAGCTGGTTAGCAATTCACCGAAGTCATGTTCTTGTGTGTGCGCGCGTGTGTGTGTAAGGGGGGGTGGGTGATAAACATAGGCAACAATAATATCTAATATTTAGTGTGACAATTGTGAGCTATCAAACATCTCCAAGATCTTGCGGCTTCCGCCCCCCCCCCCCCACTGACACCTATATACCTCTGACACGAGCGAGTCTGTTGACGTGTCACCAGTTTCGCCATTGTCTACGTTTCAAAACGAGACCTTTGTTCAGACCTCTTACCTCATTATCCAGCTTCCTACAGCCGTGAGTCAGTTTGTGGGTGGCTCTCTTCCGTCTGTGAGTCAGTTTCCAGGTTGAGGAGTGAGATGCGCATTTTACGAAACTCCATTCGTATGCCTTACAAGAAAATGGCAGACGATGTCATCGGTGGAGGAAAGCAGTTTATTAGTCCATCTGAAGCTAATCAAAGCTGGATACATTTAGACACAGTGTTGTAACCATCGGTCGTAATTGATTCAGCAAATAGCTATCATGGAAACTGGAATATAGCGCTGTCCACAGTCAGACTGGCACGTAAATTTGGAGTGCGTGGACACACACTCACACACACAGGGTCTGCAAAAGAGTTTTAATATTTATAATGGTGGTCGGGAAGTTACGTTTGTAGACAAAATATTACCGTGACTGTGGTAGCCTCATTTATTGTGCTGGGTGCTTGTAACTGGTTTCCTTCTTTCAAAAGAGGAGAGGAGAAGATCAGCTGTCATTCTTCTAAAAAATTTCCCCTCCACACGTTCAGCTTGTGTTCATCCAGTTTTTGCGTTCAACCCTACATCACTAATAACTCTGGTTATAGCAGTCTGTCTGTCTGTCTGTCTGTCGGTCTGTGTGTGTGTGTGTCTGTCTGTCTTTCTGTCTTTTGTTGAAGGGATGTAATGGGACTAATGAGAAATCACTGGTATCCGTATGGTATTTTGAGATAGAGAGAGAGAGAGAGAGAGAGAGAGAGAGAGCATGGAACCAAATGTATATTTTAGTTTGTAGGCTGATATAAATATTACATAACTCGAGTGAGAACAAAATGTAAACAAACTCAGTACTTCATCTAATAAAACAATCAGCAGGCACTATAAGGACATCAAGTTTATGTCACCAAACAAACCTATGTAGATACCCCCATCTGAGACCAAAAGCCATGAATTTCTTCCATTATGGTAAGTGAAGAAATGTTTACGACGTATAAATGGCCAGCAAACTATCTGAAACTGTCTGGGGATACCATAGCCAGCTGGACAACAAACATACTACAAGTTAATGGCTTATCTCCAACCTTTAATGGCTCACCACATCTCAGGGGGCATTCCTATAAAGAGACAGCAGATGAAGGCATTTCAAGGTGCCAATATTCTGTTATTCAGATAGGAACATACGATGCTGGGAAAACTGACCGTGCAAGAAATTGCATTTCTTATTTTAAGAGACCTGGTCTGTTCATCAATTTATATCTGAAAGCCAGTTCTAAGGACTTTACATTATGGTTGGGGTGATTGTACGTGTATGTGGGACTTTCTAACTCATGGTCATGCTGTGCGGGGGTGGCACTGTAGTAAGTCTGTAAGAGGAGGTTTTCATCCAATCAGGCAACTGGCAAGGTTTTATCCGCCGAATATGCCATCTATTGTAAATTGTAAATTTATTTCGAATTAGTCCCCGTGGTGAAGCAGTAAATCACAGACCATATATGCGGTCTCCCTCATATGAGGTAGCCAAGCCACGTAAAATAAGCGCCATTTCGGCCTTTATTATTATTATTGTGAGTGTTTTTTTGCCTCAACAAAAGAGCTGATGAAATGTCCAACAGCGACAGGTAACAATGACACCAGAAATCCCCAACTCAACGTCTGAAGGGCATTACTCTACTTACTGAGCTAAAAGAAGGAGTGACTACCCTCTAACTGTCTAAAGGCTTTACTCATATAGAGTCTACAATATGTAAAGCCCTTTATCTGAGTTCGCTCAGTTACTGTTCATGTTTGTTTGTTTTTTGGTGATTTGGACATTTCGTGTCCTTTCAGTTTCACGCATTCCCAGATTTTTCGAATAATGTGTGCTTTTCATGGTTTGGGATCACGCCAGGAATACTTTGAAAAACTGTTAAATACATGTTTGTTTCTTCGCCGTTTTATAGATTCTATCCACGTTTAAGGATGAGATTTAGGCTGACATTCACTGGTGGGCCATTGGTAGTGGGTTTAAAAAAATAAAAACAAAGAGAAAGGTCATTTTGCATTCTCTTGAATTTATAGCAGATGTTCTCAAATGCTGGAAATGGCTAAAATAAAAAGACACAAAACTATCTATAAACCATTTGAGTCCAATGTGGTAGGCAGTCACGTATAGCTAGATTGAGTTCAGCATGTGAAAGAAATACATGAAACACAGTGGTTGGCGCTTAACTTTGATGCTGGTCAAACATGGGATATATATATACAGCCATGGGGCAAGCCAACTGGGAAATATGCTGATCAAATGAAACAGCCAGCGCCTGCAGGGTAAGACCTCTATCTGTAGGGTCCACATTGCAGTTTACCTGCAAATACATTATGGAAGTATCCCAATGTGCGAGTTATAATTCTACTCTTGTTAAATATGTTATCTCTTGTCTCCTGAACTCGTATAGAAATTGTACATTCAGTGCTCCCCCCCCCACCACCTGGTGGAACAGTTTAACTGAAAAAGATTATAGAAGTACAAAAACAGGTCCAAATTTTAAATTCTGTTCTTAACACTCATCCAAGTCTGATTTTAAATTATAGGTATCTTCTATTGAGAATTTAATATAGCGTACCGTTGAATGTATTTTGCGATTATTATTACTATTATTATTAGGTAATATTATTAATTTTATTATAATTAATGTTGTTGTTGTTAACAAATTATAAATTGGTGCATAAAACTTAAACAACATCTAGCATTTGCATTGCTGATAAGCAAATGCAATACTACACATTACATACACATTACATACATTGTTTATCATTGGTTGATTAGAGAAGAAACCTCACTAGCATAAACATGTTTATTTAAACTGTATCCAGATTATTCTAGAATCTGACTCCCTAATGGTTTAGATAACATAACGCTTCTGCCATTAGTGTTATAGATAAACTTAATAAATAAGTAAACAAAATCCATTCTAAGTTCTGATCATTGGTCAATGGGCACGCGCACACACGCACACACACACACCATTCACCCTTTGTGTTATCAGTAGCCCAGTCGATAGAGTGGACAGTCAGAATCAAATGAGAAAAAATGGATGTGAAGAAAACTTCACATTCCGGAAAATGTCCATTATCCTTGTACCTTAATAGGAACTGAGCACATGCTGATGGGAGGAAAGCCAACAGTGCTCAAGGAAATAATGATGAACTAACTATTTATGGGATTAGATAGCTGCAAACTTAAACTTTAAATATTTTTTCAAGGTATGTGTAGGTCATACTCATACTCTCTCTCTCTCTCTACACATGGTCTTTCATAAAACTAACGTTGTTGTGTTGTTGTGTTGTGTCTTTTGTGCTGCTGTTGTTGCTGTTGTTGTTGATGTGCCAACTGTTAGTTGTTATAGTTTTGTGTTTTTAACATAACTTTATATTCTGAAACAAAGTGGGCTATTTTTTATTTTGGATAACTCCCACCTAAAGAACGGTTATCGCCACCTAAAGAACGGCTATCAACACCTAGAGAACGGTTATCAACACCTAAGTAGGCGGACATAACCCCCTGCGGTCATAACCCCCTGAAATGTAGGAATTAGGGTTAAGGTTAATTGACAGTAATTGATACACATACAAATGGTTGTTAGAATATGGCCACTGCAATTGAAAATTTGTGTTTGGCCTTATATGGTTATATTTTGAAAAACCATATATTAAATTCACATATAAGCCATCTTTTTCATTCAGGGGGTTATGTCCGTAGGGGGGCTTTCACAATCGCAGCGGGTTTTGTCCACAGGGGAGTTTGTTCGGGTTTCCAACACCTAGAGAACGGTTATCAACACCTAACGATCCTTTATTCTCACCTCAATATCTGTTATCACCACCTAAGGAACTGTTGTCTATACCTAAACGACCATTATCCCCGCCTGGATGACATTATAACCTTCATAGTAAAACAAATGAAAATATATGGTTTGTACTTTCCCCAGTTAAAAGACAGTCATAATCCGCCTACAGGACTGTTATCCAAAACTAAAGGACTGTCATTGAAGGATATTTTATTTAGATTGAGAGTTATCCCCAACTGAGACATTTTATAATTAAGTAGCTCTGCGTCACACGCACACACGCACACACACACCTATCTATATACTGGAGCTAATGTCAGTCAGTAGTGTCTAGAATTTCATTTAAGCGCCCCCATTTGACTACCAATCATGTGTGCTAATAGCAAACAAACACACATACACATAATATGTCCCGAGTAGATATTAGAAAACAAATGATTTGATGAGGTAGAGTAAGCTGATTTTGTGAAGTAGTACCCGTGTGTGTGTGTTTGTGTGTGTGGCGATTTATAAAGGGTCTGATAGACGTTAGACCAGACACCAAGCGCCACCCCCTCTGTCTGGGTAGTGTACTGTGTGTGATATATTCCCCGGAGAAGGGGGATAGCGGATGCTTCGTGGTTTTATGTCGGAAGACATGCCATTGTTGATGGCGATGTGTGTTGTTGTCGTCGGACGCTTCCCCCCCCCCATTGTGACCGGATTGTGTCAGCTTGGTACGGAGGTTTTGTGGCCACCACGTAATAACGAGAGGAAATGACGTATTAAGTGTCGGGACACTGGTTGGTTACTGGATTGGACAGATTGTTCAATATGGAACGGATGTGACTATCTGGATGTGTTTCCCTTACTGATACGGATCTGTTTAAAATGATGTTTCATTATCTTAAATGCACGGTGTTTCTGTGTGCGTTTCTATTGGCTGGCGTGAATGTGTGTGTGTGTGTGTGTGTGTGTGTGTCTGTGTGTGTAAGAAAGGGAGCTGCCACGTAGAATCCCAAATTGTTAATATAGCCTTAGGGTGATTCTTCAGGGGACTAAGACACCAGAGAAGCAGCCACTCATGCTGAAGCACATCATATTTCATCGTAATGTTTATAAATTTCACTGGATTCTAATTGAATATTCCGACCTGAATAGGATAATATATATATATATATAATAGCTTTTTAGCAGAATAGGATTACACACACACACACACACACACACACACACACCTCTAGAATAGTATTGTAGATACACCTTATATGAATGAGATCCAGTGTTAATTATTTGGTTTGTTTACCTCTTTCCATCACTGTCATCATAGAGACAGTGATAAAGGTCTCATCTTGTGTATGACCATCCCCCATTTGGATAGAACAGCCAGGGGCCAAGTTCTGTTTATTATCTTCAGCGTGGAATTGTCTGCATAACAGACTTTATCAGTAATAAAATGCCAAAGATTAAATAGAACATTCTGTCTGCTAGCTGTCATTTCATCTACACATGAAGGAGGCCAAAGCCAGAAGAATCAACCTCCCCCCACACACATACTTTTCAATAATATGAGAAGTAATAATTTCTTAATGTTCATTTGTTAATTTCATTTGAATGTGTTGATTTTGAGCATTCAAATTGGTCAGATTTGTGTTGTAAACGTGTTATTTATGATGACAACGAAAATAACAACAAGGAGGATAAACATGTTGACCTTATGATGTTGTGATGAACGACAACAGGACAGCTTTGTTCGCTCTTCCTGTGTTCTGAGCTATTGTCTTTGTCCGGGTATCCAGCACCACACACACACACACACACACACACACACACATACACACACACACACCGGCGTACGCACATGCAAACACCCAAACTCACAGTGCCACTTCCTTTATCAGGGACAATGTTCTGTAAATAGGTGTTGGTAAGAGACGATAATAAGGACACAATGGCACCTTGTATCAGACACCTGTTGACTGGTGGTGATTGTTACTAATTCGCCTAGCTTATGTTGACAGTGTGCTGGTAATACTGTCTGATGGCTTGAAGGATGGCGGCACTGCCATGTCTGTGATGGCCGGAGAATGGTAATGTGGTGGCTCTCTTGGTGGATGTTGTAAGCCACAGAAGTCGGTCACTGCTGTGCTGTCTGCTAACGTTCATAGAAGGATTTAACTCGCGTGTGTGACAGACAGACGGCTTTCCATTTAGGAATATAGGAATGCGAAACAACTGCAGTGTTATATCGGACTTGTCGAATCGAATTCACCCAAACGGATCATGATAGACATGAGGAAATTAAGATGTAAACGTGACGGAGCAACTGTGGAGCTGGTTGGCTATCGGAAAATGCAGAGTAAGCGTGCCTTGGTAGATGCGGTGGCTGGTGCATGTTCACGTGGTCTCGATCTCTGATCTCGGTGTGATTATCCAGAGATGGAGATGGATCGCTGGATGTTTTTAACCTCGTTTTAATCCTTATCACAGTGATTGCTGTTTGGCCATGCCGAGCAGGTCATCTCACACTTGTTTAATTTTTTCCCCATTTCCATCCAGATCGATCACCAGATGGCGAACTCAGCGACGATGATGAAGTGGTGGAGGAGCAGGATTTCTCGTCCAATGAAGACATGAGTGATATTGAGCAGATACCTGGTGATGACGACAGACAGGCTCGCTTACATAAATTTGTCCGTGGCCCGATGAGGCCTTCATTTAGTGGCAGGGTTAGTGACTGTTTTGTGTTCGTATTTTATTGTGACATTGTAGATGTTTCTTGCAAAAGTTTGTGGGCATTTTGTTTGTGATTTGGTCATGTTAATTCATCTAAAAATAATTGAGCAATATCAGATATTTCAGTATGTCAGCAAAAATGTTTGGCTTTAAAGTGGTAGATGGGTAGGTGGATTGCTGGCTGGGTTGGTGTGTGATTGGGTGTGTGTGTTTGTGTGTATGTGTGTGTGTGTGTGTGTGTGTGTCTGCGTGTGTGTGAGAGAGAGAGAAAGAGAGTCCACATATAAATTATTTTTAAAGATGATCTTAAAGTGCGTTTTAAAATTCAATTACCGTATTTGGATTTCAATCAGTTCTATTTCTAATTTGATTCTTCCAGCAAAGGAACATCAAGCAGAAGTTCATAGCCCTACTAAAACGATTCAAAGTATCAGAAGATGTGGAAGAGGTATGGCTTGTTTACAGTAAATTAGGATATGTTTGTTTCTTTTTATTTGCTGTCTCAATACTCACCCGAAGCTGTAATTAGAAATATATTTCTGGTGACACATAAATCCAGATGGTCCCTTCATGTAGGCACTGATTTGTCCATCTTTCAGCCTCCACCCCCGATGATTTGGAATGTCATTTCAGAAGTATCCCCCAAGGGTTACTACATGAAACGTTTGATCAGATAAATTAGAATGTTAAGCCTTCAGAAAACATGATTAATTAGATATGCTGATTTCTCAGCTAATACAATTAGATGTGTCAATGTGTTCTCATTACTAGCATATTATTACTAGTATTATTAATATTGTTGTTGTTGTTATTATTGTAACACTGTTTCATGTAATACATGTTCATTAGGAAGAGGAAAGAAGGATACTTGCTCGGACACAGTGCTGTTTGCTATGATTTACTGCGTAGCAGGAGTTTATTTGCCTTTTCATTTTAGTGTTTTCACTTCGTAGAGATTTGCTCACCAATCAAACTATTTGTGTACTAGCTTAGAGGCTAATGTTAGTAAAATATGATTGGCTGTTCGTTCATATCATAGCTGGGTTATATACGTGGTATCTGTCTAGCTGGTAATGGGTTGGCCATATAGCTATAGCTGAGGACAAGTTATCTATTTCTTCAACAAACCACATTTTGTTTAACATTTTTAACAGCAGCTTGTCAATGCTAGAAATATACTGTTATGTTAACGTTGTTGGCTCCAGTTCAGTTTCAGCTTGTCTATATGTTGGTATTTGTGGTGTTATTTTCTTCTAAACACATCACAGGCTTCTTTCTGGATAAGTAAAGTAACAACATAATAGTACATAACAAAACATAGCATATATTTTCTTGGACAAACTATAGATTTATTCTGAATTTTCTGATGAGCTGATGGACTAAGTAATTTCTGCAGATTTGACAAATAAATAAATCAAAAGAAAGCTCTCCTAGACCATATCATGTGATAATGGATTTATTCCAATTTATAATATATATATATATATATATATACACACACACACACACACACACACACAGGTACATGAGGTTTATGTAGGTATTATTGTGGCAGAACAGATAGTACTGTTGGCTGTATGGTTCCCGGTCTTAGCTAACAATGCTGGCTGGCATTTGTCATAAGGAAGTGGTATCTCTCATTTGAACTCCTGCCTTTAGAAATTGCTTGGGCCTCAAAAAATGTTGAATAATGTAGATGTTGATACAATTACTCAATTCAATATTAAGACAGTCAGTTGTTGGTGTGTGAAAACACAGTTTCTCTGTCAGTTATTAATTATTATGTGCACATATTACAGATATGAAAAAGTTACTGAAGTTGGACTCCAAAAACAAATTTCAGCTTACGTGTATCTCACCTAAAGTTGTTATTTTGTTTATCTAGGTGTTGGACTCTGAGCAGGACCAGGAGCTAGTGGATCCAGAGACCAATCCTCAGGATATAGAAGATCTGTTCGATGAACTGGAGAATTTATCAGAAAGTGATCCAGACATTGACACCATTTCCGTTCTGTCCACACCGAAACCAAAATTACGGTGAGACATAGATCTGATTCTGCTGTCTGTGTGGATATCAGTCTTTTGTAGCATCACACTCTCACTCACTTAGTTATTATCTGTTTACATTATAATTATCTGAAGACATGATTTATATAGGAAATAGTTCTGTTGTGTGTGTGTGTGCGCATGCATGCATGTGTACCCACACGCACAAACACAATCTTATATTATTTCCTTTTATTTCCCATAACAGAAATTCACTAGTATCTATCACTTCCATCTGTGCATCATTGTTGTTGTTTTGTTATTATTAGAATAAACAGCATCCAGGTTTTATACTAAACAAGTTTTTAGATGACTGAGAAGTAATTAGTAATCAATTGTGAAAGGAGTAAAGGAAGGTTTTTTTAATTGTCCCAAACAGAATATGCTAATAATATATTGTGAACTTTTCAGGCCATTTTTCAAAGGCAAAGGAAGCTCTGAGTTACTGGATCTTCCCAAGGTAAGTGGTCTTTATTTACCACGTATCAAATATTTTTATTAAGCATTGTTCCATAAATGACAGTATATTTGAAGACTGCGTTACGATGATGGATCTCGATGCCAATGGTCTAATGGACTAGATAAAACTGATAACTTGATCAGATTTATTGCGAGCATCTCTCGTTTTTTGCTCCCAGTTCGTGTTAATGTGGTTGCCTTTTGTGCTTGCCCTAGTTGATGTTGTGCCATTAGCGGCACAATTAATGTTACTTCGGCAACTCGGGCTAAGCCTTTGCTGACACATTACGACACAATGTTGGTGGTACCATGTTGCGACTCCTCATCTAACGATCAGCATTATTAGTGCTATTTATGTCTCAACACTTGTGCTGTGGTTTTGTCAGTCAGCACCAGTAATCCTAGTTTGTGAGTGAACACTATCGATGTTATTCTGTGAGTCAGCACTGTTGATGTTATTCTATGAGTTAGCACTATTGATGTTATTTTGTGAGTTGCCACTCATGATGTTAATTAATATGTTCAAACTAGTGATTCTATTTGTGAGTTGGTGCTAGTGATACTGATTATGTGAGTCGGCAGTAGTGGTGTGATGTTTGTGAAGTTTTGCTAATAATGTGTTGTGAGTCAGCATTTTCGGTGTTGTGTCGTAAAGTGGTGCCACTGATCTTGTCACCAGCCGCCTGTGGTGTCATGTTGTATGTCATCGCAAGTAACATCGAGTTACCTGTCAGCGCTAGTGTTTTGTTTTGGGTTGGCACTAGGCATCATATATTGTGTTTTTTAAGATAATTACGTGGTGCTGTTTCACATCCGTGTTCAGTTGCAAAAAATTCTCACTCTTAAGACATCGTTTACAGAGATAAAATTTGGCACATCCCTAACTTTCAGTAAATGTGATCCTTTAAACCTATTGCAGGATTCTGGTAGATTGAGTGACGATAGCTCAAAAAAATATGATTCAGATAGTCACCTGGTAAGTTGTGTGCTTCGCAAGGCCTTGCTACCTGGTCCAATGAACAAAAGAGAATTTGACCACTGAATTGGGCTTGAATATTTTACAACTGCACTCATTCAGAATTTTGCCTGCGATTCGTTCTGAATGACGTGTGTCCATTTGCTATGCTGCATGTCATCAATAGCATTATTTTAGAAACAAGCGATGGAATAAATCACTGAAAGTTAATGTTGTCTGCCTTATTTGTTTCACAACAACTCGGCATATGGGTGTTTCATTTGAACCTTTCATACGAGTACTCATTCTAAATTGACACGCTTTCGGGTTGTTGTGTTGACAACAAGTTCTGGTGTTGATCTATTCCATGAGCTCTGTTTGAGTGTTTACGGTAACCGATCGAAGACTGATAATTAAGGCATAGAAAATATTGCTTGTCCATAACAGTTAGTGTTTTGATTTAGTCGTTGTCAGTGTTATTTTTGTGTTTGTGTGTGTGTGTAACTGTGTGTGTGCGTGCGTGCGTGCGTGCGTGTGTTAAATAATCTAAAACAAATGTAAGAATAAATTCTTTATAGCTTTATATGTAACAAATTATGTATGTGCACATATGTTTATATATATGTATATTGTTCAGTGTGTAAGTTGTTATATGTTGTAAAATGTGCATATTGTCATGTTCTGCATGTGGCAGTAGTGTGCAGAAAGTTGTCATCATTGCTCATATATTAACTGTTTGTGTTTAAAACATAAAGAAGCATGTATATCAATTGGACGTCACATTGTTTGGTTATCTTGTCCTTTTTTGAACATCACCAAAAACTGCCTGAAGCACTCCCACTGCATAACATGATCTGCTAATATCAATATATGTTTGGCTGGCTGTGTGTACCAACATCCCAACACAAAAACCACCCACACACACACCCAAATATATATATATATATATATATATATATATATATATATACTAGAAAGAGTGATTGTGTGTGTGTCTGTCTGTGCTGTGTGTGTGTGTGTGTGTGTGTGCGCGCGCACAAGCAAACAAGCTTGCTGCCATGGAACCCTTATATATTAAGCCAACCAAAATAAAAATAAGTCGCCCACATGTTACAAAACAGCTTTGGTCAAGTCAGATCTAATGCACAGCATAGATGAGTTTTCTAACCATGACATAATATTGGTCATCAGGAGACGGATCCTGAATACTCAGACTCACAATGTGGTCTTGGTGCGAGCTCCGGACGCGAGGATGGCATCTGGATGCAAACATCACCTGCCGCACCAAACAAGCCTCAGAACAAACAAGTGCTGCGCGAGAAAGGTCAGCCAACCTCGCGCAAGGACTCTGTTGGCAGTTCAATCTGCTCCAACAGCGGTCGATTTGAGAGACTTCTCGACAGACAGGACAGCATCCCGGGATCAGACGTGATTCCACTCAGTGAGGTAATCTTCTGTAAAACTCTACGAAATGGTCCGGGCATTATTCACTCGGTCTTCTCTTCTCTGACTTATGTTTATCAACATCTGAATTTTGACTGCTCGATGGTGGGGTTTCGTTAGGCCGCTTGACCGGTATGGGCATGTTATTGCTTGTCCTGGTATGAACCCGTGTTATTTGAGCATGCTACTTATTAAATCGTCTATATTAGCATGTCGTTTTTGTGGCATGTTATTTGATATTGTTGGTAGCAGATGTAGGAGTCTCCTCATGTTAAAGTACTGGCTAAGGCAGCCATTTAGCTCAGAGGCAAAGCTGTGATATCATTGTAATGAAGTGAGCCAAACGTAATGATGTAATTGACTGTCGCTCTGGTCTCTTGGCAACACATCGGGTTCAATAAACATGGCTATCCATGCATCTCTGGTTGACCGTAAACATCTGATGGTGCACAGACATTTTCTCAGATACGTAATTTTCTAAATTAAATTATAATGGTTTGTATTGTTTCAAGCTAAATAATAATCACCTCTGGCTAACTTTGTCAAATTGTGTCACACAGTGGTGATTTATCATTGGGAAAAAACTTTGTCATACTTGTAATAAGTAGTAATCTTTTGTAGATTAGGGTTTATATATTTTTTTGTTCACTCACTCACTCACTCACTCACTCACTCACTCACTCACTCACTCACTCACTCACTCACTCACTCACTCACTCACTCACTCACTCACTCACTCACTCACTCACTATAAAACAAAAACATTTTGTAACATGTACAATAACTATAACCTCTTTTTCTTTTGCCGTTCTTTGTCTATGATGATCTTACAGTTTTGCCCTCAATCAAACGGAGTGCGATGTTCTCGTACAAAATGGGTTGTTATTCTAATATCAGCAATTAAAATATTTATGTATTGCATAGCCATTAATACATACATACATGAAATAGAAAATCTGTTAATATGTTTATAAAATTAGAGGCTACTTATTAGCCAAGACTCATACTCTTATCCTTCACATGCTGAGCTTTATCAGACTGAGTTTATCAAATGGTACTCGTTCATCATGTTCTGTCATATTTCTTCTAGCCAAGGAAGGTATTACTAGACCAACTTGGATCAATTCTCAGCTCAGACGACGATCTGCCAGATAGTCTGTTGCTCATCAACACAAACGAGTGGCAGGGTCAGGTAGGCATCATCCACACTGCTCTTCGATGTATACCATCTGTCAGTTTCAGATGTAAGGAATCACCCATATTTGGTCAACACTTCTTTAAGAATAGTACCAAAAATAATTTGGCCATGGCAGTGTTTTCGTTTTCTTGCCAGTTTATTTTCTGGGAATGGGAGGGATGGTGAATAAGGGTTGTTCATTAGCTGGTTGTCTTATCTGGTTTGGTTTGGTAACTTTATGCAAACATAAGAAAGTCATGTGGCTTTCACATATATTCATATGTTCGTGGCTGGGTGGGTGGCTCAGACATTAAGTAATAGACTTGAAGTGAGGGATCCTCAGTTCAAATCCACTAATTGAGTTAGGATTTCTATGGCTCATTGAAACATCTAGAATTTTACTTATAAAAACCATATAAAATCAGTAAAATAGCCTTGCTTCTGTAACTTTTACAAGTCATCCACTTCTATCTTTCATAAATAATTTCACTGTGCTGTCATTTTGAGATTGTTTTCAATTAAAAGCCAATGAAAAATTGATTTAATCTGGAAAGTCTAGCCATTTTTGCATAATAACTACATGCAGTAGATGTTTCTTTCTCCATATGGTGTGTGTGCTAACGGCTGTCTCTGCCATAAAAGGATTGTTATGAATTGCACATGGATTGTACTATTCCACACTCTCTGCCATGAAAGGATACCCTGTCAGACAGGAAAGGATTATTATGAATTGCACATGTATTGTACTATTCCACACTGATGGCCAGGAGTAAATTAATCTTGCCATTAGTCCTAAGTCCTTAGAACAATACAGAGGGGGCCCTAATAGTGTAGTGGTTAGAGTACTGTATTGCATATTTTCAGCTTTGTTTGAGTTGAATCAAGCCAGTCATGTTTATGGAATACAGCAACTATAGCACCGCATGGTTTGTCTCCAGTTTAGGGTTCAAATCTGGCTCATAGGGCACCACCCCTAGGTCATATGTCCCATATGTGATCAGTGCAAAGTATAAACAAAGCACTGACTCATTCACTTAGAACAGAAAACCCCATATTGAACTTTGAATCAGTTAATATTTAATAATTATATATTTAAAATGTATTTACTAATCATGTGCTTTAAACTCTGGACCCCAATCATCCGATGATATAACCTTAATATAATGGCATCAAGCCAACTACTATTGCGAGTGGCCAACTTAATGAGAAGGATCCAGACGATGTGTAATGTTTAATGCTTCCTTGTGGAAACTAATTATAAATAAATCTTAAGTTTGAAATAGATTGCATATTTTGGGAGACAAAGAAAACCTTGGCAGTTGTCTAGTCAGTCCCAGCAAAAAACACCCTCTTCTACAGTGCCAGGTTCAAGCTCCTACCTTCTACACACCACTACTAACTCCACGGTCACCAAGGCAATTTACAATTAAGTAACAAGCACAAAAACCATCATCCCATTCTTTGTTCGTTTAAATTGACGAGCTAAATTATCTTCCATCATCTGATCAAACTGGTCTATAATAGTTCATTATCAAATTGATTGTTTTAGTGCTTTATGACATCATCATGTCATCTTTCTAACTTGATTTTATGCTGTTGTTAAATGAACTAATATTTAGTACCTTAGTTCTTTGTCATTGAATGTCTCTTTCTGTATCATGGGTTCATCCCATGACTCATCTCATTGCTTTTTATTTACCATATGCTCTTTAAAGTTGTAAGTTTATCATCATCAAAATGTTCGAGATGGGGGGGGTCCAAAGATAGTGTTCCGGATTTAAGGTTTCTTGTATATTCCTGGTTTCTGTGCAGTTATTAATTTCGTTTCAATTTCGTTCACTCATACCATGGCCGTGTTCTTCCATTTTATTTACAGTTACTGTCACAGCTGTTGCAAGATCCAAATAACAGGATAATCAGTACTTGTTCACCAGCCGATGTTAAAGCAACGTTATCCTTCCTCGTGAACAAAATACAGAAATTGTGAGTATGACGTTAGCATTTGGGGACCAATGGGAAGGAAGAAGTATTCTAGTGTTCCTCCAATTTAGAATTTTCTCTTATTAAATTTTATTTCTTCCTCTCTAATATGTATAATGTGTGTGTGTGTGTGTAAATGTATTGATTTGTTATTTGTTGATGATAAATTGTCTAACAAATAATACTGACACCTTTATGGTCCTGTTCCATTTATTTATATAGTTGTGGCATAAAATCTGATCATTTCCATTAATCTGTTACAGTTGCAATACAAATTCTCGAGCTCCAGCTCCCATAAAGGTGGCCATTGCTGGCAGTGACCATTACGTCAACTCTGTGTTACGACCATTTGTGGACCAGTTCTCAGCGAAGTCTCCAGAATGGCAAAACTATATCAGATTCCTCATCATCCCACTTGGTTTGTGGACTTTGTGATCTGTTTTGGCGTTGGTCTTATTTGGTCTTAGTTACGTGAATATTTATGATTGCAATATCGGTGCCATTACTGAGTTCATTTGCCGAATTTCTTTTTGACAGGTGGAAGTGTGATAGGGAAATATCTTGCCTTTCTCGATGGCAAATACAGCTCGTTCTTTAATGATACTGTGTGGAGAGAAGCCTTTGAGAAGTCGGATAATTCTAGTCGACCAGGTCAGTGGGCTTGCAGTGTTGTCATGACTGTACCATGAGATGCAGCAATCGCTTGCAATACATTCATAATGAGCACACTGCTTAAAGAGCAAATGGCATACAAATGCACACACAGTAGAAGAGTGCCTGGTCATCGTAATTTCGTTATAAAAAATAGAAGTATATTACTCAGATTATCAACTGGTTGACATCAGTTGCATTTAAAACAAACAATTTCTTGAACCTGATTATTGAAATTCTGTCTCTGTTCTCTGTTTTGATGTTTATTATTGTAAAATTGTGTTTTTCATTTTCCAGCCGATATGGGTGAAGTCGTGAAACGTATTCATCATTATATGTCCACAGCTGGTAGTGTTGTACAGCTGCCAATAGCTGAGGCTATGCTTACATTTAAAGAGAAAAGGTAAGATCAACTTTCTTGTTTGGTTGATGTTGATTTTAAACAGATGGTCAACAGTTTGGATGTAAATGTTATGGATTAACATATATATCTGATATATATTGTGTATGTTACTGTGTGTATGTGTGTGTGTGTGTGTGTGTGTGTGTGTGTGTGTGTGTGGAAGTGAATGATTATTTAGCTTAAGAGATAGACAGACACACAGAGAGAGAGAGAGAGAGAGAGAGAGAGTTACTCTAAAAATGTGTTTTGTTTATTTCAGTTCTGAAGAGGATGCATCTCAAGTCTTTGTACCTTTCCTAAATGTAAGTGACATACATTGTTATTCATGTGTTCTATGAATGTTAATTAATTTGTTGTTTGGTTCAGGTCAGAATTGTATTTACTTTAATGGTCTGATGGTCAGTGTGCCTCTTGAGCTACATAGCCAACCTTATTATTATATGGAACTCACATACATCTTTTGTCTTATTCTGGCAGACACAAACTGGCACACACATTCACGCACACACACACACACTATCTATCTATCTACATTCCTCCCATACACAAGCAGTGATAATGACTGAAATAAAATATATAGCATGTTACACATAACGTGTGTGTGTGTGTGTGTGTATTGTGTGTGTGTGGGAGAGAGAATGAAGGATTTATTTTTTCTACAAGATGAACCACATTTTTTCAGGATGTACGAATAGGACCTATAGACGTATTTGCAGGAATAACCTCCTCAGGTAAGACTAACAAGTTTTCAATTGCTAAATTCAGTAACCGGCCTTCAGAGATGATTTCATCAAACACTCATCCCATCTATTTTTACCAATAATTTTTCTATAATTTATTACAGTTGATCTTGATGACGCACCATTACTAGGAAACACATTATCGAGTTCTCCTCCACAGAATGCTGGATTAGAGAGAACACGTGATAACCATACTCCACCTAACTCTCCCAATATAGCAGCTGCTACAATATCTACACCAAGGTGTGGAAACTTATTTATGACACAATATCATGTGATTCCTTGTGCCGTTTTACACATTGATAAAATATACACATGTGTGTGTGTGTATTTGTTTGTCTGTGTGTGTGTGTGTGTGTGTGTGTGTTCATAAAACATTCTGAAAAATGTCAGAGAAAATATCATTGGTTGGTAATATGAATTAGATTGGGACTATGATGTTTACTCAAAAAAAATATTCTAAACTTTAAGTTATATGGTCCAAAGGCCCAAGCCCAAGTGCTTTTAGTCTTATAAACTTATAAACTCAAGAATACATCCATGCAGATAGGTACTTCAACCCGCATACACCTACACATGTGCATTTATACACAATATGCCTGTGTTTTAGCACTGGTTGAAAAAGACTTTGGTACCAATAATCACAAATCATGGATCCTGTATCTGAACAATTTGTCATGGGATTCATTCCCGAAAAATGTGTATGAAGGTGTGTGTGTGTGTGTGTGTGTGTGTGCATGTATGTGAGAGAGAGATAATAAAATGCCTCTTTCCAACTTGTATCTCACCATCTTGTGTAATCAACACAGCAGTAGTACAGTGACGTCTCCCGCTGGCTCATCACCACCAGAGATGGTCGATCTCCAGCTCGACTACTGGACCATACCCACTAAGCTAGAGTCTGTCGACAAATCAGAGAGACTCATCAAGAAGGATAGCAAGACGTCACTGAAGACGACGTTCAGATCGGTACAAGTCTACAGACTACCACCAGGTCAGCTAACTGATCTCTCCTCGTCGACTCTCTCCATGATGGTGGTGACAAAGGAAAACAAAAAGAAAAGTGAGTTGATTGTTTGATTGGTTGGTTGGTTAGTATTAATTTCTGGTGAATGCCAGACAATTCAAGGTTTCATTTGACACAATGCTTACTCACAGTCATCGGTTCATTACGCTTTGTATAATGAGTGTTTGATCCTGATTGTTTACTTGATCTTCACAATTTGTTTCTGTGTCAGTAATGCGAATAGGCAAGAAGGCCAAGGACCAGGAGCCAAAAAGTCAAGCTATGGAAGGCATCAACAGGTTGATATGTACATCAAAAACACAGACTCATCCTCTTACAGGTTGGTACATTGTGCATCTTCACAGCAACAATGTATGTCGCTTGGATCGTCTGTGACCTAGTTTTAGGCACGTTCCAGTTTCCAGCAAGTCAGAATATCAGATTAGTTTTTATGTTTGTTGGTGGACAACAAATCACTAAATAAGAACAAAGAGAGATGGGTACCGTATATACTCGCCTATAAGTCGCTTTCGCGTATAAGATGCACCTGTTTTTAGGACCAGCAAACCCCCTTGGAGTCAAACCCACGTCTAAGATGCACTAGGTAGTGTGCTGGACCACAGATCACTACCACCCGTGTTCGAATCCCGGCGTGGGCATATCTGAAGATTGTTTCGTCTTTCACTTTGTCTCATTACCTTTGGAGGTCGCTCGGCCCATTTAGCCTACCTTGTGCACAAAAGTGGCGTAAAACATCAATCATCATCATCATCTAAGATGCACTAAAATCAGCAGTATTGATTCAAAACCCCAAAAAGTTTCATCATCACTCTCTTCATTGAACATCTATTGTATCTGTTTGTGTGTCATCATACATGTTGTCGCCTTCTTCGTTGAAGTCAGTGTCGGATTTGTCATACTGTTCAGCCTACAATACATCATCTTCTGTGTCATCTAAATCATTGCTGATAGAGCACTTCTTGAACAATTTGGTAATGATGGTGGGATCAATTTAATCCCAGGCCATTTTCACCCACTGTGCTTTCATTTCCGTAATGCTATTTGAAGTAATTTATTAGTAGTTCCCATGTGCCAGCTTTGGAAGTAATTGACACGTTGTTTGCTGAAATCGTTTTCCTTTGATGTGGCTTCTAAGGTCATTCTTTGCGTGGCCTCATTTCTATTCCGTTCTATTACACACCCTCACATATTTTGATAGTAATGACACGTCTTTGTGATCATGTCACTAATTAGAGCATCGGATTAAATAATCATGACGATTATCATGATGAAGTTTGGCTTTGAAAGACAACAGGGAAAACACACCCAGTAAATTTGTTTATTGTTCGATTTTGGCGTCGATTTCGGAGTATTAAAAGTGCGACTTATATGCGAGTATTTAATTAAGGTTGTTTTGGCAGATAATTAGATGCAAAATTTGAAATAGAAAAGGTCACTGGATAACATATAACATAATATAATATAATTAGGTCAGTTCATCCTATAGTATTTAATGCCATTATTGTTTTGTTTTAGTTTCCATTGACACAGTGGACTGGTTTGGAGTGAAGTTCTTTCAGTTGTCAGCGCAGTGGCAGACTCACGTCAAGTACTTTCCGGTCCTCATATTTGGTCACAGCGATGTCTCAGCCTCCTAGAGAAGGCTTCACTTCGAGTGGACATCTTTGGTTGATCATCTTTCCATCCTGCCTCATTCACGCTCATCGCAGCGACCGGAGGGAGCTGGCGACGTGCAAATTTCAGCAGCGTTTTACGTATGGAGGAGCACAACTATATAGAGCACTGTTATTTGTTCAACCTGCAGTATTATTTTATTTACATATAAGTGTACAATTTATACATTTTTATATGCAGAACGTGTGGATCTGTTAAGCATATGCCGTGTTGGAGTGTGTCGATATTTTCCAGATGTGATTTTCGCATAATTTATTGTTTCCGTCAGCATCCCAAGTTGATTGGAGTATCGGCGTGCGTTATCGGTACGTCCTGTTCCCATACCCGAATGTGATCCCCGATGTCGTAGAATAATCAGGTCGATCGAATTGTCTAATATCGTGCAGTGGTATTGAAGATTTCTGTCTCATATCGGCTGATTAATTTTGTTTTCAACCCGTCTAATCTTCAGTCAAGTGATTAAAGGTAGTAAAATCTTAAACATCAAGGAGAATCCATGATGGTCATTTGCTATTTGTTATTAATCTGTGGTTATGAAGTATGGTGTATTTATTTCCCTTTGGCCCAGCTCACATTACTAATAACAGGAGTCCATCTCTTTGTTGTACTGTAGTCTGACTTAAACACTTATTGTGCTAGGTGCTTGTAACTAGTTTCCTTCTTTCACAGACCATACAGGAAAACTGAAAAGGAGAGGAGATGCTGTCATTCTTGTTCAAATCTCGCCTCCATCCGTTCAGCTTGTGTTCATTCAATTTTTGCGTTCAACCCACATCATGATTTACCCTGGTTATTTATTGTGTGTGTGTGTCTGGATTTGTGTGTGCGTGTGGTTATAACCGGATGTTTGTCAGATTGTTCAAATCATTTTACCATTATGTGTGTCATTAATTCAGCCATACTGTATTTGTTATCTAGTCGTTTGGTTCATTTTGTGCACATTGTCTGTACACGAGTCATGTGTAGCCAGTCATTTGTGGGCCTTATATATCGGCATATTTCCATTTTAAGGAAATCATGGAAGCCCAAAATGATATCGAGCTCACTGACTAATAATAACCATATTCAGTAGCCTTGAAGATGGTGTCATGCTGGCAAAATGCCATTTTTGTGCAGTATTTGTATGCCTCGTTTTGGCAGAACTAATTAACATTTCAGCTGTCTTTAAGTTCTATTTACACAGGAATCTTTCTGCATCTTTAATTTAGCTAGTGTGTTTATTAGCCAAATGTTGAATTGATCTGAGCCAAGGTTCCTGTCTAGTGTCATGTTATCCAAAGTAATTCAACTGCAGTAGTAAATGTCTTTGTGTGCATTGCCTTTTCATGTATGTCTATCAGAGAGAAAGAGAGAGAGCATATTTGATCAAATGAGTTGTCCTCGTGTAGCTAAATCAGTATTGTACTAGCTTCAAACTGAACACAAGCCTATCATTCATATTCCCTCTGGGGATGGGTGTCTGTAGCATGAACAAGCCATATGTTAAGATGCACAAGCTGCCTTGTTAATAAGAATAGGAGGTAACCCTTTCATATACTTTGCATGGCTTCGATGTGTATGTGCGTTTGTGTGTGTGCTTTTCTGACCTTAACGTATTGACTTACTGGAGGACATATCACTTGTTTGAAATGCGATATGCCTGTTCTTTGAAGTTCTTGTATTGACTTCTAAATGTCTTTTCTGCATAAAATCTGAAGAGGGTTCTTCTCAACATTTGTAGCAGAGAACAAACTTGGAATACAAATATTTGCTTGAATGTTATGGCTTTTGGCACAGTTAAATATTAGATTTAAAAACTGTGTTTGCATTTAATGATTTAAAAAAATTGCAGTTCTGATACAGAATTATACCAATGAGTGTTTACATTTTATTTGATTCTGAATTCATGTGTCTAATCTATCCCCTCTTCTAGCAGTGACTGTCATAACGCATGCCGTATGAACAATTTCGTGTGGAACTTGGTCAATGTAACAGATTCCCTGCTGAGTAAGAACTCGTTAATGGCTTTCTATTATGTGGATAAAACTTGTTGTCGAAAAAAGGGTTTAAGATCACAATATTCAGTTTTGACTTGACCGCTAGCTGACTGAAGACAGAGAGCTATTGTACCAGAGCACCTGATTATCATTAATAAGTAGGAATCGTACAAAAAGAGCAATGTTCATTTGCCAAATGGATTTAAAGCTGTTGTTGTTAATATTAACCAGTAGTGTGTATATATACATATGGTGTATTTTCCAACAAATTTGAAGGTTTGAATGCCTAAATTATAATATCATAAGTGGGCTAAGAATGGTTAATGGAGGGTAGAGTAATTAATATGGTTTTGTGCCCACCTTTATCCACATGGCAACTAAATAGATCTGGTGGTCTTTGATTGCTGAGAGCTGAAAGGTAAAACAACACCGAGACCATTCTATCCAGTGTCCAACCATGCTTTCAGTTCGGCCATAGAGTTCTCCCTCCCGCATATGGTTTTGTTTACAAACAAGTTTTTGTTGTATTGTTGCAGATATTTTGGCTCACCATTCATGGTGCAGCAATATTTGAACTGTATTTGTGAGGGTGCTTTCACTCTTGAAAATTTAAGATGTGCTTCTCTTATGTAATGCACACCTATCAGAAACCAGAAACAATCTGGCTGTGTGCACGGCTCTGGTGTCAGCTACACCCGTTTCCAGTTGTTTACCGAGTTTTCATCATTATTCACCCATGTATAGTTCTTTTCATATTAATCGGTGTTTGCCATCATCTTGTGCTAAGGTCATGTGTCATGTCTCTTTGTTGCTGAACTAAATTCCTGCACGTTTTCATGAGCCGTTTTATTTCGTTATGGGAGGTCCATCTTCTTGCTGTTGTGGCTGCATCTTCAAGTACCCTCGAGGTTCGGTGGGTGTACAGCATGCTCACTGTTCCAACTGTCACCGATTTTCTGGTCCGACTTTCTTGTCCATATTAGTTTTCACCAACTCATAGCATATATATTATATGTTTTGTTTCTCTGAAATACTCCCATTGATATACTCGTATTCGATGTGTTTTACATCAGTGAGATTGTCTTTTGCTGTTTATGCATAACCTATACTCTCATGTTCTTTGTTAGCGTATAACATACTTCACTCACCTCTGACAAAGACAAACCTTCGTGTTTTGTAGTTGGCATGAGAACTCTTTTTAAATAATATATATATATATATATATATATATATATATATATAATAACTTTGCCATTGCAACAGAGATTCGACCAAAGTAATTTCGATGTCATTTCTATCCAGTTTTTTTAGACTTTCGTGTTCTGTATATGTGTAACTTATTTTGTAACCAGTGGTTTTAGTGGAATTTCAAGATCAATCTGTGATCGATATATCGATATGGCAGAGCATTATATAAACTGTTTGTACATGACTGTAATCGAACACTCTCTATACAATTGTCACGTTGTTTTGTTTAGTTTGTTGTTTTTGATTTTTATTTACTAACAAAGGCTTTTAGTAAGTAATCAACCAAGCCAGCCAAGTAAACAATCGGGAGGGAGCTGCTTTTTTCTCATCTGTTGTGTAAGCATTTCTCATTATGAACGGCTATATAAGTAAACTTGTTTGTGAAATTACTTCTGCGTATTTGTAAGGCGCATCTATGAATACCGGTCAAGATAAAAATGTCCGTGATGTTTATGGTATGACACGAAGTGAAATGTGGGAAAATTTTGCGGTTCTGATCCACTGCAGAAATAAGGCATGTTTGTAATTTGTTGACATTCGGTATCATCCAGTTGGGCGTTTTCCTACCATCGGGTGTAGGACTTGGTGGCAGAGACTTCATCTGCCAGTTGCTTAATAATGATGCTTATAACTAATTGTGCAACCGAGTTTTCAACGGGAAACCTTTTTTTGTTGTTGTCTGAATAGCTCAGTACCCTGTTACATTATCCTCTATGCTACCAGAGCCTGTATTAATGTGTAGTTCGAGTACATTTGATGTGCCTGTTATGTTTGTATGTGTGTGTGTGTGTGTGTATTTCTAGTAGTGCTTGATTAACACTGGTCTTATTTAGTGCCGTCTTCTGTGTGTGCATGTCAGTACGTAAAGCCTAACAATACTAACGTACATGTCATTGTACATTGTCGAACATAATAAACTGTATTGTATACAATGCAACGTGTTTCTGGTTCTGTTAATACAAATAATTATTTCAGTGCACAAGTTGTTATTTACAGTGGATGTACACAAGAAGATGAATTATCTTTAGCTTCTGTTATAACAGCATTATTTACACAAACTGTATCACAAGATATAATAAATAATAAAAATGTAGATTTATTAAGATCCCTTACAATAGTGCACTCCTGTTCATAACATCACTAAGAAGTGCCACTTAATTCGTGCAGTGACCTGGGTATGTATGGCCGAGGTTTTATGGAATTCAGCTGTCACACAATAATTGGGACTGGGGATAGACTACACGTTTCAATATGAAAGGTTAATTTTCATATACAATTCCTGATTAATTGTCCCGAGGTTGTAGTCACTGTTCTGATTTTCTGTACCAGTGCTTCTTTGACACACTGCTAACAGTAACCCATGCTTGCGTGTGCAGACTGTTTTTTTAAGGCCTGCTGATGTTGGCAGTACTTCATTGTAGATGGGGCTGAAGTTCAGATTCCTATTAATTGTCTGAAACTGAATCAGACAACATACCAAGAAGACTCCTGTAGTCCAACTTGATGCTAGACCGGTTAACAGTCCAGCAAAATATCAGCGAATGATAGGGGCCTACCTTATTTGGGGCATGCAACCAAGGTAAGGGAACAAAACATCAAAATTAGATTGTGTAATACACTATTATGCATATAATCTCGAGATAAAATCATCAATTTAGAAACACTGGATTCAGAACTTACTACTACAGCACTGTAGATACATATAGACAGTCATCCTGTGTACTACCTATGCTAAATACAAAGTGTACCAAAATTAGCTGCTTGTCATATTAAAGTTTTATGAAAAACAATTCGATCGTAACAAATTAGTTGAATATAAAATAATTTAAAACGTGTCCAATCTTGTGATTATGATGATATCAATATGCCTCTTTAATATCCTCCACCAATATTGCACAACATTTAACTTAAATCTGTAACAAATAATTTGAATCTGGTATATTTCCAGATGAACTGAAGATTGCCAAAATTGTACCTTTATTTAAGAATGGTAATCATAAGGAAATTTCCAATTATAGACATGTGTAAATTTTCAAATATTCTTGAAAAATAGTTTTATAACATATACCAATACATTTTATGCAGGCAAAAGTATAAGAGGTTAATAGTGTGCTCAACAATGAATTAAAGCAAATGAATCCACGGTTTAAAGTTAACAAATTATCAATAAAACAAATTGCATGTGTTTCTATAACAAACCTCTCTCTCGATGATTGTAAACTAAAGATTGGTGGATTAAAAGTCGGTAGAGTACAAGTTATAAAATTCCTAGGATTATTGGTAGATGAAATATTGTCATGGTCTATAATAATATTAACACAGTAAAATATGAGATATGGGGAAATACTTATAAGTCTGGATTACATACTTTGATGCAATTACAAAAGAAGGCAATCTGTAATATTGCCAAAGCTAGTTATTTACATCATACCTAGCCATTGTTTGTTCAAAATCTGTTTGAAATTAAAAAAATTGTAAAATTATAAACCTTGATTAGAGTCAACAAAGGCAAAATAACCTGTTGACCCATAAATCTAAAAAAAAGTCCATTCATATGATTGATACCAGGTCTAGTAAAAAGGGAAATTTTAATGTAAAATTTTGTAAGACGAAAAGAAAATTAATGTATTATAGGTGTTAGTAAAGTTATGGAACCGATTAGATGCAAATGTTCACACAATTATTTTTAAGCACATAATTAAGAATATGTTATTGTCATGACTGAAACCGATGCCAAGGTATGTCAGTAATTTTATTTACCATTCAAATACAACATATATGAAATAAAATGCACAATAATATGTTGTTACAATAATTAATCATTACAAAATTAAACTTGTATTGATTTGTTGTTGTTTCATAAAGATATAATTAAGTCTATTAAGTCTATTCCACATCTTTTTAAATTTGTCACGATTTTTTTAAATGTTATGCTAAGGGATGGCATTACATAAGCAATGCTTCAAGCATCCTCCTTTTCAACATTCTATGTGCGTTTGTTATTATTAAAATGATGTATTATGAATGTTGATATAAACAATTTGAATTGAACAGCAGCCATCCTGTTTCTTAGAATTGAAAAATAATGTCTGTTTCCAACAGTGTACCATCTATTTTTTTTGAGAACTCAAGGTTAAGCCAGAGCCTACGTGGTCTAGCAGTGGTGTGTTGGACCATAAATCACTACCACCGTGTTCGAATCTTGGCATGGGCATATCTGAAGGTTGTTTCATCTTTGACTTCCCTTCATTACCTTTGTAGGTTGCTCGGCCCATTTAGCCTACCATGTGCACAAAAGTGGCCATAAATCAATCTATATCAGAGCATCTAGGTCCCCACTTCAGAATGTGACTCATCTATTTCATGCTGTACAATCTAGACTGAAGAAACCGTAACAGCTACCCCCCAGTAATTCATTATATTTACGATGTCATTTATAGTTTACAAATGTTATCTAATTAATTTTTATGAGCATTATATTCATAATAAACCAGTGAATTATTCTATGTATATATATATATATATATATATTAGTTTGAAATTCAGAAAACTGCATACCCCCCAAAAAAATTTAATTTTATGTGCACATAGAATTTTTTTATTACTTCAATAAAATAATAACAAGGCCACATTCAAAACTGTATCTTATATACATATATATCAGTTTAAAATCGAGAAAACTGCATGCCCCCCTCATTTTTTATTACTTATTACATACAAAAATGTATCTTTTATTTACAGTGAATTCATCAGTTTCCGTACCAAAACAGGTAGTCTTGTTAGGTTATATACAGGCCACTATGTTATGCATCAGCAAGAGTAACAAAACCTCTGTATCATCAGTCAAGATATAGCTTCCATAGTGTTCATGTGGTGACCTTATTCCAGAGGTGGCATCAACATTCACAACTTACTAGCCTCTCCTATAATATCTAGTTAAATCCACTTTACTTGCAGTCATTCACTCTCGTTTGCATTTATATTCCACTATTTTAACACACAGAATCTATTGATTATTCTTCTTTTAATATGATGTGAATATAAGCTGCCATTTCCAAAGTGAAATATTTATCCAACAATGATCTCTGCTAAATCCAAGTATTATTTTGATGCATATTCTACAAACAAAATATCCCTTTTCACTAGACCTGGTATCAAAAATGTTTAGTAATATCTAACAGAATGAGATCAGTAAATACCACAGATTAGTGCAGATGTCAAAACATGCCCATCATTTGCTAACACAAACACGGTCATGTAAAAACATCAGTACATTTATTACTAATTGATACATTAAAGATTAATTGTATTTTAAAGAAGACACTGATAACAAATTAAGACAGACAGCTGCTGTATCAACTACATACAATGTGAACACATCTTAGCCTAGACTGTCTAGAGAAATTTAATTAAAGAAATATAAAACACAAATCCTTGTGAATAAAACACCAGTTTCTGTCTAAACATAATATACAACACCCACAGAAACATTTCATCCAACGGCTCCAAAGACTCGGCGATCCATCGACCAAACTAACGGAATCTAAAACCAATTACACGCTAGCCTGGGATGAGAAGCACAACTTGAAGACATATGGGTACTTCCCAGCTGAAAAATAAAATTGATACAGACAAATCATACAGATATACCAATATGTTGAAGAAAAACATCAGCTGATTCTGGGGATATTGTTCCATAAAGTACTTACTTGGATTTGGGATCTCTGAATGATTGGAAGCACACAGAGCTTCAATTGCATCCCCTTTAGTATCCCACTCCAACAAGCCAGTTGAACTCTTCTCAGCTGTAATGAAGAGAAGAGTTAATAGAAGTCCATCTACTGAACTCTGCTACCATAGCAGCAACAATAAATTTGACCGATGGGACATCTGACGACCAACAACATAGGAAAGTTTGGTTAAGAGAATGTGAGATAACAATATGATCGGCTTACTTCTGCTTGGAAACTGTTTGATCTTGGATGGAGGCTTAACATCGGCATCTGTAAAAAGTTCATTAATCTGTGCCTCAGTTATACCTGGTGGAGCATTCCAATAGTACAGTGTCTTAGAAGGTGACTGTATACCTGAATTATTGGTTAAGGTCCAGCAATAAAAAATATGATGGGGCACAGCAGCAGATATATACACCATACATGATGCCAATAGGTTAAAAGTATTGCAGCCCAGCTGGTGAGGTGATGCCCTGCTAAAACTTTACTGCTGTTCTTTGCTAACTGAAGCAATGTTAATGACATTGTGAAAAGATACGGTTCTTTGCCGCAGCTTCTGGATTGGTAAACCTGTTGTTTCTGTTGCCCATGAAATCCATGAAAGACGGGGTACCATCAGCCAGATCATGAGGATTTGGAACATCCTGTAGGAAGGCCTGTTTGGAGAACCTGGAAATCAGATTGTCAAGAAAATGAAGTTTCAGGTCACAGAACAAGGGTCAACAAGTACTCCAATGCTGTCAGAAATGCCACTAGTATTAAGGAAAGCTAGATGCTTACGAGAGCTGCAGTTTTGAGTCAAAAAAGACCTGATTGTGCAAGTTCTTGATTGCTCTGTCACAGGAAACACTATCTCCCATCTGAATCATGGCAGAACCCTCCTTAGTCTTCAGGAACTTAATCTAAAACACACACAAATACAATATACTGCTATAGAGTCTGGAGTCAGAAGCCAACACAAAGCATACGAACATGGGAAACCATGTCGACACCTGAATGATGCTAAACTTTGTGCCAAAAGCAGTACTTATTATGTAAAACACGAGTAACATTCTCTGAATGATTACTGGTTGTATTTACCCTGACAACATTCCCATAGAGACAGAAGAGATTGAAGAGCCTGATGGCATTCATTTTGTCCTTGTTCAATCCGTAAACCATCAGTACACAACCCTGCTGATACATCCCAGGTGGGCCATTACCAACTAAGCTGTCGCCGTACCCAACACCAGATGCCATGGCATGATAGGGATCATAAGCTGCACGGGATGGTGGGGGTCCATAGGTGTCATGGCTAAAGCCGTCTCTGGTGGCAGCCTGGAAGCGCCCAGCGCTGTACGGATCCGTGGAGTCTGTGGTAGATGAGGAGTAGTCAACAGCCATAGTTTGTGTGCCACGCCTTGCTGGATCAAGACCTGTACCACCAAAATTATCTGCTTCGAGTATAAAATGTAACAGAATTAAGCTTTGGGCCAATTTAAATGGCTTATGAACACAGATATGAGCAATACACTTTTAGCAGGCCTTGACCCAACAGACGCAAGTTTTGGTGACATTCAACTGCACATATTCCGACAGAAAGAACATGGCAAATGCCAGTAGCTGAATAATGTGCTACATAAACGACACCAACTGTATCATTAAATTTGTAAATCACGTAATGTACACACCATAAGGTATGGGCGCAGAACCATATCTTGGCTCGGCCAACAATGGCTGGTTCCGGGGTGGTGCTGGATTCTGAGTCTCCCGAACTGAAATATAAACGATGGCAAAAGTGAGAATTGCACCCAATCAATTGCAAAGTCACCTACTCACACCAAAGACCAAAGTAATGCAACACAAACATAATCTTTATTTTGAAACACGTGACATGTGATTTTCAGAAGCAGCCACTAATAGCAGCCACTAAATATATAAAGAACAAAATACAGTAAATGTAAAAATGACAGAAAACTGGACTAATTCTAATTGCGACACCACAACAAACAGATACATGTCTTAACAAAATACTATACAGATCTTTACTTCTACAAGTATCCGTCATGAACAAATGGAAACACATCAAGTGTATTATAAGCCCTCCATACCAGTACACGGCATCCATTCACACAGCTCATCTGGTTATTACCTTAGCAGGAATGCGACTGAAGTTACCTGCAGTGAGTCTACCTTTGTCTATGCAGGCCCAACATACAAGCAGCAAAACACGTGTTCTCCTGTACACAAGTGTACAACAGAACATGACATATTAGACAGGGAATGAAATCAGATGGTTAATGGCCGTGTTCATGTCTGTTTCACACTTGTGCAACTGTAATTTATGTACTGGCTTGTACTAGTAGTAGATTGTACTGAACTGTTACACTGGAGAACTTGTGTGAACAATGATGATGTACGTGGCATACCCATGTGTGAATGTTCCCTTTACTGTTATATATATACACACATGCATATATAACCAGAGAGGACGGACTGTGACAGTAGTGTACCAAACACTAATCTAGGTGTGCAAATGAACCAACGTGATCATGAATTTCTCTGTTGTGTGAAGACAGTTCAAAATATAGACAGACAAAATGTTTCTGAATTTGAAAATTTTAGGGGTGTACATTATGCAGAAACAGTCACTTCCCATTACTGATCTACAAAAAGAATACTGTGTACTATGAACAATTAATGCTTAATACAAAGAACCACTTATCAAGTTATCAAGTGCATAATTAACAGTGCAGGTCTTAGAATGCAGGTGCTTGGATGCATATCAGTATGGATCCTGCATAACAACTGTGTGCATAATTATACTAGAGCGGAGGCTGAAAGCTGACCGCATTTAAAAAATGCCACGTTTTTGTCATCAGAAACAACCTCCTCATGTGGTCATGGGCAATGAAATCATTACCACTGCCTGAATTGAGCAGTGCACCAGGTTAAAACATTCTTCGAGGCTGTGACTGCTTAGTTCTTGTAGCATGTCTGATCTGTTTGTGAGTGCATGTCTATCATCGGTGCTCTTCACTGACTTGCCACGGCTGTGTGACTTTGTGTGACTGGTAGTGTAGTGACTTCTGTGGTCTGTCCTGTGGTGTTTAGCTTTCATCGCCTCTCACATTTGCCCATCACTGGAGAAATTCCTGGCTATGATTACTTGACAGGGCAAGCACTACGATTGCAACCTGTAAGCGATGCTATCCAAGAAGAATTTGGCCAGTCAAGCCCAGTTGGAAGACTTCCAATATTGATAAAGCACTTTTCACAATGCAGCTAAAGTTCAGCAATGTTTACCACTGCATCAAATTCCCACCATGTATCAGGACTGCTCTCTGCCTACAGTGTCTTCTTAAGTGTATATGCATATCAACTGTTGTGTTGATTATTAGAGCAGTTGAAAGTTCAGTTTTCATTAAAAAATAACTGGTCTTGTGTAGCAAATATATTGACTGCATTTGTCTTTTTCCAATGTGTATGTCCTGTGTAGTACTGTACTCTCCAGTGTTGTGGTGATGTATATGCTGTACCTGTTAAGCTGTGTCAAGAGAACTTGCAAACATATGTTTGGCAAAGGCCAGAGTCATGATAGCTTTATAGTGAAGTAGCAATATATCTGTATCTGGATGTGTAATTGTAGTGTAATACATTAGAAAAGGATAGGCCAATTAAAAATTATAATATTTATATCATACTTAACAAATTCAACAAATAATTAACAGGAAGATGGCCAAATTATGTGATAACAGTATTTAAAAAAACATTCAATGACAATGCTACACACCTGGAGTGGGATTGGTGTAATCCCAGCTTTCACTGTTATTGTGGTATACGTTTAGCTTACTGGGCTAAACACGAACAATATATCAAACAATAAGCAACATTTAGTTATTTAACAAAACATTAGAAATACTGATTTGGTATATTTTTTTTTTAAACACAGAATATTCTCTAAAAAATAAATGCCCAGTTGACTTGATAAAACTGACTGTTATAATAAATAAAGCATTGGATCAAGATAAACCAATTTTCAGAATGTTCATTTCAACGGTACTTATAATTCATGTATCACGATTAAGCAATACCTTAGCATATTCAATCCTCAATGTACAGCAGCCAGAGTAGATATCGGCACCATTCAATGACTGCTTTGCCTGGATAGCTGCATCAACTGTCTCAAATCTAGTCAGAGGTTAAAGCTAAAATCTGTACGCAACTTCACAAGAAGATTTTAACAGACGTTATCAAAACGTTTCATGATGCAAGATTTTTACAAAACTTCCAAGCTTTCAAAAATCTGATTCAATAAGAAATCAGATATATAACGGACTAAAGTTTTAAAGTCTGTCAAGCTATAATCACAATATAATAAAATCAAACGACATCATTAAAAGGATACTCTACCATGGCCTGGACACCATTTTTTTTGAAGATCACAATCCTATTAACAGTACCACTTGGACTACAAATAGTGTGCATGACATCCTAAAACAGAAACAAACAAATCACATCATGTCCAAAGATGTAAACAAACACCAATTACAGGAATTGGTGAGCAATAACCTTTAAAGACTTATAATAATAATGACTTTTACTGGCTTTATTAGTCACTAAATCACTTCTATTCTGCATATTATACATGTTTTTCTGGGCTGAAAGTTTCCAATAGATTTGTGTGTGCAAACTTGGACAATCCTGGCAAGGTGTTACCTGAACCACGACATGTCAAGTAAATTCATGCTCTGTGTGAGCCCCCATTTTCCATTCAAGTGGTTGACGCTAACGATACAAATATCAGATAACGCGTCTGACCTATTCTGAATGTGTTTTTATTTAATCTCAGAAGCGGTAACATCTTGAAATATGGTCACAAAGATGATGACTGACAAATACAGCTCTTATCTGGGTGCGAACCAAGACTGTGACTTTTGGATGCACAGATCCACAAACAGAACAACCAGAGAACCATGACCTATTATAATAAACAGTGCCTTGCGTAGGATGCTTACCACTGTGATAGCATATTTCGGATTTAGAATAGTGAAGAGCAGAACGTTGTTTGTCTTCTCTTCTCCTGGACTGAAATACACAACATAAAAATACAGTTCAGAACGTAACAAAATTAAAACTATCCCGAAGAATAAAAGCTGTTGTCCAGAATATTAGCTAAATGGAGTAAAGTGATACTCACGCCGGACGTTGTATCTTCTGACTTGTGGAGAAGTTGAAATGTGCCTGTTTATGTCCCACAAACACTGGATTAGTCTGTTGGAAAGAGGGTAACATGACCACATATCAATCCACATGTCCATGCTTTAACCTCATACAATATTAGTATAATGGTAAGAATGGAAGCAATTTTTTCTGTTATACTAACCTCAGCATATTTCACAAGTGACATAGCCCCATTTATGTCCTGCAATGATAATTTATCTAGAGTCAGATCACATAAAATGGAACTTTTCTTCATTTTACACATGAAAAAAGATTTTGTAGTAAATTCAGATAATCAACTTCATTTAATGACTAAGATTCTATCAGAGTATAATATTTCCATACCTCAAACTCTACCAATGCCTGTCTCTTCCTTGTCAGCACCATGATGTAACTGAAATTTGATAAATAAGCTCCAACTAATATCTGCATTCAAAACATATATTATCAGTTAAGACTTTTAAATCGCTCTACCAGAATTATTGCATTTCACTATACATAACATAGCTAGGTCTATCAAAAACTATACCTGATGGTTCCAAAACTCTGTAAGGCATCAATCAAATCACGCTCTGTGACTATGTCAGTTAATCCACGTACATGGACAACTGGAGAAGGGCTTGGATTCAGGGGATCTTCATAGATGTCCTGGAAAAAAATAGTTTGGCTTTTTAATAATTAGGAACGATTAAAATAAAATCACCTATAAATTAGGCTATATTATCTTTATTAATTATGAAGATTTAAAACATATATATTTGTAAACCATAAATCAAAACACCAAAGGCACTATTATTTGCCTTAAGACCGGTCATACAACAACCGATATACACTATGTTATACTGCATTTAAATATTAACTACGAGAAGGCACAGGCCACAATCTAACAAGTTACATACACGTGACTTAAGAAAATCAAAACCAACAAAAGGACATTCTGCCGACATCATGATTAGCTTCTTTTAGAAAGAACTAATCAAATGTAATCTTGTAATTCAGGAGCCTAACTTCAGCCAAGTGCGAAGCGTAAACGGTATCGAGTTAAGCAAACAACGACATCCACTCCTCCTCCACAAAGGACGCTGCCCGAAACGAGACGATACAAAATGGCCGCCAGCCACCCGGTATTTTACGAAAACCCGAAATAACACTTTTAACATAAAAAATCTCCTTCTCGATTCTTTCTACGCCTGCTCCAACTACAT
This sequence comes from Paralvinella palmiformis, assembly GCA_025642065.1. NCBI lineage: Eukaryota > Metazoa > Annelida > Polychaeta > Terebellida > Alvinellidae > Paralvinella > Paralvinella palmiformis. Next base: position 2,421,327 of record JAODUP010000001.1, read on the forward strand.
AATTACCCTTTTAACAGTCTGCCTAAAGCCCTCGCCATCTGTACGTTGTCTTTTAGACGCGTGACCATCTTCGTATTCCAACATTTTTCCTTCTTCTTTAAAGTCCAAGCAAATGGAATGCTAATGTGGAATCAGAAAATGAAACGGGCGATATTTTAAGGCCCTCGTTAGATATTGATTATTGAATAGCCAATAAGATACAGAGTATTGTAAGAATAATTATCATGAGCCAGCATGTGCGTGGTGTTACTTGATAGCAAACTCAAACAGTTAAACTAGTAGAATCTATACAGTGAACATCCTCCTGTGTTTTTTTATTCATCATATTGTATACTATAGTTTTAGTGTATAGATTCTACCACTGTATGATATCAAATAAATAAATAAACACACATTTTATAGGATGGGTTGGACTGTTGTTGTTTAAATGTGTCCAGACTATAGGATTTAATACAAATTAGAAACATGATTAATATTACACCCACACACAGTGAGAGAGAGAGACACACACACACATATATACATACACACTGACAGTTACGTTCATAAAACATAGTAGCTGTATTGTATAAATATAACACGTTTGTGTGTGTGTATGTGTGTGTTCACACAGGTTCTAAAATATATGGGGGTTAAGCATTTGGGGTGATAATGGAAGTTAAATAAATCTAATTTGTTATTAAGGATCTTTAGAATACTTTTAGTACTTTAATTTTATTTACTATGAATGATTCTATCATAAGATTAAACATTTGAAATGACCAATATGAGGTAAATACTATATATTTGCGTGAAGCTGCGGTATGGTAACATTTTCTAGATTTAGCTAACGTTCGGCCTACTTCAAAATATAGTTCTTAAGATAACATTGTCATTCTGCTTTTGATGTTTTCGTTCTTGTTTAAGGAGACGTGGCGATTTGCTGTTGAATTATGATTTGCTTATAGTAAGTAGAGCATCTATATTAATTTAATTTAATTTAGATACATATACTTAATATTTAGGGCCAGAGAGCTAACAGACACTGGAAGTGAACGAGACGGCGTCATCCACTAGTACAGCGGTTCATCACTTCACCCACTGACTCGGGTCAGGAGTCAGGTTGGTGTATTTAGTAGTACACTCTCTAGATCTAGATCTAATGCACATTCACTCAGTCACTGACAATTGATTGTCTTACTCTGAGAGTGAGAATAACGCTGAATCCCTAAGGTTAGCATTTATTAATTTATAGTGAGTCATCTTGTATCGCCTTACTATAGTATCGGTGTTAGATATTTTAGGCAATATAAATATATATAATTATTATATTATAATATATATAATTATGAATATATACAAAATAACAAATACATTCAAATTGTGATCATTTGGGAGATCTCCCCCACTCACCACTGGCACTGACTTAGACACACAGTTACTAAGTTAGTGACTGGATAGGTCCGATTTTGACTCTAGCCCAGAACCACTCTAGATCTACTTTAACTAGACTATTAGTTCAGTATTGGACCATTGGTATACTATAGGGAAGAGGTTGGGAGGTTCAATGGTTTGATCTTAGTATAGGCGATACAGCAAGTGGCAAGAAGTACTTTTCTGCCAGTCCCTTAATGTTTAATGTTCCTAATAAGGCACTGATCACGTGATTTGTGACCCAATTCAATGTCGTAAACATTATTTACATAAGCAAAGTAGCCAGGCATGGCAGGGATAATTGACTGATTCATTTTGCCATGAGGACCTCATTTTCAACTAAAATTTGCTGTTTCTTATCATTCTTAATTTTTCAGTGTTCATTTTTGGTTTCTTTTCTTTAATGTCAGCATATATATATATAAAAAAATATTTTTTTTTAAAAAATTATATATATATATATTATATATTTTCAAAATTAGCTATAAAAAAACTCTTTATTAATATCTCCCCTTTACTTTTGATGTTTTAAAACCCATTTTTCATGGTAGGCTAAAAAATGATTGAAGGTTATGCAGCAAAGTCAAAGATGAAACACCCTTCAAATATGCCCACGCCAAGATTCGAATACGGGTGGTAGTGATTTGTGGTCCAACGCACTACTAACTAGCCCCTTCATCATATCAGAAAACTAATAAATCTTCATTTCAGCTCGTCCACAATTTGATTCATTTATTTGCAGTAAACGAAGACCCATATTTACAGCATATCATAATATTATTATTTCATTTGTACCAAAAAATTATATAATGCATAGCTAACTAACAACAAGTCAGAGAAGAGTCTACCACAATACTGGGCTTTGCGTCTGATGTAAATTGGGCTATAAATCATCACATGATTCATAAAGCTGTATCCAGAGAAAATTATCGTACTAACAGTTTATGTAAATTAGAAATACGTCACATGCTTTTATCTGACAACCCATTTAGGCTAGTGACACATAAATTATAGTCTGCGAAGAGCGAATCGACAAAATGGAGGGGCAGATCAACCACTTTTGTTTCCCTTGTTATTTCAAAATTTATTGACATAAGCTTACATTAAAGGTACATGTAATTTCTACATACAATAATTATTCGAAAGGATACAACACAGAGAGCTAATGAATATCAATCCTGGTGAAAATCTAACACAAACTGAATGGTCTGAATGTTGCTTACCATTAGAAACAGCTTTGGCCCCCACTGTTAATAAGGGATGGCAACTTTTCAATAATGGTAAATACTGGAAATCTTGCAACAAATTATTGACTGAGATTATTATTTCAGCTGAATGTGTTAAATTCTTTTGAAAAACACAATACTTACCAGGATACAATAACTCAATGATTGAGAGGACCTATCTTTCCAGATGAATGACACAGCTAAGCCTTGGTTATTCATGTTAACTCATAGGGGATTTTTTAGCATAGGTTTCAATGGATTAAATAAATAATTTTAAAATTAAACTTTTAGCTGAGTGTAAATTGATTTTAATGAAGATTTTTAAATATTTAATGTAGATGTAATGGGCAATTTGCAAGTTTTATAAATATTATTTATCATACTAATCATATAATATATATATATATATATATATATATATATATATATATCACCACTATATTATTAAATAATTTTTTATTACGTTAACATATTAACACCCAAGGTTGATGAACAGCTGATTCAGAAAATAAAACAATTAACTTTTAATACAAGATAGCATGCATAAATACCAATGTTACAGTAATAGGAATCATCCATTGAATTATAATAAATGTGATAATTGATTTTATCCATTCACATTGTCATGTCATATGGCAAAAGTTCTACAAAAACTAAGTTTGAACTAGACAGGCCGGACCATGACAGCCATGCAAATCGCACTAGATGTTACTTACTTTAGTGACATATATCTATTGGATGAAGTCTATGCCATTCCTATTAAATGCAAAATTATGATCTGGAGATCACATACCCTTAATGGACTATAATGTTTCAGTAAGACATTTATCAGCCACTACACGCATAAATTGCCTATGCAACACAGTGATTCATAGACTTCTAACCTGAGACCTGTAGTGTGAAATTCAGCCATATGGTGGCGCCAGGGGTAATTGAATTAGTCATGGGCCATGACCCATCTTGATGGATCACCTATGAGAAAAAACATTCCAGATATACCATGGAGGGATTGAACATCCACTTTATCACTAAAATATTATTATGCATTTTTGTGGCGATATGAGGGAAGAAAACCCATAATGTTGCACTAGATTGGGAAGAATCAGCTGCTTGGTCAAAGATGCAGGGTTCGAGGGGATTGATTGATTGATTTTCTTTCATTTAATTTCAATTAGGCAGGATTTCTTTCAATTTTTTCCTCCTCTCTCTCTCATATTCTCACACATGTGTCAAAAGTTATGTCATAATCATTACAGATGTGCAAATCTGATGACAAACTTTCACATAATGTATCACACTTGTAATAATAATATATCTATGGTAGTGCCATTTGGTAGGAGATTTAACAGTATTGGCTTAGGACTTTTTATTAGCAGTGATTTTATGTATAATATCAGTAGCCTCTTTGGCCTCATGGGTAGAGCAGGAGACTATTTACCTACCGGTATGCCTATGGTCATTCTGTGCTGAAAGTCACAGGTTTGCACCTCATCCATAGCACTATAGTAGGAGGAGTTTTTCAGCCAGGCAACTGGCAAGGTTTTCTCCACCAAACATGCCATCTATTCTCATTTGAGATTGCCAGCCACGTAAAAAAACCTATCATTTCAGCCATTATTAATAGGAATGTAGACACATACAACACACATTAGGTAATAACAGCTGATAAGAACTAGTTTTGTTTTAATTTCCCACGATAATCCATTTAGCTAAATCAATGTTCAGAGTATGAATAAGCTTATACTATATTCCAATCAATAAGTGTGTCATACTTGGAATCATACTAGCCTCTCAGGAGTTTTGGCAGTTTATAATAATAATAATGCATGTTTATATCGTGCCAGAACCAGGTAACCCTGTTCTGACTCAGACCTGTTTCCACCCAGCACACATCTCAACTACCAAGGGATCATACAACGCATGCTGCCATTATAGGCGCAGTGTTACTCAAACACATAGCCATCGCATCCTGTCGGGTACTCATTTTTATGGATGAGTGAACCAGTCGCCACATGACAACATTGCAGATCACGGCTCGATAGTAGTTTAGAGATTTTGTATCATAGTTTATGCTTTTCATGTAAAAAATACATAAATTATCAACATAATTAATCAGTGTCTTTGTACTAATCAGCCATATTTCCCAACTAGCTGTTGACACCATGTTACTGGAAGACTTATTTTACATAACTGTATGGCCAATATTTAATTAAATACTATTGATCCATCCATCTGCAACTGTATTAATCTGATGGCAGGCATCAATTGTCAGCATTATCTGCCTTCACATCTGAGGTGACATTAATATGTGGAATTGTCTGTAGAAGAGTTATAGTTATTAACAGATAAGATCATCCTTAATTAAAAAAACCTACCTGCTGCTTGGGTTTTTTTTATTATTGGACTTATCCTTTATATATGATGAACTAGAGAAACCATTTTGGGTCAAACTGAGCTCAATTTTGTTTAATGATCTCTGTCAGTCTATGTATGTGGAAGATTGTGAGATGTTTTTATAACATTGTTTCCATATGTCCCAGGTGTGACTAGTGCTGAGGGTAAACAAATTAATTAGCATTTGGCACCACAATTGTTGACTTGTTCTGGTTGCTCCTAGAGGTGGCTATGTTTGTATGTCTAGTTAAAACGATGTATTTCAGTGACTGAAAATTGTACAATAATTCTTTTGCATTGTTTTGTTTTGGTGATTTATAAAAGTTGTGTTTTTTGGTGATTTAGTAAATAAAAACATTCCCACCAATGCATAAAAGGATTTTTTCTTCATGGGTATTATTATGAATTCATTTTATTTTTCAGGATTTTTTCATGGAAACATTTGCAGCCAAAAAATGAAACGTAAACTGTTCTTATGTGTCGTGTGCTTGGCTGCACTATATCATTTAGTGCAAGCAGAGGATGTTCCTCAGGACTTTGCAAAGGAAAATTCAGTTGAAGATTCGAGTAAACATAAAACTGTCAATCCAGTTCCCATTAGTGATGTGTCAAATCAGGGTCAAGATACACAAGAAAGTGATATCCAACTAAATGTTGATAAAACAGGCACTGGTGTCAAAGATGTACTACCAGAAGATGTTGATTTATCTTCAGAAAGTGAGGAACTCTCACTTGAAACATCCAAAAATAAAGTGTCCGATGAAGGACAGTCATCTTCAGACAAAATGTCCAGTGAACAGCAGGTATCCTCAGATGAAGAACCCAATAATGAGCAAATATTGTTACCAGATACTCGTCAAACGCAGAGTGATGTGGAGGCTGAGACTGTTGCACAGGAACCTGAATCGAAATTCTCTGTGGACAATGTATTCCCAGATCCAATAAATTTCGACAGTTTGGACACGACCACTATTGAGCAGGTGTCCAAGGTTAGAGTTAATAAGAATACACTTCACACAACAATCCGATTCACTCCAGATAAAAATGGCCATGTCAGGACTCTGAAATATGTACAGACCAAAATGCAGGGAGGAGATGTGATCTTTGAAAAGGAGGAATCTTGGGAGACAAATAGATTAGTTCGTGAACGAGATGCCAGGAGCTCTGTTCACAATGACATTACTGACAATATACAATTTGAAGCAGGCAGTGAAAATCGAGATAATACAGTGGTAATGGGGCTTATTCCAGATGAAGATGAAGAGGAAGAGGAGTACTTGGCAGTAGAACAGAAGAGAGGTAAACATATGTATGTATGCATGGGCACACACACACACTAGATTATGGACACAGGTTTACGTGATGTTTTAAAATCTTACTGAATTTGGAAGGAGCATACACAAGCATTAACTACCTGATTACAAGATTAAATACATATTTCTGTACAAAAAATTAAATTAAAAGCAGACATTACTGTACTCAGCTGAAATAGCATGACTAGTATTGTTTGTTTTAGAATTCTCCTTTATTGTTCTGCCTATTATTACTTACCTTGGTCATCAGAACTGATTTACATCCTGATTCAGCAATATTTTGCATGCAGACAACTTGAAAAGGTGCAGTTACATCAACAAACTGCTTCTCTGACTGACCAGAGGTCTTTTGATAATTAGTTTGATAATTACTACTCATTTCTGTTCCATGCTGAATTAGTAAAAGAAATTATCTGACAACACTCTCTTAGCTGTGTAGGGTTTGGCTTGATGTACACCAAAAGAGGGTTTGAATATTACTTTTTTAGACTTACAGCTTGTCCCCCAACTCCAAGCTGACACATCATTTTTAGTTCATTTAACACCCAATGATTAAATTGACATTGAGACACATGAATTAAATTATATATGAAGTAAATTATAGTCCAGAATGAAATATTGCTTTTCATTTGGTTAAATATAATATTCTCCACATTTCCTTCATAGCAAATGAGCTCTTTGAAGAGGCACAGGAGTTGCTAAGAATCAAATCAAAGAAGTCAACTGATAAGTACGTTCGGCTAAATGGTGTTTTCATATTTATATTTTGTTATCTACGTAACTAGTATGTTGATCCTGAACTACATACCAAATATGTAATAAATGTACTTTTATATATGCTATTATTGGAAAAGTTGCCTGGTGTTTATTATTAGAGATTTAATGTTACATGTTTGTTATTTTACAGAGCATTTCTGTATCTTGAAGAAGCTGCTTTGCTGAACCACACAAAATCAATAGAATTAATAGCCGAAGCACTGTTATTTGGTGATAATCTACCGCAGAATGTAACTCGGGCTAGGGAGCTTTATAATCTGCTTGCGATGATAGGCTCTCCCAGGGGACAGACGGTATGATATAGCAGTAGTTTGGTGCATATTCTATGACTTCTCTTTTAGCACAACCTGTGGCACAACTGCTGCTACTGACTGTAAAACAAACTTACTATTTAAAGGCCTCGGACATTTGATTTTTTTAATTGTAGAAATGGCTTGGTTGTGTCAAAATAATAGTTTGTACATTGTTGTGAGTCTTCAAAAAATAGTCCCTGTGAAATAAGGCCCATATTTGGTCGTGTATCAGTACCTGCAGGAGTGTAAGTGCTGCAGCATCTAGCAAATGCGATCAGCAGTTGTGACATCACTGGAGGTTTTTTTTTCATCATATCAATAATAATAGCAAACCTACATCCAGCATCAGATTGTGATTCGTAGATAAATCGAACATTTCTGATGTTGAGGATTTGCATGATTGTATGTTGGAAAAAGAATAAGACAGCAGTGGTGAGCCTGATTCATGTGATATACAGCCCTATCTGTTCGAGCCAGACACAGACAATTCAGAAATCGAAGTTGATTCGACTGAATCACTCATGATGGCTGATTCTCTTTCTTCAAATTCAGTTTCATGGCCAGTCACATATCATGTTGCATTTTGTTCTGATAGTTGTCACCAAAAATTGTTTACTACATATGTATGATGTGCTGGTGGGGCACCATTTGTCTCATGTTTGTTGCGTCCAAGCGTTTTTTCGAAGATGGGGGTAATCTGTGAATGGAAATATCACCTTTCAAACTAATATTGTCACATCTATATACAATGCAGTGCCAAACTATATTTCACAATGATTTTGTAAACTACTATACATCTAAATGAACTGATCTTCTTCTTTCACCCATCGGCCCTCCTAGAACATAGGTAGTTGACAATGTCTTTCAAAGTCTTCTGTCTTGGGCGTTTTTTTAAGCTCCCTCCAGCTGTAACCTGTCTTCGTTGTGTCTGTCAGGAGATCCTTTCTCCACATATTTCTTGGGCATCCTCTTTTTCTCTTTCCTTGTGGGTTCCATGTTAGGGCCAGCCTGGTGATAGTTGCTGCTGGTTTCCAAAGTGATCCCCATCATCTCCTGATCTGATCTCCAGCATTCCGTTGGTGTGTTTTCTCTACCTCCTCAATTTAATTTCCTTCCAGTTTTGACTGGCTCCATGCTGGCTGCATTTACCGTGAGGAATTTTTGTCTTGCATTTATGTATATTTAAGCCAACTTGTGAAAAGATGGTTTCCAGTTCACTTGTCTTATCCTGAATCTGTTCATGGCTGTGGGACAACAGTGCCAGGTCATCGGCAAAGTCCAGGTCATCGAGTTGCATGACATTTGCACAAATATCACACTAGTTAGCACTGTAAACAAAACCAATTCTACAAAGAAACGAGCAATGGCAGAGCTTATCATACATTTATGCAGGCATAGTGCTAAATCTCACTATGACACACTGATGTCACTATTAAGAGAAAATAATTGTGGTTATTGTTTAACAAAATAAAGTGTAAAATTAGAAGGGAATGAAAACAGTATTCAAAATTCAGATGTATAAAGCCATTAAAGTCCCTTCATTTATTTATAAATTGATTTAATTTAGATTTAGTTTTAATAATTTTTAAATAACTGAAATTACAGGGTCTAGGATTTATGTATACAACTGGTGTTGCTGTGAATTCCAGCCAAGCCAAGGTTAGTGGATTTTGTAATTTAATAATAATGTAAATTTAATAGAGCACCTTTGCTAGCTGGACCAATTCATAGGTTCTGTACACCAAATCTCCAAATAAAATGCTTTTAGAACCCAATTAGAATTTTTTAGAATAGATTTAATGGCAGATTTCTTCATAGTTAATGCACAGTTCTAAAATATAATTGTTTTCTCACATTCAGAGCTTGATATACATGACCTTTGCTGCATTAGGAGGTGATTCATTTGCTCAAATGGCTTTAGTAAGTATTTTATGCACGAGAGAGAGTGTATGTATATATATATATATATATATATATATATATATATGTGTGTGTGTGTGTGTGTGTGTGTATCCATTTAATTTATTTTTAACAAAATAATTCTGTATTTATCTAAGACAAGTGTTGGTTGCTCACCATTTATTTATTTCCTCAATTTTATCTATAATTAAAAAAATATTAGGGTTATAGATACTGGGCAGGCCTTGGTGTGGAACCTAACTGTGAGACAGCTCTTACTTATTACAGAAAAGTAGCTACTAAAGGTAAGTGATCCTAATGTCATTATAGCATCTGGCCGATATAGTTAACACTTATTTATTTGTTTTGAAATTGAATATGTAGACCTGTGTGTGTACAAAAACTGTATACATAATTTTTTAGTCATGTAATAGACCAATCCCACTATGACTGTGACACCAAATGGAAATTGACCGAATCATGATGTTAGGTTAGAAAACTAGGACTGCTTATGCGGAATTTTGGATTACAAGGGAAATGACCATCACATTTTTTCAACAACAAAAGCAAATAAACCTTTTGTTCCATTCAATCTTGGATATTTCCTAGACCTAACTGTGTTTACTTTGTTGTAAGAAAAGTGATATATTTCCCACATGTTTAAATTCAATATTAAACATATGCAACATATCAGCCAGCTCATTTACATATAGCTGTATAAAGGCATGCACCAGTCTCATTTTGCCTAGTGAATCAATGTGGGCAGCAGCAGCGATCATGTGATACTGAATATTCATAGTTTTTACACAGCCAGCCATGCTGACAGCATTGTTTCTTCAGCAGGATTATTTATGTTTTAACTAACACAAATTTCAGAATAAAATACACTATTCTTTTGACAAGTGTGAAAGAAATATAAAACAGACACATCTTTAGTTTACATTATTTGTGTCCTGAATAAATAAATGCTGGATTCTTGGTTTAATTCAAGAAAGATAGTGTGGCTGTTGCACCTTTGACAAAAAAGATGGGCGGATCGAATTTGATGTCTATCAAAACATGCTATCTACATTTGGAATAGATTCACGTATCCAAATATGTGTGTTTGTACTAGATTGAAAATACACTTTGGTCCGAGTGTTGAGATCCATCTTGTTTCAAATAGTCCCATTGACATTCATGTTATCAGCCGGTTGGCAATATTTTTCTGACCTAACAACTTGCCCAGGATATAAATGAGTATGCATAGCAGGATAGGTCTATTGTTTCTTAAATTATTTACAAGTTCACTAAGGTGGATAGCCTATAAATTATATAATTAGTTTGTCTTGCAAGATAGCTTCTGAAAAACATTTTCATGGTGTTGAGTAGGTAGGAAAAAATCATTATTAGTTGTCCCTAAGATCCTAATGGTTTGCTTCTGTGGCAATCTTTATCTCTAGTCCTTTGTCATGTTAATTGTATGCTAGAATTGCGTAAAGCTGAATTAAAATGTTGATTTATAATTGTATAGTTGCTGAAGAAATGACCCTCAGTGGTGGCATAGCTGTACAGAGAGTAAGACTGTTAGATGAAGCAGAAAATCCAGGATCACAGGGTGCTTTTCTGGATCAGGATTTAGTCCAGTATTACCAGTTTTTAGCTGACAAAGGCGATGTTCAAGCTCAGGTATGCCACGCTTACAAATTTCTAAAAGTTGGATGTAATATTTTTCTGGTTTTCATCTCATTGGCTCTGTTGTGTTTTCTCATTAATGAGATTACCCTTAATACACAGGTTGGTCTTGGACAGCTCTATTATCAAGGTGGACGTGGAATTGAAGTTAACCATGAAGTGAGTTAACAGTCTGTAATGCTCACCATTTGTCCTATTGTTTTAGGATTAAAAATGCACTGAACATCTTTATTCCATTTAGTTGTTTACATCTTTTAAAGTTAACATAATACAAACTGTGACTTGTTCATTTATAACAAAACAAAACTCATTATTTCAGAGAGCTTTTAATTACTTCCTGCATGCTGCAGAAGCTGGAAATGCTAATGCCATGGCATTCCTGGGAAAGGTATGTTATTCTCTCTGTTTGTGTGTGGAAATCTACAGCGTTTGGTAATTTATCAGGAAAAAATCATATCACTGCGACTAGTAGAAGTACTTATTTGGCATGCCTGTGTGTGTTATGACATTATGTATTTATTTTAGATGTACTCAGAAGGAAGTAATATAGTCCAGGCCAATAATGATACAGCTTACAATTACTTCAAGAAGGCAGCTGAAAAAGTGAGTGTTGTTATATGATAACATCAGCATCACTGAATAATATGTTGCTACATTTCTTATACGCTTCTAATTGTTTTACTCTTTATCATGTATTATTTGGTGCCATTCTCTACTGACAGGGAAATCCGGTTGGACAGAGCGGACTGGGTCTGATCTATCTCTATGGCAAGGGAGTGAAGCAGGTAATTGGCGGCTCAGATTTTAAGAATTTAACTCTGAATAAACAGATGTGAATATAACTGATGACCAGTTTGGCATTTAAAATATTTTTTATCAATCAGATGTAATGAGATTAGTGCCAATTTTAAATATAGAAATTGCACAGGTACAGTCTGTGACAAAGATTGGACTTTGCTCCACTATCTAATACTATGACTGCACATAGAAACTGTTATAGATTTTCTCACATCATACAAGGATCATGTTAAACACAGGTGCATTTAGTCTACTTTGTGCACAAAAGTGGCCATAAAACAGCAACATTTCCTTTTTTACGAGTGCACACACACACACATACACACACTGTTCTGAAAAAGAATGTACTATTGTAATGGTGTGAAGGTGGAAGTATCCTACTTGTGTGAAGGTACACGTATCCCAATTCACATCTCTTATATATTAGCAGAGGGCACTGCAATAGTGCAGTGGTTAGTGCACTGCACTACAAACCTCAAGGTTGTAGGTTCAAATCCGATTTATTCCTGTGTTTGTGGTATTTTCCACGAGGAAGTCTCCCCTTGGCCATCTGTCACATGTGTGACCAGCAATAATGCTAATTAATTCAATTCAACTCATGTATTAGCAGAGACATAAGTAGATTGTTCTTATTCGTTTATTTCCAGGATTTTTCAAAGGCCTTTAAATATTTCACATTGGCAGCTGAACAAGGCTGGGTAGATGGGCAGCTACAACTTGGCATCATGTATTACAGTGAGTGAAATTACTATTATTAAGTGGAATGGGGATTGTGTGAATGTGAGAATAGTCTTTGGCATAACTTGGTGGGCACGAGTTGTTAAATCATATGGTTAACCATTACCCATTTGACATCACTTAATTCGGACATGCTATAGTACTGAATGGTGTATTATTCCATTTATAGCTGGAAATGGTATACGTCGAGACTACAAGATGGCACTGAAATACTTCCAGCTGGCCTCACGATCAGGACACGTGCTAGCCATATATAACTTGGCACAGATGCACGCCACTGGCACAGGAGTGCTCAGGGCTTGTCATACTGCTACTGAGGTTTGTTTGTGCAGAAGTAATAACTGTCACTGTGTGGGGTATATCATGTTCCCGGAGTTGTTGTATGTTGTTATTAGTGAGTTGTATGACATAATGGTGCTTGACATTTGACAAGTTATTGTTATCTCCACTAAAGATTATTTTCTATGCAGTGTAGATAAATCTATTTTGACAAAAACTGGTAAAAATCACAAAATCGTCCTATGAAATGAAATTTGCCTTTCGAAACAGAAATTCTACTTCAGAAATATTTTGCTAAATTTCAAGTGTTTCTGTTTCATAATTACTGGAGTAATCCTATCAACAGGCATGGTAACTTGCCACTGGCAGGCTACCACAGTCTGATTGACCTCAAAATGCATTTAAGACAAGAGTTAGCCTCTGAGCATAAGGACTCGTGTTACTACACCAAAACATGGATCACATTTATATCACTACTGCATCTATCATAAACTAACTGATGAAAGTATCCATGGAAGTAGTGTTATTAAAACTTCATGTTGTCCTTAGATTAGGTTTGTAGCTTCCATATATTCTATTATACAGTATTTAGATGAATGAGAAGGACACCATTGAGTTAAACATTATTTAACTATGTGCTGCATAGCAGTACGTTGTTAGTCAAAATCATTAAGTAATTATGTTCTACATATGTGTGGACCATTGGTATGGAATGTTTGCAAATGAAAGTGTAGATATGTATGTGCACTCACTCACACAGTTTAAGATTGTCTTACAATCACTCTAATATTAGATGAAATGTCAATGGTTGTATGTATTGGTGCCTGAATCCACAAAGTAGTGGTCAGTTGTTTGTTGGTGGACATATTATGAATACATATTATATGATGATGATGATGATGATGTTGTGCATGAACATGTAGCACCTACTGTTTGTTTGTAGTTCTTTAAGAATGTAGCTGAAAGAGGACATTGGTCTGATATGTTAATGGATGCACATGCCATGTATAAAGAGGGTAACATAGGAGGTGCCTTGCTGAAATATGCATTTCTTGCTGAACTTGGTTATGAAGTGGCCCAGTCTAATGTGGCCTACATACTAGATCAAGGTAATCACTTAGCAGGTCAGTTGTCTTTCTGTGTGTTTGTGAGTGTGTGTGTGTGTGTGTGAAGACCATGGTTTTTACAGGTGGTGACATAAAGTGTGACATAATAAAGCTGTATATGTTCTAGGTGAGACAGATATGTTCAATGAAAATGAGACTTACCAAAGAGCATTATTTCAGTGGAACAGAGCCGCTTCTCAAGGTATTGTACTAAACACCATATATTATTGAGTAATCATTTCTTTGAATCATATTTATGTTTTGTTTCTTAGCTAGATTATTATCAGCCATCTTGATAATTTACCACCTATTATTGCTACATTTCTTTTGTGTTTGTTCACCAGGATATAACATAGCTCGGATAAAAATAGGCGACTATCACTTCTACGGTTATGGTACAGAGATTGATTATGAAACAGCTGCAGCACATTACAGGATGGCTTCAGAACAGCAACCTAATGCTCAAGCCATGTTTAACCTCGGCTATATGCATGAACAGGGCTTGGGTATGAAACAGGTTCGTCTTGTTTTAACCTGTGTGCATCGGTTCATTCATCGTTCAGAACTTCTTTTGGCGCCGATATCATACACATAAAAACCTGTTCTTTATCCTTTGGCTCATTGATTCTTGTGTGTGAAATATTGGAATTAGTTTATTTTTGCTGCACAGCATAAATGGATGGATGGATGGATGAATGTTGCTGAATGCCACCTCTGCACAATTCAGGCCATTCAGTGTCCTAGAAACTGCGCAGCATGGAAATAGATGACTCAATAATCAACTACTGATAGATAATTTGGTTATTCAGTAATGAGATGCCACCTGGCTCCGACTATAGAAGTCCAAAGGGGCAAATCACCCAAAATGTTAAAGCAAAATCATACTTTGAGATCTGACATGGTTGATTTTGACCTCTTTTAGATGACTGTTGTAGTTGTTACAGAAGAAAAATATGGACTTAATTTGACTGCTATGGGCACTTCTCATGGTTAGGTTGTTGGGGGTTTTGCCATTTGATAAATGAAAAATTATAAGAACTTATATTAATTTTCAAGACTGGATAACATTAGGCAAACCTAATATTCTTCAGTCTTGAAAATTAAAATAATAGTTATAATTTTTCATTTTTATAATAATGACAGATATAGAGAAATGTGGTATAAAATAATAAGTACCGTAGGTCCAGGCCATTAAGCCGAGACTTTGTGTCAACATTTTGACCCTTATTTTGGCAGTTCGGCTTAATGGCTGGTGCTATTTCAGTGTCAAAAATGATGTCATCTGGAGAAAACATTTCAGTGTGTTAGCAGCCGCCTAGATCTAAGGTCTAAATCTAGGTGGAAACGGACATCAATCGTCATTTTTATTTAAACTCATTCAGTCAAGGAGTGAAAATAGAAGCGAAACAAGTTGATGATAATTATACATGGCTTTATAATGAAAATCAATATTTATATGTAGAATTATCTGATTTTTGTAATTATGGATCAATGTTGTTGGACTCAGTAGCACATTTCACAACTTTCACTGTAGATTTTTAGGTCGGCTTAATGGATGGTACTACCATAGATCATGATATTTTAGGCTTAAAAACGACCTTGGCTTAATGGCATTATGGTATATGTAAACAATTTTGATTTTTGACTGCCTAGGTTTGGTCCATATTTGTGTCTTACTTTCTGATCAAAGGAGTATTTAGAACGTTTTACTGATATGTAGAATGTTCCTATGTGTGGAAGGTTTTTCCAATTCCTGGCCTATACATTATGATTAAAAAGAATACTCTTGGATAGAATACGGATGTCTGGAATGTTCCTATGTATGGAAGTCTCTTTGGCTTCCACTGGGTGCATTTTTATTACATTTAATGACAGTAGTCCTCTTTTAGGTATTAGATTATGCAGAATATAGCATTTTTTATATATAACAATTTCACAATAAATTTAACAAAAGTCATGAATTTTTTAAATGTGTATCACTTAAAACACTGTTATTTGCTCTTGTTACTATCAATCATTAATGGTAATTTATTAAAAATACTCCCAGTGACTAATGCATGTGTTGATTGGTAAATGGATGTTAGGATGTTTGGAAGTATTAATTTTCATTTCCTTGATTGTTGTATAATTATATTAATTGAACAAGTTGTCTTTTCATTCAGGATATTCATCTAGCAAAGAGATTTTATGATATGGCAGCTGAAACAAGTACAGATGCTCAAGTACCGGTCAACTTGGCCCTGATGAAACTTGGGATCTACTTCCTGCGGGATTACTTCGTAGAGGTATGTGTATGTTTGTGCCATACTAAGAAATATGTGCTAGTCACCAATTGTTATTCTGATGTTATCAGTCCTGAATAGGTCCATCAGTCCAAATTTCTTTGTGGGCAGATGATGATGATGATGATTGATGTTTTACAGCCACCTTTGTGCATGTTGTAGGCTAAATGGGACGTCTTTGTGGGCAGACAATTGTAGCAAGTAATTGTGGCATTAATCATTAATTTAATTTTTCTATCTATGTAAACGCCCTTTTGTTGATCTCTATGTATATGATTATATAATAGCACACATGGAAGATCATGATGGGTGAAATATATAATGAATCTTACTGTTTATTTTAGCTAAATTACACATCAAATAAATGTGTCTGGCCTTCAACTTATACGCACTGTCATTGTATAGCGTCATATACATGGTTAGATTGTAGCTGAAGCTAATGTTTATTTGTGTACACACAGAGTGGCACATAAGTTACTGACTGGTTGCTTTAAAATGTTTGTAGGGTGCCAATTAGCAGTTAAAGACAAATCTTGGTCCTTGTGTTGTGATATGCTAATGGTATTTTTTAATCAGGTAGATATTTTACTCTATTACGCACTAACAGATTGACAGACATTTAAATATTTCTGTTGTTTTTCTTACCATAGCATAGTGACTTCTACCAACACCTGGATCCACGTCTCCACTTTGGCCCAATGTGGGACATATACTTGTTGATAATCTTCTCAGTCATGCTAGGCATTATAATCATTCATCTGTTGCGCAGGTAGACCATCATCACCTGTGTCATGAGTCTTTGTGATAGATTACTGGTATTGTGTTCCGTTATATTTTGGCAAATAAACGGTGTATGCTGTGAGAAGCAATTTGTTTGGGTTATGCCTTCAGTGTGATTGGCATTGCTGTGACTGGTATCAGTTTAATTGGCAATAATGTGATGAATGAGTGATTGGTATGTGTCATGTATCGATATCATTTTGTGTAGCCTTGTCTGTATATATTCATATTGCTGTTACTGGTATTTGTCTAACTGGCAGTGACTTATGTGTGTGTGATATATATATATATATATATATATATATGTATAAAGTAACTATGTATGGCTATGGCAAATTCCATTTTGTGTGCAAGACTGTATATATATGGCAAGTTCCATTTTATGTGCAAGACTATAATGTGCATATTTATAGCTCACATGTCAGATGAAGATCCATTATTATGGTTTCAAATTAGAAAATGTCAGTGTTTTGTTGTGTGTTTCAGACTTGGGGTCAATTCCAGTTAATTATTTTACTCATTTATAATCATTTACTTTCTGTCAATCTCATTTACAAATGAAACAATTACTATTATGACAATTAGTTGTACAGATTAATGTTACCCACATTCAACTCGGCTTTTAAGGAGCCACTGATGATAAATCTTGGCTAAAATGCTATTGTCGGGGCGATTTTACAAATAATTTCAACAAATAAGAAGTTAACATGTATGACTAAATGAGAAATATATAACAAATTATTTGGTTAATTAATTAATTTAACTCCAAGCATATCCCCTCCAATTCTGTTAACAAAATGTAACTACACAACTGATAAAAAGCACCAATTCTGGAATTAACTCCCATCTCTGAAGTATATTTCTGTTTTCATTTCAACAAGAATTATTATTTAGTAAAATAAAGAACTGCTTGTCTGGTGTGTGTGTGTGTAATAAGGCTGTATTGTGGTAATAGTTTATTGATAGCATATTTCCATTATCAAAATATTTTCATCTGAAGAATGGAATGTTTTATCAATGTCCAGGTAGTAATTTCGTTTTTTTAACTTGAATGATCACATCCAGTCCTGGTGCTCAATATGACAATGTTTTCTCTGTACTTTACCTTCAAATTATATCGCATATGAAACCACACAATCGCATGCTCCGTGAATGTTTCTTTACCATTTTCTTCGATGTATTTTCCTTCTGGGCAAAGATTTGCTGTTGTGATAATCTTGTTCACATAGACATATCTTTGCAACTCTGCTGGATCATCGATCAACTCTATGCCGAACAGATGAAGCTGTACTGCTATCCAAGAGGAGTAATGCACCAAGCTTTAGTAGGCACTTTCACATTATGATATCTCTTGAGAATGATCAATACCACTGATAATGCTGGCTGTTTGGATTGTGCAGTTTGTTGCTTGTAATAATTTGTTCAACACTGTGTTATTTTGAATGAATAAAAAACTGTATGGAAACAGCTTTTTGTGTGCAATACCAATATAAAATAGGACTCAGAGTATTTTTATAGTGATAATTTAATCCACTGGAATTATGACTGATTGTATAAGCAAACTACATAATCTGATTTGTCTTGTAAGGTAGATAATTATGACTTACAGATCTGATTTATACAGCAAAATTATAATATGTGTAAAATAAACCCCATTAAATTAGGGATATTGACTAAGAAATTAAATTGTTCTGAAAATATACTACAAAATCATCAAAATTTTAAAAAGTAGTGTTTTCAAGATCAAAATTCTTCTGGTGTAAGGAAAACCTCCTATGAAATGGTATCTTAACAAGCACCATCATAAATGAAATGTTTCGTAGTCGTGTTTTATGGTTGATGTTGGCAATCATAAGCTGATCAGCCCTGATAGGGTACACAGCTCGCATCCAGACAAAATAAGCATTTTGACACCACATAATATCGTTTATCTGTCATGCACTGACTAGTTTGCGTGTTTCGTGATCATTAGATTCTGTCCTCTGCCACCAGTGAGAGGCAAGCAGCACAGAAAGATAAAAAAGCCACGAAACTGGTGACATCCATTATTGAATCACAAAGATCTCCTCCAAGTATTACCGGAAAGCTTCACCACCAACTCAGTTATGTGCACTCCCAATGAACTAACTTATAATTTAATCCAATTAGCAATCCAGTTAAATGCAAATACACTGTACAAAATTATAAAGGTTAAACCACAATATATCAGGTCAGACAATCTCCAAATTTGAAATGGATGAAAGCAAAATATTGTTCAAGATAGTTTACACAACATCCTGTATGGTGGTCCAACACAACTATGTGGGAGTTGATGATATATGACTTCTTAGCATTTAAGTAATATTCCTTTACTCGCAAGAAATATTTGGCATAAATTAACATATAAAAGCAATTCACCATCAGAAAATAATTATTGTTCAGTTGTTACAAATAGTAGATTTAGATATTGTCTGTCAGCACATTGCTTAAATGTATGGGTAAGTTCACAATTTCAAGATACTGAATATATCATATATTGTAAATTCTAAATTTATTTAGAATTAGTTCCTGTGGTGAAGCTGTAAAATACAGGCCATAAGCATCTCCCTCGTTTGAGGTTGCTAGCCACGTAAAATAACTGCCATTTCGGCCGTTATTATTATTGTACTTATTTGCCCTGATAAACCATTATAAAAATCGTTAAAATTAAGGTTACACAATATTGCACTCCAAAAATGCATGTATTACATGGAGGGTGGATATGAAATAACACAGTACATGTGACCCTGGAGATTTTGACATACTCTGTAACATACAATACATGCATACATCTCATTTTCTGTCAATAAAAATAGTTAAACACTCATAAAAATACACTGTCTATGTGCATTTGATGCTGACATGCTGCTGACATTAACTTGCCTCGTGGTTATATACCTATATTTCTTCTTTTGAAAAAATCAAGATCTTTTGGAAATCCTAGCACGATTGTATGAACCTGTTAGACTGAGTGAGCACAGATTAAACTTTAAAAACATATATATATATATATATCAGTATGAAATAGTAATTTACTAAGTGTTAATTGCCGTCCAGTGTAGCTCAATTTAAAATAACAAACTCACATAAGATAAGAATTCAATATGGAACTGGTTCTTGGCAAATTTAACCTGTCAGAAACAATTCATCAGAGTGAGATTTCTGAAGATAGGTTTATGATAGAGAAAACCTGTGTACAGAATTTGATGATCACCTGTCTACTTCAAAGGCTTAATTAAATTTAGAATAATAAGGTAAGATAATTACAACTGCAGAATATTACAGCACTGCAGTATACAAGAGATTATAGAGAATCTAGTTGATGATTTTCTTTCGTTTCATGATTTATGATCTTGAAACAGGGATAGCACACGAAAATACGAGCACTTATTTTCAGTGTAGTGCATTTTATTGAGTGGTTGTTCAAACTCCTCCCACACCACTCACATGGGAGCAGTAGGGAAAGATGAAGCCGAACTTCCTCGAGTCGAGGGTGGTCACTGCTAAGTGCTAGAAATAGTAGAATGTCTATTACGTTCGCAAGGCCCAGGGATCTTTAACGTACCCATTTTTAATTAATTTAGATATAGTGGATACGGCAGCGCCACCTAACGTGGTCAGCCATCCACAATGTTGTGAGCTGAGATAAATCATTCTCTGGAAAGTTTCCACCTTTTCACGGGATCGAACCTGTGATCCTTCACTTTATATTCCTTGCCTTGGGCTATGCGGTTAGGTTTTCTTTTACTAGTTTTAGGTCAATCAATGGGTTAGGTGAAACCGCTAGTTGGTTCCAAATGGCATGGATCCTACTATAATTCTTAGTTCTAAACAATCAAATAGCCCGTAGTGTTATTAAATAGAATAAGACCCAGAACAAATTGATATTAACTGAAACATTCTCTACAAGTATAACGACCGATGGACAAAATTTATTAAATTTGTATTAGTTGTTAGTGGTTAAAAACCAAACAACTGTGCCTGTGGCGCCATCTTTTGAGAATAAAAGTCTTTTAGTTTCGACATATATTGTAATACAAAGTGCAATGAATCCGACATAACTGCTGTGTCATGGTACCTCTATAGCAATTAATAGTTAATATGATATCGGGGAAATTATATCTACAAAAGTTAGGAATCGTGAGGTGCGAAACTATATTAGTGACTAACTTTGTATATGCTGCTGTCAGACGAAGGAGTTAGATATGATTGATCCATGAGCAAAAATGACGGAATTTAACTCAGCTATTGTTTTACAGGTATGTTATTGTTTTATTTTCGTGTATGCAGTGCAATACATATATGCGCAATACTGGTTTATTAACTGAATAATATTTCAGGTGTTACCACAGCTAATTCCCATCGTCGCACATCACTTTTAGGCTTAGCAGATGGCCAGTACTCTGTACTGGCAGTAAGCTGAGTAGGCAGTAGACTAGTCAGTAGATCTGGAACTATAGTCTTAGACTAAGACTTAGTCTATAGTTCTTGATCTATAGTATACTAAGTATAGATCTATAGTATAGATCCATAGTATATATATACGTACTAGATCTATGATTTTATCAGAAAATATAAATTTTTGACAAATTAACAAATTGGCCAAGTGATTCGAATTTCTAAAATATTATAGATCTA
The DNA here is from genome assembly GCA_025642065.1 of Paralvinella palmiformis. Taxonomy (NCBI): domain Eukaryota; kingdom Metazoa; phylum Annelida; class Polychaeta; order Terebellida; family Alvinellidae; genus Paralvinella; species Paralvinella palmiformis. The sequence goes on from JAODUP010000001.1 coordinate 2,442,955, forward strand.
GATCTAACAAGTTAATACTTTTATCATTTAAATGTAAGCTAAATATAAGTCAGCAACGTTTTCTTCTTCTTAACTTAAGCATTTTAGATCTAATGACTAGGGCTAGGTCTATGACTAGAAAGCTAGTAGTACCAAACTAGTAATTGTTTTTAATAAGTTTTCATCAACTAGTCTAGTATTCAAATTAACTAAAACTCTAGACTTTTGGTTAGACCTAGAGTCCTAGTAGCTAAGTAACTAACTTTGTTGAGGATACCAAAACCCTCAATTCATATTAGCATGTAGATACCTGGATATTCTGGTTCCCTCATTTTGACTTCTGGCACAGACGTAGTCATAGAATGATAGATCTATTCTACAGCATCAGAATATGTCGTAGACAAATCTTACTGATACTACTGTTACTAGATCTACTACTAGAAGTAGTAGTAAATACATTCAAGTGCTTTGGATGATTTCACCCTGCACATCATGCTCTACAGGAGCTAAAATGGCACCACTTCCTTTGGAAATGCACGTTGTGAAAGCAAACTTGAATTATTTCGGACACATTGTCATATATTTTTATAACTTATTAATTTACTATAGCTAGCTCATCAAATGCTGTTATAACTAACTATATCGCTAGCATTAATTTTTTATGAATATGGTTTATTGAATATATTATGGCATTATAATTGTATTTGCTGTTTAAATTAATTGTTAATATTACAATTATAATTAGCATTCATAATAGCTTTAATTACACTAATATTAATACCTAAGTTTGTATTCATAATTATTCACATCATGATACTCTGTGTTATTGTTGAAATGAATCTATAATTATTACTGAGATTTGTCTAAGATGATGTTATTAACTTTTAGTCAAGGAAGGGATATGTTTATGTCTGTTGTGTCAGTAGTGTAGCTTCATGCTTATGATGTGTGTGGCGCGATATATATATGTACACTCTTGAGCTTTGTACACTTTTTGAAGGGAGATAGCCGTAGATTTTTTTAACTTGTTATTATGGGACCCTATTATTCAATTTTGTTTTAATGAATTTCATAAGATATGGATGCCTCTAGGCATTTTGAATACCCTAAGAGTAGGATATATGCACATGTATATACCATATATACTCGAATATAAGTCATACCTGTGAATAAGACGCACCTGTTTCTAGGACCAATAAGCCCCCTGGAGTCGAACTCATGTATAACATGCACTAAAATCAGCAAATTATCAGCAATATTTATTCAAAGCCCAAAAATTCATCAGTCTCTTCACTGAATATCTGTTGTATCTGTTTGTGTGTCATCATACATCTCTTCGCTGGAGTCTGTGTTGGATTTGTCATGCTGTTCAGCCCACAATCCATCATCTTCCATGCCATCTAAGTCATTGCTGATAGAGCACTTCTTGAACAATTTGGTAATGATGGTGCAGTTGATAGAATACAAGGCAGTCTTCACCCACTGTGCGATGACAGCTAGGTAATGATGGCCACTTCAGGTTGCCTGCTGCTGTGTGTTCGTTTCAGTAATGCTGTTTGAAGTAGTTTATTAGTAGTTCCCATGTTCCAGCTTTGGAAAGAATTAACACAGTGTTTGCTGTAATAGTTTTCCTTGGATGTGGCATCTATGGTTGTTCTTTGCATGGCCTCATTTACCATTCTGTTCAGTTACACAGGCTCACATATTTTTATAGTAATAACACATCTTTGTGATCACGTCACCAGTTAGAGCATTGGATTAAATAATCATGACAGTTATCACGATTAAGTCTGGCTTCGAAAGACGATAGTGAAAACACACAGGTATTAATTTTTTTTATTGTTGATATATTCATTATTAAGATTGAAAAACAATATTATTGTATTTTTCCCTAAATCATGCTAAATATACCTTCCCTTTTAGTCTGACCTGCTAGTATAAGACGCACTAGATTTTAGTGTTGATTTCACAGTATATAGTGCAACTTATATGTGAGTATATATGGTACTTAAAGGAACTTAATTTCAGATTTTCATGACTGATACAGATATGTTCAAACAAATTATAAATGATGTCAAAATATGAACCACATTTTAAATAATCCATTTTAAAGTGCTGGTTAATAGACTATATGACTCATATGTAGGTGCAGCCATTTTGAAGCCATATTCAGACCAGATGCTCCTGAAGTCTGACATCACTTAACACAAGCTGTATGACCAGGTTATACAATGTAAACAAGTGTCACTGTCAGCCAAGCAGATAAATACTGAACAAGATAGTATTTAGGAATATTACAGCATAATTTGTCGAGAGGGCCTCACATGTTAATGAAATGGCTAAAGAAATCTATATAGTTAAATTCCTTCTGTAGATTGTTTTGTACTCTTGTAACACAAAATATTTATTGAACTATCAGATTTATGTAAATGAAACAATGAAAGCATCAGTTAGCATTAGTTAGTAGGTTGACTACTGAGGCAGGTAAGGTCATGAGGATAGCTAAATCATGGCACCTTTAACATGACTTGATTTGGATCCAGGTGGGTCTACATAATCCTTGTGTTACTTGATGTCCAAGCACACAAGTCTCTTTTCCATAGTACAATCTGGCACTCGAGGAAGCCATAATGGCAACCCTCCAGTAATTTAGATTTTTCTTTTTATCTGTGATAACAGATATACCTACTTACTTACTTACTTTCCATTAATTTACTTAAATATTTCAAATTCTATTTCAAAATAAGAACATTTCTTAAACTATACATATTAGTATTACAGATTTTCCATTTAATACTGGAAATCTTTTTCTATCACTAATCAACCTTGTGTGTTTTAAAGATAAAATACAGATGGTAACCTTAATTCCAGTAAACAGTGTTGTTTCATGACTTAAAGGCCTTGGACAATTGATTTTATTAATTGTTGAAGTAGCTTATTTACAAGTTTCAAAATAATAATTTACTCACTATTACGACTCTTCCAAAATGTAGTCACATTGAAATAATGCCTGTATTTGGCCATGCCTCACTGACTACAAGAGAGTATGCCCTGCTGCCATCTTGCGAATTATATCAGCAGTTGTGACCTCACAACATGACTGTTTTTTCATCATATCACTGTATGGCTCCAATATTTGGATCAGTCTGTCTCTGCATAAACCCTATGTGCCTCTCTTCTGAACAACTTGTCTCATTGGAGCAGATATTGTAGCACTTGTTATAGGAAGTGTACTATACATGTCATGTGACATTTGTCGGGTATACAGTAACGACAGCATATTACTTCAAAATCTGTTTCTTCTCCAGTCTCATATCTTATTGCATTTTGTTGTGACAGTTGTCATCAACAAAACTTTCATTACATACATTTATGATGTGCTGGTGGGGCACCATTTGTCGTTGGACAAAACATATACTCAGTTTTTTTCAAAGATGGTAGGGGAGATTCGTGAATGGAAACCTTACTTTCCAATCTAATATTGCTACTTCCATACACAACACAGTGCCAAACCATATTTTATAAGGATTACATAAACTGTACATCAAAATATACTGGTCACAACACACAAACACGATATTAGCACTGATATCATAATTGTTCAAGCTGTAAACAAAATCAGATTCACAATGAAATAAGCAATGGTAGCCCTTACCACATACTTATGTTTGGTTGTTGTGATACCACAAGCTTTACCGATCAACCCACTTTCATGCACTGATATCAAATAATCCATAAGAGTGCTGTGATGGACTGGGGTTGCCTGTATGAAAATAATTATCATGTGTATTGTTTAACAATATAAAATCCTAAAATTGGAAGGGTCAAGTGAAAACAGTATTGAAAATTCAAATGTTTGAGGCTTTAGTAGTGTTGGATTTCAGGATTAGACATTTGTGACTAGCAAAACATCAGGAGCTTTATTTGTCTTGAAATGCTGAAGTGCCCCATTGATATATATATATATATATATATATATATATATATATATATTAGTTGGCCATAATAAGCACAAGCAATGTCTTACCTAGCTTCTGTCTGCCTTCCATTTTTGATGGGCTGCTTTACTTAATGGGCAGGTTGACCTAGAACCTAGAAGAAGCTAATTGAAGGAAGTTTTCTGGGAATAAAGATTTTAATCCCTCCAAATTGTCTAGAATACTCCAGTGCACCAAATAGCACTAAAGTTCTTTTGACTTGTATGGTCTATCCACTCCCTGCTTAATGGGGGTAAGCCTTGGTCTCAGTAGATCAAAAAGATTGTCATTTTCAGATTCCTAGCTAAGATACTGACTGAAAGGTGTATACTGACTATCAGTTTGAAATCACAGTGATGTTAAGGTTTGCCATTAGGGTTAACAAAAGTGAAAGGAGGTCGTCATGAATTTATTGCTGGGTTTGGTTTGAAGACCAGTGTCTTCTCATAGTGATATTGAATGGATGTACTAAGAATCAGGTACTCTGGCAGGCCTGAAAGTGCTAGCTCTGGCTCACTGTCCAAGCATTGCTTACTTAGATTTGAGGGAGATAATATTTCAGTGACCAATTTGAATTGATTTATTTATATCTTTTTGTGCATTCCCAATGTCGTAGCATTTTGGGATTTGCATGACATAATTAACAAGCTTTTATTTACATAGAATACAGGTTATGTACATACAAAAATAAAATAAACAATTAATAATTGTACAATTTGTGTTCTGTTGGTATGAAATTACATAAAACATACATTTTTAGTGTAATATATATTGAGAATTTGCTTTCCGGGAATCTTTTCGTTTTTGTTATATATTCTTGTACTGCATAAAACAGTGCAACATTATCAAATACTGACAGTGCTGTATGTCTCCATGTAATTTTGCCACTATTGATGGATTAAAAAAGTCATTGCAATGGCTACTTTTAAAAATTGTCACAAAATGCTAAAATTATTTGAACAGGAAACAAAAATATTAGTTTTGTGTATTACTCAGGCAGATGTATATGTACTGAAACATTTTTAATTAGTGTTAATCAATGTTCATGTTTGTACCATTAAATCAACACGTGATTTATACAGATAAATCTGAAAATGTTGAATTAGCTGTATCTTTGAATTTGACCAAAATATTTCCTTTACTGTTTTTGCTAAGCCAATAAACCTTTCTATATGTGCCCTTTTAGAAGCATTTAAAAATACTTTCGGGATCTTTGTTGAAAAGACTAAGTGTACAGATTGCTGACATTTGGGCACTTTGGACTGTGAGCTCAATGGCATCATTTGTAACATTAACAGTATAAGAGAACTACACATATACTTCTATAATAATGACTGTTAACCTTTTATGTTATAAACCTTGTTGAAAGTAAAAAATATGTGGGGTTCTGGTGATGCAATTCTCTGTTTCGAAAAATAAGTTCCATTTCAAGACCCAATCCACAGTTTATATCGTTTTTCACATATATGCAGAAAACCAGTCCTTAAAATGTACTTAGGTCTTCGTGTCTGGAACTAAGGTCACATTTTATAAAACAGAATTTTGGGCATTATAATTAATCAAATTTTGATTAACCAGCATTTAACTGAAGAAAAAATATACTGCCCTGAGCGAAGTGGGTAATAAATCGTTTATCATTTTTAGGCGAAAATAAATTAGATTGAACCATAATTGGTAGTCATCAATAAACCCTTTCTGGATGGGGGAGCATTTATTTATGCCATTTCAGGATTTCTTACCTTTTGGAGGTGAACCTGGTTTGTTTTTGCCGATGGATGCTCTTTATGAAATCACACCAATCATGCATATGTTTCTGATTGCCCATCAGTCCATAACTATTTCTAAGCACTTTTTCCAGTAGCAAGTACCAAACTGACCTTGGGCAGTAATAAATCATAAGTACAGTGACACATTCCTGGCAGGATAGGGGTGTGTGTCTCATTCCAGTCTCTAGTTAGTAGTTGTTGGAGTGGCTTGGTCCTTTTCCAAAATCTCTAAATATAATATCCGTCACACTGAAATTCGGGCATCTGTTCTAGCGAATAATTAAAACTATGAAAAGACAGTTGATGCATGAGTTCTAAAATCACAGCATGTTTGCTTACAGAACTTGGAAGAAGCTTTTCGTCGAAACACCATAAAACAAGCACTGACAGAACATTGGGCTCAGTATGTACCGAGTGTATTCACGGCCAAGCCAGATGCAGATCCTGGTCGAGAGGAACGTAAAGCAGAGAAATTTCTGTTCAGACCTATGGAGACATTTCTCTGCAATGGAGAGCCGTCTGAAGTATTTCGTTTGCTGAAGCAGAAAGATCAGCCACCAGTTCTCTGCGGTAAAGTGTTTAAAGTTGGAGAGCCGACTTACTCATGCAGGTAAATATCTGTTCCTCGTTGTTTGTTTACTTCTTGCCACATTTAATTCATGCACAAAGCCTAAATAAATATGAGCTCTGTATGTGTAAGCTAACATATTGCCATAAAATATTTAATTGCGCTGTTTTTATTTCATGTGACAGAGACTGTAGCATGGATTCCACATGTGTCTTATGTATTGAATGCTTCCAGAAGAGTGCACATAAAAAGCACAGATACAAGGTATTTGTTGTACTAGTAAAGTGAAAAATCCTCCTTACACATAGCCTTCTGTCATGGCCCGCACAACATTTTAGTAATTTTACTGTGGTATAAAACAAAGACTGTAGAATAAGAAATAGATTCTCCCATCAAATTCAACCATATTAATCGCATGCCTCCGTTGTCTAACTGGTAGTGTGTTGGACCACAGATCACTACCACCTGAGTTTGAATTTCGGTGTGGGCACAAGGATGTTTCATTGACTTTGACTTTCATTACCTTTGGAGGTCGCTAGCCCCATTTAGCCTGCCATGTGCACAAAAGTAGCTGAAAAACATGAATCATCAATCAATCAATCACATGCCTGTGTCATTATTATTGCTTTTGTAACATAATTTCACAAGTGTAGACAGTGTCTGTGGTAGAGGATTTTTGCTGTAAGGTCCCTCAAATTGCTTGGCATGTGTGTTCATTTTGCTCAAAGTAATTTTGTTGAATTTAATGAGAGTAAAACCAAATGTATGTTTTAAACCGAAGAATTTATCAAGCTTATATGTCCCATACATCATGTTGAACAATGAGCCTCTCTCATTTGTATCTAGCAACAAATATTTAGGAATGATTGTTCATGACAAACTTGATGATGAAGAAGACATTATGAGACACGTAAAATACTTGTATGCTAGAGGGAATATGTTAATTAGTAGATTTCGCAAATGTTCTGATCAGATAAAAACTAAACTTTTAAAGTCTTTCCAGTATTACGATGGAACCAAGTTCTTTATTCTTGACATGATATTTGTCGTTTTCACCATTATCATCCTGTATATGTATTTATGTACATATATGTAGGTATAGGTGTGTGTGTGCACGTGTTTGTGTATGTTTTATGTGTTATAGCCATTTGTATCCCAATTTTTACATTGTATCATGTGTATGGAATGTATATTTCCGAAATACAGATTTATTATTATTATAAATTCTCTTGTATATTTCAAACTTTGACAAACGATTTCTAATATGATAATCTGTTATATCTTAGATGAGTACTTCAGGTGGAGGTGGCTACTGTGACTGTGGTGACAGAGAGGCATGGAAGTCGGAACCATTTTGTACATTGCATAAAGAAGGATCACAAAGTCAACAAAATACAGTTAGTAATGCAATGATTTCTATTTTCGATGTGTTTATGATGGGGGTTCTTAGTGATACAATGTTAGGGTTGGTTGGAAGACATTAGCTATTGGACAGGATTAGAAGTAATAGAACTGGTGATAAGTTGGATCTAAGGATGTTTTTATAATAATAATGGCTGAATTGGCAGTTTTTAACATGGCTGGCAACCTCAAATGAGGGAGACACATATGGTCTGTAATTTATTGCTTCCTGATGGAGACTAATTCTAAATGAATTTAGAATATATGGCATGTTCGGTGGAGAAAACCTTGCCAGTTGCCTGGCTGGATGAAAAACTCCCCCCTACTATAGTGCCAGGGACGAGGTGCGAACCTACAACCTCCCACACAGAATGACCATATCCATAGGTAAATAGGCAGATGATCAATTTTCAAAGGGTATAAAGAAAAGTGCATGTACAGAGAACTTATATTTAAGTTAGATGCACAACACAGTTGGAAATCATTGGAATTAATTCCTAATCTATTTGGCACCAAGGAGACATACTTAAGGTTTGCTCACAGGGTGAAGACTAAGCTAGCTGTGTTACTACTTTGAATGTCCTGATGTGTGATGTGAGTGAAGTATCGTGGCCAGCTGACAATATGCCATGGAATATCATACAAATACAGTGTTGTTTGGTATTGTGTGAGAAAATGTACACAACATTGTTTTTATACAGTTTCTAATTTTTATTCACATGTTCACTAATTGCCTTAGCCATACATACATACATACCTTGTCAGACAATAATTGATTGTTGTATATTAAATAGATGTAATTGTTACCTAGTTATACTCCAAGGGAATTGACTGTTGTTTTGAACTGTACAGATTTATAAAATCAGGAAGAAAAGATCAAAATAAAATTTTCACAGCCTTAGTCATAAAAAAAAAGTGAATCACCTACAGTCGTGGTGTCTGGGAGTAGAACACCCAAGTCAGATAACGGCAGGTGTGAGAATGTTTATGTTAATGTTTGTTTTGTTGTTCGGGGAGAATCCCCACGCTGTCGCTTATTCAGCACAGCCTCTATATTGGAATGGTTGAGAAATATCCACCCCCACCACTCACAGGGGAGCAGTACAGAAAGATGGAACCAAAATAACCTGAGGGTGGTCACTACCAGTGTTTTATGTCCTCATGTTTTTTTTTAACGTCCCCCTTTATTTTAAATAATTCAGTAGAGAAAGCAGCGCCATTTAATGTGGTCAGCCACCCACAATGTTGTGAGCTGAGAAATTAATCTCTGGAAAAGTTCGACCTCTTACCGGGTTGAACCTGTGACCGTTGGCACCAAGTGCTGGGTGCTTAACCGCTAGGCCACCAGAGCTCACTATTAGATTAATTATCTAAGCAGCCCTATTTATAGCTATTTTTCAGTTGCTGTATATTTCTTCAAAGCAATACTATATAAACTATATACCCCAATTGCCACTGTCTTCAAATATCAGATGATTCTATTCCCACATCCTACTATAGTGAATTTTATATTAAACTACACACCAACCACATGAGCTGTTCCCAATTCCACAGCTCAAGATATGATTCAATGTTTCTATTCCTGAGTCAGGAGTATTTTTAATACTCTAAGACCATACTGTGCCTGCTACAGTCATTTAAATGCTGGATTCCCAGTCCAGACACCTAAATGCATCCCTCCAAAGACATCATATAAATATCATATAATCATATAAAAATGTGTGTGTATAAATGAATCATGTGTGTGTGTGTGTGTGTGTGTGTGTGTCCCAATGATCTGGTATGAAGTTGTTATTGTTTTGGTGCTTACAGATATGTAATGCATTGATACAAGTTTTTTATTTGAGTATTTTCATTAACAGAATCCAATAGACAACTTACCAGATGATATCCGCAAACGTGCTACACAGATATTCTACAGTAGTGTTTCATATGTGCGCACCATGCTACTCTGGGATGGAACCGAGGAACCTCCTCCCAGTCTGAAACCTGTTGGAGAACGCAAGGATACATTTGTTACTGTGTTGTTTAATGATGAGATACATACGTATGATCAGGTATGAGAGTGCCCTTATGCTTTATACAGCACTTTATACAGCACTTGTAATAGACTTTATTTTTCATATTCATGTCCAGTAAAAGTTGGTTATAACGAAATTCAAGGGGACTGGGATTTCTTTTTGTTTTAATGGTACTTTGTTTTATCCCAGTTTTCAAATTTGTTACCAATGCATGAGTGATAATTGGTGAAAATAACCCTGTTTTATTAAGACACGGAGCAAAGTGTTCCCAGTCTCTGATTGGATGATGAAAACCAGTAATTAATTTCATCTTTTATTTCCACATTCTCCTTCATGATTTTACATGAAAAAATCTGTTGTGTGTCAGGCAATGACTGAAGATAGGTACTCAGTTTTGCACACAAATTTCCGTAATTTTTTCTCAAGGCATCCTTGTTCTTCAACCACATTGACAGTGTGCTACACGGAATACCATATTCTTTAGCAGTTTGAGTCTTGGCTTTCATTTTTTTGTCAACTTCGTCAAGAACTTGCAACTCTGTGTCAATAGATACTGGTTTACATTTGCTAACCATAGTGATATTTGATTACTAATTTTGCTTTGTTTTTTGGGGGAGAATCCCCAGGCTGTCACTTATTTGGCACAGCCTCTATGTTGGAGTGGTCGAGAACCCTCCTCCCCCACCACTCACAGGGGAGCAGTACGGAAAGATGGAGCCAAAATACCCTGAGGGTGGTCACTGCCCGAGTGTTTTATGCCCTCAGGGGGTCTTTAACGTCCCCCTTTATTTTTAATAATTCAGAGGAGATTTGTGAGGTTGTGAGCCAAGAAATTAATTTCTGGAAAAGTTTCGACCTCTTGTTGGGATCGAACATGTGATCCTTGGCACCAGGTGCTTAACCACTAGGCAACCGGAGCTGACAATTTGATTACTAATAGAAAATTTTCTCTTTAAACAGGTTGGCAAGCCAATCCAAAGTTAGCTGTTTATCATAACACACCACAATACCCTTTGAAGTGACATGTGTCATATTGGTTGTTACATTTACAATTGCAGTGATCACAACAGTCATTGGACTGACAGACAATTTAAATTTCAAACATCGTATTTCTTTATAACCAGCGTGATTTATATTTATTTATTGCTGCTGGGACCGAAAAATCACTTCACTCTAAGCAAGTTTTCATTGTATACATTTTGTTATATCCCAGTTTCTTTACTATGGAAGTGAATGTATGCTTGGCCAGATCAGCTAACCACTTCGCTTTAAGATACCATTTCATTATAACCAACTTTTACCTTATATAAAATACAAATAATGGTGTTTTATTCTAGAAATGTTCCAATACATCAATATACCAGGGAGCAGACTGCAAAATATATATTTTTTAGCCCTAACCATAAACAAAAGTGTATGTAGGTCTGTGTGTATGTGTTTGTTACTAGTTAGAAAAAAGCAGTAGGTTTGCCAGTGTTATACAACAAGATGAGTGTAGACCACATTTTGTTAACTGGAGTATCTATCCTGCATTAAAAACTAATTTTCCTATCTACTCATTGTTTTAGCTTTGAATAAAAAATAAGTTTTATTTAATTGCTTATCATTTTGTCTTCAGGTTTGTAGTTGAAAATTGAAATCTCAAAAATATCTTCTATGGTTTTTGTTTCTTGACTAACTGAAATCAAAGATGTCTGCATGTATTAGCTCAAATGTTTGTCAAGAGGGGAAGTTTTGTCGATAATCTGGTTGTTTCAATGAATTTCTGGTAAAATATACAAAAATCAGTTGACAATGTGCTGGTGTTTACACTTAGAAACAAACATGGCTTGGTTTTCTGTGTTAGAAAAAAAAGTTGACTAAATTCCCTTATCAATATAATATAATAACTTTTATGAGAATAGGTAGCCAAAGAATGGCATGCCAATTTGAAAGATTGTCTGTATTTTTGTATCCATAGAAATAATATAGAAGTGAGTTGTAAAATGAGTCCATCATTTGATAGTTTATCAGCTTATTCTGACTTAGTAGCCAGTGATATGTTACCTAGTCTGGCATCACTGGGATTATCTTAATTTGTGATTAGTAGACTCTGTTAATTATTTAGTTAATTGAGAGATTACTGTATTGGTGCTTGTTTTCAGGTGATTGGCAGTCTGGAGAAAGCTATCAACTGTACACGCAAAGAAGCTGTAGAACATGCTACTACGGTGGATAGGGAGGTAATGGTGCACTGACTGATTATTGGATTTCTCGTATATTTTAGTAGAATATATATTACAGAGATAAAAAATTCATTATTGAAGGTTTTTTGTTAATTAACCTATTATTATTTGTCATATAGACGATCTGTATTGATCATGGTGTGGAAATCAATAGAAAGACTTAAATATCCACTTTCAACATAACTGGGACTGGTATCAATTAAGTTTTCCACTTTAATAAAGCTACTAATGTATCAATTATTGACATACAATATGGAAATAATCAGAAAACTTTCTTTAATCTAATTTTTTAGAAAGCCATGTGTTAATTTTAACAAACGTGTGTGTGTGTGTGTGTGTGTGTGCATGCTATAGACAAAACAAATTTTTTGATTGAAAACAACATGATTGGTGTAAGATAAGAAATATTTTTATATTCATTTTTATTTTAATAATTTCTTTGGTTGTTCTAAAATATGTCATAGTAAAATATCTTTTTAAACACTTTAAAATAAAACAAGACGTAGATTGTAAATAGATACACACATGTATACGTAACATACATGTCCTTTTTATCTGACATTTAGCATTAATCTGGCATGTGGTTTGTTTTGTCAGCAAGTCATTACTTCAATCCAAGATTATCTACCATAACATCATGTGATGAAATATCTCAATTCATCTACATCATCATCAGTATTTTTCTAACCAGATGACACATTATTTTAAGTTTTTTTATAGGTACAGAATTCAACATTCAAATATTTATGGTAAAAGTAATTTCCATTTCATAAATGTCAAAGACATGTAACACTATTAAAGTTTATCATGGCATCCACAAAGTGGTATATGAAAGGTTTCAATGTGCTGACTGGTATTAAAAGTACAATAGAACATTTGTCAGTGGCATTCATAGGTCAGTTTGGTTTAAGTTGTCTAGGTTGGATTAGTCATATACAAATATCATTTGCTGGATGTGCTTCAATATCAGTATCATGCAAAAAGGCAAAATAATGGTGTTTAAAAGATTTTACTTGTTTGATTGCCTTCACATGTCATGTTCCAAAGCAGCCAAAATTATGCAGTGCCTTAAAACATGCATGCATTACGATAGTTGGATTTGTGGCACCTTGTTCTTTTTGGCCAACTAGATCAATGTTTACGCCTCTTAATCTTATTGATCTTGTTGTGATGCTGTATCTTCTTACTATAGGGGAGAAGTCCCATCAGGTATGGCAGGCAGTCTGAGTGTTGTGAAGTGAAAAGGATTATTGAAGTAAGCATTCTTATAATTAATTTTGCAAGATGAAATTTTTTACTATGTATTGCTAAGTTATATAAGTAAATGGTTTACTTTTGCAGTAGTTGATTCTTAATTAAAATTCTTTATAAAAAATATTTTTCCATTAAGTAAAAAATTAAGACTAGGCTTCCCATTTGGTTCCCAAATATCCAATATGAAGTGACTTGTAATTTTTGGTCGTGTTACTTTACATATTTTTACACTGTAGACAGTAAAAGCAAAACTGTACTGGCATCATGTTTATTGTATAATGTTTATTTTTATTGCATTTGAACTGTAAATGTTATATATTTTTAAAAGGTAAATATTTTATACCTAAATAAACAACCTAATCTTATCTGTGTGATTATTTGAAGCGTTATACAAACCGTGGAGGAAGTGAGCCACTGAGAGTTGTTGTCATGCACTCATCCGTCGTCTCGCATCAGACGTTTGCTCAGAAGATGCTTAACTGGCTTCAGGAAATCATTGCTAAATCTGGTAATATATTTTATTTTGTAACTGGTTATCCTTTGTTCATCCAATGCTCGTCAGAACTAATTTGATCTGGATTTGTTTTTACAGATGGCTTGCGCCAGCTCTTCTGCTCATTGTCTTTACAGACATGGCCTGGTCGAGATAAGTGCATTGTGGAAGAGATGATGTTGGCAGATACACAACTTTGGAAAGGTAGTCAGATATTTTTTTAATTATAAAATAACAGTATATAGTAAAGATGGAAAACGTTAATCAGACTTGACATGGCAAAAGGGTTAAATGAATCTATTTCAGTGATGAACTGAACACAAAAGTGGTAAAGGACATGTGAATCAGTTCAATTTACAAGCCATCACAATTCATTTTGAGTCAAAATTATTGACCTATTGTTTAGTCAATGATTGATCTGTGGTGATTGATGTCTTTTTTGCATCACAAAGTCTTCTCCACCAAAACACTTATTCGTGTGACTTGTTAGTATGCACTGACCAGAAATAGAATGAACTTGTGGCAAGTTTACATGTACATTTTTCACATTGACTGATTATATATAAAATATCACACGTAATATAATTGTACATGTACCAGGTGATTATGTTTTTTGAAGTAGGATATGTCAGTGTGCTGAGATTCTTTTGTTTACATTTCTGCCATTATCATGCTGTAAAACACCAATCATCATCTTCTTCCATTATCACCCATGATAGTTTGGTTTGTTATTAATAAATTCCATCAAGTATTTTTGACTTTGGGTGTTACTCGTGTATTAAAAAAAAACAGTTCTGTGTTATGAAATATTCATATTCACCTAATGAATAGTGATGGAGATATATCGCATCAAAGGACTTATTGGTGGCAAATGTGGGTTGAAATCTTTAAACGAATAAAATTCTGACTCCACCACTAACTGAAGAACTATGTTGTTAGTTAATTATTTTCTGGCTTTTGTCATTTCCAGATTTATCAACTCCATTTCAATTTATTTACATTTTTAGTTGATGTTCTGGAATTGGGATTACTAATCATTGTCAGTGTGCTTTCTTAATACAAGATGCAGCATATGTTTTATAATAACATCATTTCATTTAAATGTAGTCAGATATGGTGTGCATTTATTTGATGCAGCCAACATCAGCTCGTTACTGTAAATATTTGTTTTGTGAACTGTATGTTGTAAGAGAACTGTACACTGGATAACTAACTGTTTATTTCTGAGTTACAGCCTGCAGAATACAAAGTCATCAGCTGTTTATGTCAGGGTAAGTGTGTGTCTGTGATGATCTATTAGATCATGTATTGTTTCTTTCTTTCTTCATAATACACTTAAACTTCTAATACCAGAATTAGTTAATTTATCATTGTATTGTGTTTATTCTAGTATATTGAGGGATCAAGAAAGTAAAAAGCAGTTTGCTATTCTTTTTACAAAGGTATGTGCTTAACGTTATACTAAGAAATTAAATTTAAGTAGTAACATTTAAAAAAATTGTGATGTATTAAGGAATATCTTTATATATTTTTAACTTTCTGTAACTTTTGCATGTCAGTTCTCTGAAACTGCTTCTGTACATAAAATTATAATGAAATATTGCTCATGTGTATGTATGTATATATATATATATATATATATATATATATATATGCACACACATATATATGTGGGGAGGGAGAGTGTATGTGTTTTGTATGTGTGTGCATGTGTATGTGTGCTCTCACTTGAGGTGAAACATTCCATGAAATATTTCTTTAACAACTTCATAAATCTAATATTTTAATGGAACATTTGGTGAAACCAGTGCCTAAAATATCACATAAATTTTAGATGGCTAAATAAGTTGCCTATGCATAAGAATTCTACATTTAATAGTAAGTAATTGTTACTCATTTACGTTATTAGATCATAAAACCCAGTGTTTTACTGAGAGGATTGGATGTATAACCTATGCACCAGAATGATTTGCAGATTTACAAAAAAACTTTCTTTTTTTCCTGCTAATCTCATGATTTCTGTCACACAGCCTTATCACATTACACTGTATTATCTAATCATGATAGAAAAATATATTCACGATTCAAGGAGAACAAAATTCACTGTTCTGAATCTAACTCACTCTTATAATTTATATTCACACAATAATGCCTTACTAGTTAATGTTTTCATCTGTTAATATATAAAAGTTTTCGTACTCTACCTACATTTCAATCAAACAAATCTAATCTCGCAGAAGTGATGAATATGTTCTACATAAGATTGTGAGATTAACTATAGTATGTTAAGTATTGTTGATAATTATTGCACTTCATCAGTACTGTCCCCAACATTGCAAACCTTGACAGACCTTATGAAAAAAGATAATTTAGAGAGCAAGCATTTCATCATGTCAGTTTATTTATCATTGATAAGCCTAGCCTAGCAAGAAAAAATGGTTTATTACCATAACCATACATATACAAACAATTTAAAATAATAAATTAGAAAAATGAACAAAAGATTAGAATTCGCTAGTTGAATATATGTTGTCACTGGACAGTTATTACAATTATAATTGTCTAACCACTTCTTATCTAGTCACAGCTGTAGAAGCTATATTCACAGTTATTGTCTTTAATTTTAGTGTAAATGTAGTGTTCAGGTGATTTTTGTTATTTTGATAACATAATAAAATTATGATTTGTGGGGGGAGGCTTTTTCTTGGACATGATAGGCAATTAAATTATTATGTCAGCCGAGTTACAGTTTCTGGTCAGTATTTCTTTAGCCACTGTTTATCGAACAGTTATGTGTAATTTATAAATCAGTTAGAAAAAAATTTTGATAACATAATAAAATTATGATTTGTGGGGGGAGGCTTTTTCTTGGACATGATAGGCAATTAAATTATTATGTCAGCCGAGTCACAGTTTCTGGTCAGTATTTCTTTAGCCACTGTTTATCGAACAGTTATGTGTAATTTATAAATCAGTTAGAAAAAAATCTTTATAACTGATTAAATGGTTTGATTTAACCATACTAGGCTTTATCATCTGAGGAAATCATATAGTTATCATTGTGGTGTTTAAGAAGGATCACATACACTGTAATGTCAATATGAAAAGGGCTTCTGTTTGGTATTTGATTTGTGGTGTCGAATTTACTGTTCTGTATAATTGTACGGATTTGTAGATTTGTATGGTCATACAAAATACATATACCTATGTTATAGGATTGAGGTATGTAAGTAAATGAGGGTGTGTATACATTCCTTTTTCAAATGATTATACTTCTTGCAGTAAATTTAAACCTATTCATAGCTGCTAGTCTCAGTCATAACAAAGAAAAATTCACAATTTTATTCATTAGCTAAAATATTTCTGAAATAAAATAGCATAAACTAAAGTGTTTATCACGATTAATGTTGTATGGCTGACAGCATTCAGTTATGATTACCTCTATGATAAAGATGACAGTGAAATTATTTGAATGTTATATGTTGTTGTTCTTTTTTTAAATTCATAAATTACTAAAGAAATAGATTTGGCGTATTTAAAAGTAAGATTTAGCATTTAGTAAACAGCAATTGATTAACAAGTAAATTTAGGAATTACGGTATACTACATATGTTCAGTTACATAAATATAAGTTTTTATTGTTTTCTTGCTTTTTATGACTTCATTCTGAGTGTACTAATTATTATTTTTAAGATTAAACAAGTCTGTGAATCACACACACACACACACCCTGAACATTTAAAAACTACCTATAAATTAATCATGTATTTTTATGAGAACTCTAGATATTAAAAATAAAATGCAATGCTAAACAGTTAGAAAACTCAACAGCAGGATTTAGTATGTAAATTATATCCATTATAAAATGTGTTAATTGTTTAATTAATTTTAGTGAAGTAGTAAAGCTCTCTGCCTAGTAAGATGCATTAATGGAGTAACATTATCTAGATTATGTATTAAAAATTAGTTTCAGTATTCAGATATGCCCTGCATATCTCATGTTGTTAATTAATGATTAACCACACTTGGTACTCAAACATTCAGTAAACATGAAGCATTCTAATTACTTGTTTATTAAAATGATGTCAGACTAAACTCAAACAAACGTAAATGCATACAGCCTTTTTATTAACATTTCATGAGAAAAAACAAGCTAGTGAACAATCAGACATCAGCTGTCCAATATTTTATACTACAATGTGCAGTATTGGCAATCAGTCACACTATAATTATATTACTATATTCAGTTTAGAAGCCTATATACCACAATTTGATGTGGTTAAGCAGGTAAAAGATGTATATTAAAATACAAATATTTGGTATCTGTCAGGTAATTCTGAAAATGATGTTTCATCTTAGAGAGACACACTTCTCACAATTGTCTTACAGTACAAACAGTTTAAAAATTCCTCAATTAAACTGGTTACACAACACACAAACTTGGCCTGTGCCTTTACCGAAGCAGTGTAACACAAAATAATTCAAGTGTCATAAAGTGCTGTGAGTGGGGTGGATGCTCTTTTCATGTGCCTATTGTAACTTCAGATTCTGAGCACGTTTTTGGACTGAAAGTTTAGGTCTGTCTGTTTTGTTTGAGAATTAACCAAAGTAGACTGCACCACGTTACTGCCTCGTCTAATTATCTCTAATTATGTCTTTCTCTAGATGTATCCCTGTCTGATGAAAGCTTTCATCCAAGATGACCATGACCATTCAGTTTGTGCCATATCTGAGGCTGTCCAAATTTTTACCGTTCCCACACTGGTATGTAACTCTTACCAGGGAGCTCCCTTAATCGCAAGTCCTACTTTTGCAGGCAGTGCTTGTTGGAGTCTAGTTAAGGGTGCCGCTGGCTGTGGTTTCTTAATGTTTCTAGATTTCTATGCTGAGGTTGTTTCTCGTTTCTGTAGAATTACAGCAAAGTGATGGTCAACTATGTAAGAGATGATCTTAATCGTAAAGTGTCCATTACCTCGGCCAGTGTGCAATTATTCACAGTGCACACTTTGGTAAGGTGTTAAGCAGAGGATTAGCATTATTTATCATCCATGCCGAGAGGACATGGAAATTTAGTCACTGTAATCTATGCAGCATCTGTATTCCAGATCTGATGACATTGAACTTAATATAATTTATCGTAATGGTTTCCATTAGCTGGAGAAGTTTTATTGTCCAACATGTTGGAGATGTTTGTTGCCAATTCCAATAACTGTTTCTTGTGCAATTATTGCAGGCCAAGATGCTCATAACAGATCATGACTTGTTGCACGTTATCCTCTCCACGTTCCTCAGAGAATGCCAAACAAAACTAAATGGTAAGACATGTTTATGGTTGTAATGGTGGCATGATGTGTTTGTTGTGAATTATCATTAATCATGCGGAAGGAACGTTAAGACTAATTATTCCGGTATCGTCTGCTAACTTTCAACAGCCAATTATATTTAGTTATACTTACAGATATAATAACATAGTCTGATTATATTTCTTTAAACAGACAAAAACAAATTGGCTTTTGAGAAGCAGCCCCACCCACCAAGCTTCAGAAGGGCCCAGTACATGCTATATGATCTCAAGTAAGCAGCAGAGTTATTTGTTAAAACAAACCATTGCTGGTGTTAGTTCTTTATAGTTTGTGTATTATTTAATCCCAACTGACTCCAGTCTGTCCATGATGTGTCATCATCTCATATATATATATATATATATATATATATATATATATAAATGAGATGATGACTGACACCAGTCTGTTTATGATTTGTCATCATCTCGTTTATTTCAGATATGCACTGACATGTATACCCCAGCCTGAAGAATGGACTCCTAAACTAAGAACTAACTTCCTACATGGAATTGAAGATCTTATGCAACTCTTTAAATATATACAGGTTTGTGTGTGTGTATGTGTGTGTGTTTGTGTATGTGTGTGTGTTGCATTATAGAATTACATATATTTCTCCTGGGGTGTTGATACCTCATTAAATTACTTCTCTCAGGTCCATTTGTATGTTTTGTGTTTTTGTCTAGGGTATGGATTCTGTGGTTAGACAAGCCACAGAACATTTAATGTTTGAGCCAGAATGGGAAGGAGCCTTCAATCTACAGCTCAAGTTACAAGACATCATCTACATGATCGTGGACTGGGCTGGATCTGATGTACGTTTTATCTGATCTGATTATTGTGTGTATTTACAGAAGTATTGCAGAAATCAGTATCTGTCTGCAGTTGATTACCTTTGGTCATCGTTTAGCTGGTTTCGCCTATCATGTGAACAAAAGTGTCAGTAAAACATAAATCAATCATCAACTGCAGTTGATTAGTTTGTGCATATAGCGTGCTACCAGTAGTTTGGATAGCTGTTGATGACTGATGCATAGTATCTTTGTGTCGTGTATTTATATTATAGATGGAAGTTCTTAGGAAAACAACCATCCTGACTCTAGATGCAGCACGTGATTGCTGGGATCCAGAGAGCAGTACTGTCTCAATTAGCTTATTTGGTAGGCAGTTGTGTATCTGAAAGTTATTTTCTTGTGAAAATTGGTTTAAATGGGTCATATATTAAACTGATTATTTATTGCTTTGGTTTTTTTCTGACTCCATTTTAATGTACTTGTTTTGCCTCTGCTCTAGTGTTTGTGTAGTTTCTTGTATATTTTATTTACACGTCAGTCATACATGAGAGATTTGTAAACGAAGCCGTATAATTCTTACCTGGTTTATTTTCATTTCACTCACATTTCACTCACATTTCACTAATGTATCTCCATTATGCAGGTCACAAAGCTGAATGTATTGACTACTCAATCGCTAAAGGGCCAGTTTCAATTCACCTTCCTGTCACCAGATTTTTAGCTGGATTATTACCAAAACAGATCCTTTTGGGTGCCCCAATGGAACAGATCTGTGGTGAGGTAAATAAGAATTACACACTAAGCTAATATGGTGCCAGAGTATTGAATACCTCTTGTTATAAATGTAAACGTTCAAGGATTTTTAACTGAAAAGTACATGGGCGCCTCCGTGGTCTAACAGTAGTGTGTTAGATCAGAGATCACTACCACCAGTGTTTGAATCTCGCCACGGGTATATCTGAAGGTTGTTTCATCTTTGACTTCGCTTCATTACTTTTGGAGGTTGCTCGTCCCATTTGGCCTACCACATGCACAAAAGTGGCCATAAAACACCAATCATCATCATCGTTATCTACGATTTATTATATAATTTTTCATTTAAGTGCATATATCGAATTCTATTTATTGAAAATGTTTTTAAATCGTTCCCAAAATGTCTTGATGATGGTGATGATAAAATTATTATGCGTGTTTGTTTGTTTTGTTTGACTCTTTTGATGTTCAAATATTTCTCGAATTGATCCGAAAGTAGGAATATTTAGTAATGTTGGACTTATTCTGCATATTCAGTTCTCTTAGTAGTAATTGGAATTGGGTGACTTCCATCTCCTAAAAGTACAAATAGAATTGACAGTTTGGAAAAAAAATTTCACTGCTTCATTTGTGCTATCAAACAGCTCAACATCCAGCTAAATACCATTCCATATATGTATTTAATATTTGCATTAAATTATCCATTTTGCATATGTCTAATAAATGTAATGTACATTGATTTCTTTACAAGATTGATGAATCTTTTCATCACCTTGTTTTTTATTGTTTTACGATTCATATAGAGTGAACTTAGTCCTGTTGCTCTAATGGAGCCATCTTTGAGATGTCAAGTCTTGGTGGCTCAGGCCAGTGCCGGCATGTGGAGAAGAAATGGATATGCTCTGGTTAATCAGGTTAATAATTCTGTCTTCTTTTTATTATTGAAAATGAACTTGTGATCAAGTTTTCCGGTCTAAAATAGATTTATCCTTAATTCAGTCACTCATCTGTTGTATTTGTCTGTAAATATTTATGCGTGATTGTAGGCTAATCTCATATCTATGATATGTGGTAATATTAATCCACTAATTAACTTCCTTCATGTAATTAATATTAAGAATATAATTGCTTTGTTATAAGTACAATTACTTTTGGAAAGTAATGATGTCTATTTTGAAAGTTAATCGCATCAAAATTTAAAAAAAATGACACTGTTAGAAAGGGTATTTCAGCAAGTAATAATTTTAAAGAAAACATTAATGCAACTTTAAACCTTATCACCTTCTCAAAGTACTGGAGTACTAAGTAAGTTTAATCAAACTTCATTAGACAACGGATACTTTTAAAATATGTAACATAAAAAAACTGACAAAATGTGCAGATGTAGTACCTTTTTGTGTAGAAAGTGTTTAATTTAGATTTTATCATTGTTAGTACCATTATCTTGATAGAACAAACTATTCTAATGAAAATATCCCTAGTTTGTACTGATTTGTCAGCAAATGATATGATAGCAGCATTTGTTTTAAAATAGGTTAAGTTCTAAAAAAGTTACAAAATCAGAAAATTGCACCTTAGTTGAAGATCAATAGCTAAGATTTGTTTTTTCAACCATCCATTTCTTATCACACAGAATTTCATTCTATTGAACAAATAATATGTTTGTCAATTTTTATACCCTGAGAAGGCAGTATTTATATCAAACAAATATGATTCAGAATAGTCTCCGAAATTTGAAGTGAAGAAGTGATTTTAACATAATGTAAAATAAATATCTCATCCTATTTTTAAAATGGGTAATTAATTTGAGTAGAGAAATATTTGCGTCTAGTGTAAATTGGCTAAGTTATATATTGCACTGGAATTAAATAATCACTTCAGTTTCACATTACTGCACTTGCCACATCTGTTGATTAATAAATGTGGATTTCTTTTTCAGATCTATTTTTACCACAATGTACGTTGTCGTTCAGAGATGTATGATAGAGATATACTCATGCTTCAGGTATGTAATTGTTAAATCACTGGAGTTAAAAGCTTAACAAAATCATTCATAAAATCCAGTAATTATTTGTGATCATTGCTTAGAAATTTGTGTACTTGTTATGCTAGCTTAATATCATATTATAATAGGTTGGAGCAGCCATGATTGATCCCGATGAATTTCTCATCCACGTACTGTACAAGTTTGGGGTACAGAAATGGTTAGAGTGAGTATTATCTGTTATCCTTCAGAAACTTTACACAGTATAATTATTTAAGAGTAACCCGATTGACTACATATTTATATAATTGTTTCAATTAGACCACCAAAACCTATGAGCGATGATGACAAGGAGAAAGACAAGGAATGTGACAATCACCGTCAAATTGTCAGCTTAGCAGATGAGTTACTCCATATGCTTATTGTTATACTCAGTAAGTGAACAGTTTCAAATTTATCCCCCCTCTCTCTCTCTTTTTGCTCTCTTGTGTGTGTGTGTGTGTATGTGTGTGTGGGGGTTACTTAATTGTAGATAAATATTTTAAATTTACACTAAGTAATGACATATGTTTATGTCAACTCCTGTGAGCAGAGTACTACTATGCTGCTGTTTCAACACAAAAAAAATGATTTCCAAAAATTGACTTCCCCTATTCGTAATATTTGTGTTACAGATGAACGTTATATTGTCGGCATTGGTGCGGTCGGTCCACAAGATTCTACCAAGAGAGAGATCATTCATCAGCTCTGTATACAGCCAATGGCACACAGTGAATTAATCAAGGCATTACCTGATTATGTAAGAACTAATATATATATATTCATACTATAACACAGTACAATGTTTACACCAATTAAAGTGCTATAATTACAACATAACAGTGCAAGATAAAAACTCATTAATGTCATTTATTCAGATGTTGGCATTTAGCACCCCATCTTTGATAAGACATTAGTTCTATAGTAACTGCACAAATCTTTAAAATTTGATTATTAACAATATTTACAGAGTTTAAATATTTTGGTTTATTTAATAAATCTTTAAAAATACCTCCAGTATTATTTAAGCAATAAAGTAAAAAATCTATTTCATACAGCAAATGACTTAGAATGTTCACATATTTTAACATGTAAGGATACAATTTTATTTTTATTGGCAGTATACAATAATAGGAAGCATGTCTTCTTAACAGCTTCATTTCTATATTATCATCTCCATATATTTTTTCCAATAAAATAAATCTGTTGATGAGCACATTTTTGCCAAGCACCATAACACTTATTAATGCATGAATGTGATAGACTCTACAGTGAAGAATCATAATCTTTCATTATAAAAACCCAACAATTTGTGTCAATGAAATTAATCATTGGTTGTTTTTTTTAACAGCCCTATCATGAAATCTCCATTGATGAAGTAGTGCATGAAGTGGCAACATTTCAGTAGGTTTTCCTGTTTATATGATAAGTTAAATATTGTGTATTTCTTCAGAATGATGTTTCCCTTTTATGTGATTTGCGTTAAAACCATTATTTTCAGCATGCCAAAGAACATAACTGGCAAAGGTATATACGAGGTGAAGCCATCTTATTATAAAGAATATACACCATTCTTTTATCACTATGCCAAAACCGAACAGGCCAAGGTAAGTCATTTTTAATTAATTAAATTAAGTAGTCTTTTGCTGGGGAAAAACTTGTCACTGTAAATATTAATCCAGCTCTAAATGAACCTTTAAAGAAGCTGGTAAATATGGTAACACTTATATAACTAATTACAGTTAATAGTGAAAATGACTAGCTATTGTTAAGAATACAGTCATCTTTTGATGAATTGGGTTGCTTAAGAAACAAAATAGAGCATGCTTTATTAGATGTTCAAATAATCAGTCTTTGTCTTTACATAGTTGAGGTTAAACTTCAAGGATATCACTGAGATATGGTAAATCAAAGTTTGGTTAACCATGAGATCACTCTATTCTGAATATCACCTAGTCATTCTCACAGTGGGGCACCCTGTGGTCTAATGGTAGCATGTTAGACCACAGATCTCTACCACCATGTTCAAATCTTGGCGTGGGCATATCTGAAGGTTGCTTCATCTTTGACTTCGCTTCATTACCTTTGGAGGTTGTTCAGCCCATTTAGCCTACCATGTGCACAAAAGTAGCCGTTAAACATCAGTCATCTTCATTCTCACAGTAATCTTGAATGTATTAATTAGTTATCAAAAACTATCAGTGATTCAGTGTATTTTTCACCAATTCAGCATTTTATTTCCAACTATTTTTTTAATGATATATTTACTTAATCTAGTCGGAAGAAGCGCATAGGAAAAGGTTATCAAAACAAGATAAAGACAAACCTGGGGCTACCTCTGGACAAGGTGTGTTATATATGTTAACTATACTATATAGAGCCATTTTTAAATTAGATTTGATGACAGAAGATTACATGGGTACTATTAATAGCATTTCTTCATTGTGTGTCATGCATTTGATAACCAGTGAATCTAATAAATGTTTCAGCATTTGTCCCTCCTGTGCCTCCAAAGTTCAGTGCAGGATTTAGACCCATCATCAGAATACTATGCTGTGATACATTTATCAATCTCATACGTATGGTGCTAGAAAGAGCTCAGGCCAAATATGTCCGCTGGTACACTGATGCTCATCTTGACAAGGTTGGTGCTTACTGACGTTACAGGACATATGTAGTACAGTAGAGCTCCCCTGTAAACACATGTAGTTGAGTTCACTGTTATGGATTGTTTTACAGGCGGACCACATTAACTTATCAAATGCTCTTTTCAATGGTGGATGTTATTCAGGGTTATTACTGAGTGATGCCTTTTTGTTCAACACTGCCTGCCAATATTTCTCTGACAGTCTACACATTATGTTTCAGTGTTTTGAACTATTCTAGTAGCAATGGAGATTGTGTTTAAAATATGCTTAAAATAAAGATTTTATACATGAAAATGATTTTAGTCGTAATAAATAAAATGATAATAGTCATGAACTCAAAAATAAACAGTTCAATTAGTGGTATCCTGTAATCATTCTGATTCAGCAGAGATGGCATATCTTCTGTGGCTTCCAGCAATGCATCTGTTGATGTCTGTGTGTGTGTGTGCTATTGTAAGCTGGAACCATTACCAGTGTTTTTTTTAATGTTAAGCACAATTCCAATAGAATCATGGAATTGGGTTCCATGTTTCAACCATATTGTATATGAAACTTTGATATATCTGGCCTTGTTGTGATGGAGCTTTATGGTGTTACACAAATGTTATAAATGTGAGATCATGCCTTGTTTATTAGCAGGTTTCATATCCCTGTCTATACTTCATGAAAACAGTGTGCTATCATTATATGGGAAACCAGTCATTAACTAAGCCAGACTTTCTTGCTGCATTGTAGGATTGTGTTATGATTATTTATTATGAGATACCTATGTTTTCCTAACAGGTATTTCATCTGATAGGATTAGCTCTGCATGAAGAGAAAAGAGCGCACGCAGATAATGATGCTAGTTTTGTGTTTATTCAGAAGGCACTTAAAGGTATTAGTGTGAAAATGAAACAATAAA
The DNA here is from genome assembly GCA_025642065.1 of Paralvinella palmiformis. Lineage (NCBI taxonomy): Eukaryota > Metazoa > Annelida > Polychaeta > Terebellida > Alvinellidae > Paralvinella > Paralvinella palmiformis. The sequence goes on from JAODUP010000001.1 coordinate 2,469,103, forward strand.
TTTGACTGGCAATAATCTAGCATTTGCTGTACTGATCAACCGTGTTATTGTGATTTCAGAATTATGTAAAATTTAATAATAATAATGTTGCGTCCTAATCCATACACGAAATTTTACACCGAAAACATAAAGAAATGCAATATGTTAGAAGAAGAATTAAAAGGAGAAAGAAAGCAAGAAATAATGTTGTAGTTGGGTTAATATAAATCGCTAGATCTTAAGTTACCATACTAAATATCAAGTTTATAAAAAAATACAGTCATGATTAATCTTGTGGTTGTTTACAGACTGTTTATTAATTATTTTTCAGAAAATGAAGGTGGATCATTATTTTCTATGTTAGAAAAGCTGGTTGGACACGGCAACATCACACATGCCTCACAGATTGACTTGTTGAACTGTTTACTGAGGGTATGTAGACTGGTCATTCCTTTTTGCCTTTATCATACCATAAACAGAGTTAATTTAATTTAATATCTGTGTCGAATAAATAGTAGCTCATCATTGTTTTTTAAATTATATTTAGCACATTTTCATATATGGTCACGTGAGCAAGTTTTAAAATTATCGGTGCACATACAGTAGTATGGATAAATCACACTCTATCTTTGATTATACAGTGGATAGATTATTGTCCCATAAAACTCCAGGTCAGAAGTTGAACCCCACTATTACCTGTGTTTATGGGATATTTTCCATGGGGGAGGGTCAAATAAAGGCTCACTGAATGATTCTATCAGCTTATGGAACAGAGTATTTAGCAGCCTCAGTCACTACTGCTATGCAATTTTTTATTAGATTGTGTATGCGGGTTATGAAATAAACTTACAATCTTTACAAGCCACAGCATAGCTGCTATACTACAAATTTGATCCACCCCATTCCCACATTATTTGGGGTATTATTAAATTACATATTATTTGTACAGCGCCTTTGAATGGCTCCTGCTAGTAAGGGCGCTTTATTAAATATACTTATTATTATTATTATTATTATTATATCCCAAGTTTGACCAATGCTGAAGCTATACAAAAACACTCGCTCAGATACTTCACTGAATGAAAGCTTCATACTTACCGTAGGTCCTGGCCATTAAGCCGAGACTTTGTGTCAACATTTTGACCCCTATTTTGGGGGGCTCAGCTTAATGGGTGGTGCTATTTCAGTGTCAAGAAATCCAGTCATCGGGAGAAATATTTTCAGTGTGTTAGCAGCCATCTAGATGCTAGTGGCCTAGTCTAGATCTAGATGCAAATGGACATCAGTCGTTATTTTGATTTAAACTCGTGCAGTCATGGAGAGAAAATAGAAGTGAAACAAGTTAATGATAATTATATATGGATTTATAATGAAAATCAATATTTATATGTAGAATTATCTGATTTTGTAATTATGGATAAATGTTGTTTGACTCAGTAGCGCATTTCACGAATGCAGCGCCTGTTACAAGACAAGTCATACCCAAGACATCCTGTACCCAAGAGCATCGTATCTCATTCATTTGGCAGCATAGACATTAGAGTGCCCCCATATACATACTTTGTATGGGCATATTTATACTAATAACGGGATAATTACTGATTAATTAATTTATTTTCAATAGAGCGTCATAGTTACTAACTGACGTCATATACCCGTAATTTACATTATCTTGGTTATTGCTTATTATGTTTAATTACTTCTAACTCTAAGTCACTGACTCCATATATGGTTCATTGAATGTATCATGCCGTTAATTTAAGTTTGAGGTCCTACGTATGCGCTAACAGTTTGTGTAAAAGATGGTTATAATTTGCCTTGATCACAGTATACAAACACATTGGTATGAATAACGAATTATGAAAACAAAATTATTGGAAATACTGCAGGGAAAAGTTCAGATTTTTAGGTCGGCTTATTGGAGAGTAATACCATAAATCGTGATATTTTAGGCCTAAAAACCATCCTCGGCTTAATGGCCAGGACCTATGGTATCAGTACAGATGATCTGATGTGAATCCTCATCTGTACTGTCATCATCATCATCGTCATCTGGCCAGTTTATGATCCTTAATTGTTGTTGTCAGAATACCACTGGAGGTATTATGACTTAGTGGCTATACTATTGTTCTATAACTTTATTACTTTTGCGAGGTTAAATGTTTACACTTCAATTTACTGGTGTCAGATTCACATGTCACCAACAGCATTTCATTATTTATAATAAGAACACTACAGTGTACAAACTTGTAGCTTAATCAGATGTCAAGACGTGGCCTGTTTGGGTTAAATTTCAATAATAAATCAGATGTTTATAATCAGATTTGCTCCAAACTGTTATCAGCCCACCGGACTGGTTTTGTGTCATAATTACCAGGTCAGCAACGATTTCACCTGCCTCTGGCACTGGGTGGAAGCTTATTTCACACACACATGCACTGTGTATGTGTCGTTTTCCCTGTTTCAGTATTTTGTTGAAGTTCGTCAGCTTCGAGACAGCACGTACAAACCAGACCTCACTGCCTACCCAGTACTCACTGCCGATCAGCTGGAAGCCAAGCGTAAGAAGGAGAAGAAGGCAATGGCCGACATGCGCAGGCAGCGGATCATGAACATGATGTCCAAGATGCAGAAGAACTTCATTAAAGACAATAAAAGTATATGGGAAGAGACAGCACTGGAGCAGCCAACAATGGAAGAAGGCAGCAAGTAAGTGTGTTCGTTGTGGTACCAATAAGAGATGTGGTAGTTAAGTAAGATAATGCCTTAACCTGAATGGGAATCTGTGTATAGTATTCACGTTAGATATTTACCGAGGATATTTTCCCAATTCTCTTTCTCTTACTCCAATCAGTTTCGGGATATTAAATTTGTTTTCATTTAATTTCCCTTTCCGTGTTTAAAGAAGACTTAAAATGTAATATTTCACTCCATTGCTGTAATGTGTTGTGACTCATTCTGACATACATATCAACTCTGTTGTCGTGTCATCTTTTCCAGTGTGACAATGGCCGAGATTCTAGCAGCCACGGACCACCCAGTGGGTGTGGGTCCTAATCGTACTGAAGCCTACGTAGGTCCGCCAGTTAGACATATCTGTATACTCTGTCAGGAGAAAGAAGATATTATGCACAATGGAAGGGCAATGGTCCTTGCAGGGCTTATACAAAAGTCAGTATCATTTGTTTTGTGAACATTTTTAAATTGCTTTTCAGTGCTAGTTAGTCTACTATAGCTCCATAGTGATGTGATTTCTGCATTACTTTTTCCTAAAAGCATACTAAATTCCTCCTGATAATATTCAATGTTATTACTTTTAAGGATTCCCGATTCATATATGTATCACAGAAAAATTATCTCATGGATAAGGAAGTGTGATATATCTCAAGCCATGGTGTATCCCACTCCACTGTGCAGAAGCAGCTCTGCAATATCAAAATTAATAATCAGCTCTTAGTCTTTTACACCAACAAAGAGTGCCTACTTTTTGTTGTATGCATTCATGACATGTACCTCATAGAGTAACGCTGATAATTATTTTGATGAGATTTAGTTTTGTAATCACTAACAGTATATAGATTATGTAACAACTATCCCTTGATATTTATATGTATAACAAATGATCATAGTTACATATTTACTTTTATAACAAATGATACGTACAGTAAACGTTGGTTATAAAAACTGGGATATAATGAAAGAGTAGCTTAAATCAAAATAGGTTTGCTGGTCTGGCCTAGTATATTTATTCCCATAGTAAATAAACTGAGATGTAACCAAAATTATACCAAAAAATACCAACTTAATACAAAGTAATTTTACCAGCAAAAAAAATCTATATGTTGCACTGGCTGTAAATTATGATGAAATTGCATGTTAGAAATTTATTTGATGTGTTTTCATTTGAGTGTCCAGTGTCTATTATGCCATCATGGTGATAATTTCAATCTTTTAAGGCAATAATGATTTTTTAAATGACAATCGTGTTTCACTGAATTGTGATTGGTAAAAACTGTGAAAACTATAAATTGTAAACTTTGGATTGTCTTACAAACCTATTAAAATAGAAGTGATCTCCTTTCATCATCTACTACATTGGCCATCATAAATCAGTATCTATTGACGCAAGGCTGCAAGTGAAATCTAAAACTTAAATTCCAAACTAATAGGTATTTTGTGTAGTACACTGTCAATATCATTTAACATAAAGTTGTTTTGGGGGAAAGCTCATTGAAATGCATATGAACTACTAAGCACAGTGGTGTTGACAAGAGTAGACCATTGTATAAACTGCTGCATAACAAGTGCTCAAGGATGATTTGTATCATGACAAGAAAAGGTCAAAAGAAGAGTTGAATATTTTACCCTATGCTGACATAATTGAGAGAGAAGCTGGTGATCGGTAAAACATCAAAACCAAGATGCTTCAAAGGAATCAGATAGCATCCAACCCCTGATCATAACAACAAAAGGCACAGATGTTGGTGCAGACATATGGTCGTAATTTTACTGCGCTAAAATGGATGCTTGTCATGGTTTTAGAATTGTTATGTTTCTTCCAATCAAAGAACAGGCATGTATTACCTCCGTGTGTCTACTAAGCTATTGTTTTAGTTATAAATTATTGCCCGTACATCAGTTGCTGATATTGAAAATTTGGCATATTGATTTTAAAACTTGGATAACTCGAAATGCTATTATAATAAAATGATTTTCAGTTTCCCTTGAATTTCACTACAACCAGCTATTACTGTATTTAGTGGTGCAGGGAAAAACACAACAAACATGGAGATGTACAGCTAGTATCTTTATTGTATAACCTTTCCCATATGATAACTGTAACTACATTCATACCCAGATAGCAGCAACCCAGAATGATATCACATGGTTCAATCTTATCACAAGATGTTTGTTCATGGTTGATATCCTAGACTGGGTGAAGCATCAAGCATCACCATTGAGAAAGTGTTAAAACAAACAGAAAAAGGGCAGTTTAATGTTACGTAGTCCCAGCTCAATGCTACTGCATGTTTTCCACTTGGGATATGACCAATCCACATTTTGGAGATACACACCTCAGACATATAAAAGTTTAGCACGTTTTATTTTGCAGTAAATCTTCTAAGTAACTATTTACTTTGGTTTGTGCATTGTGAAAGACTGCTGGATAACCTTAGAATACCCATAGAATCATTATCTATTTATCACATTAGGATGGACCAGAATTGTTGTAAGCAGGGTACCCACAGCACATAGGGAAAATGAAATTTCTGCAGGGAAAACAGGGAATTTTTAAATTTGGAAAAATACAGGGAAAACACAGGGAATTTGTATACCTTCGTTCCAAATTTATAGCACAGGGTTGGATGGAGGCTGTATACTAAAAAAAGTTCATTCAACATGCAACTTTTGCACACAATATGCTGGGAAATATCTTAAATAAGGGAATTTTATTTTTGAAATCCTGTGAAATAGTGTGAGAAATTCAAATTTCAAACTTTTACATAGTTGTTGTTGTTGTTGTTGTTGTTGAGTTGAGTTATTTAGCCTTGATGCTGTTCAAAACTGGGACATATGGCAGAGAGGCAACTCTCCAGGTAAACAAATCCCACAAGCACATGTATGAACCAAATTCAAACATACAACCTTGAGGTTTGCATCACACTGCTTTAACCAATGCACTGTCAGAGCATACTGAAACATTGTCATGGCACATTAATCATACTTCTGGCTACTTTGAGGTAGCTGTCCTTGAGGCTAGCTTTGGCTATTCCTCTAGCACAGTAAGTAGTGCGTATAAAAATATGGAATACATTTTTGTAAGCCTTAAATTGGAATTCTTTTCCCTTTTATATAAACAGGTCAACAGTGTTGTCCAAGAAACGTGGTGGTGAAAAGAGAGAAGATGCCGAGTCTTATGATCCCCTGTTTATGCCATCAACACGAAACATTGGAGCATTTGTAAGCTCATGTGGACATACTATGCATTCTGACTGCTGGCAGAAGTAAGTTTATCATTGTAGGAGTCATCTGTGATGGCTATGACTCGTTCTCAGCTCGCATGTTCGTATTCAATCTTAACATTCAGCAAACAGATGGTGACAAATAAGATAATATAGACTTGGTTTATATGGTAGATTATTTAGTAAAACTTCATTGAGTGCAATTATATTGGGTCGGGGTTTCAGAAGCAAGATATCGGAAAAGTTACTCCCAATTTTAAGTTTTATAATACTCATGTCCATAAGATTAAATAAAACAAATGCAAAATTAAAGAACAATATTGATTGTTTCATCAAAATACTATTGCACCTTCATCCTTGGGTTCATCAGTAACAATTAGAGTCAAATCAAGACTTGAAGTAAAAACCAATACTATTTTTATTAAAATGTTACTAAATGCCCTTTTATTTGACCTGTATCATTTTAATTTAACAAGTTCCAGTGTTGATAAATATTTAGGAATGGAGAATAGCTTTTTAAGCACTTTGTATGTTAAAGCAATGTAACAACGCTATAACTGTCGATTAACTGGTTTATATTCTGCCATTTCAAATGACGTGTCTGATCAATTGCAGGTTTTATGACTCTGTGGTGACTAAAGAGAGGCGTCGTATGCGAAGAGTTCTTCATCAGTCTAGCTATAATGTGGAGAAATGTGAATTTCTTTGTCCACTCTGTGAATGTCTTGCTAATACTGTGATACCCATTATACCATGCCTGCCTACTCTGCTCAAACAAAGGTAGCGTTCTGTTTCTGTATGTGAACTATGTCGAGATTTGTTTAACTGGGTGATAACTTTAATTTGGCGATGTGTTAAAGTGGTCATTGATTTAAGTTTTTACTGCAGACAGCAAAGTAATTTTTACAGTTTTTACAGTTAATATCAGTAAAATCAGTGGTGAAATAAAGTATCTCAGATTTATAATATACCTGGCTATACCTCGTAATATACCCCACCCCCCAGCAGACAATTATAAACACTGTTTCAGAACATTAATGGAAAGCTATTTAGGTATATGTGCACATGCTTCATTCACAAACCCATTGAACTTATGAAAATGACAGCAGAGTTATTGTAATATGGTTTGTGTATATATATATATATATATATATATATATATTACTACTTAGTTAGTTCATGTGTATTTAAAACAAATCATTATCATCTACACTAAGCAACTAGTCAGTCATTAGAATAACATTATATGAGGCTAGAATGTCCTCCATATACTGAATCCTTGTGCAGAAAGTATACTGATTAATCCTGAAATAGATTATCAACTGTATGCACCATGTACACAAAAGTGGCCATAAAATAGCAATGACAACAAATTCTAAGGCTAGCAGTTCGATTTGTCACTTTTAGTATCAATCTTATTTAAAGATCATAAGAGATCAGATGCTGGAGGCGAGTGTGAAAACTTTCAAAATATCATTGGACAAATACTGGAAAAACCTAAATTTGATGTACGATCTTGACGTTTCACTGAGAATAGATCTGCCTCGCTACAAAGTCAATCAAATTAGATAACTAAATTCAGATGGAAGCAATCAAGATCTGGACATACGGGAATAAGATGCTATGTCCAGTACTTAACTATGTACTATGTAACTATGCATATATTTTTGTTATTACAACACAGAGAGAAGACTGAAGTTCAGTTATCCCTGAATGACTGGTTGGATGGCATACAGAAGACAGTAAATAACAGCATACAGGAAGACCAAGATTCTGTTGGTATGTCTGGCTAATTGTTATTTAATTATTAATGCTTAAGGCCTTCCAGTAGTAGTGCATTGGTTAGTGCACTGTGCTACAGAAGTCTCCAGGTTAAGGGTTTGAATTCAGTTCATAATGTTGGATACATTTCCATAGAGGATTACCCCAAGGTCAGATGTACCAGGTATGATCAGCAGCAAGGCTAAACGACCCGACTCATTATTAGTTCTCTCTCGTTCTGTTTTTTTAGCCATAAGTAAGAAACTGTTGAAAGGAAAAACTTGATTTCTCTGGTGTGAGATTACAATTAGGTTGGGTATATTTAGTTCTTAATCGAAGATCTTTGTTCTTATTTCAGAGGAGTCCTTTCTCTTTGTGCCATGTCCGTTGTCCAGCATTACTAAGATGATGGCAGAAAGTGTAGCGAAAAACTTCCAGCTTCTCTTTGATTATGTCTATGATGATGCTAGGTTTGTGCGTGTGAACTTTCTATGTATGTGTATGTATGTATGTATATGTGATAATTTATTTACCATAATTATAATATTTGTGCTAATTTTGGGCATTATTAATCACAGTGCAACCTGTCCCTACAACCACCCACCTTTAAGTTGTCACTCCAGTTTTCTTGTAAACATCTGCACTTGTGAAAAACCTCTTGAAATGTTTGGGTAAAGACACTTACCTGTTGCCTTTTGGGCACAGCCATCTGATGTTGAGCTCTGTTGTGTCTTTGTGACATTTTTTTGGCGGTGTTGTCTATATCATGGGTTGTTCGGGAGAAGTGGGATGATGATGTCTGGCCGAAATGTTGTTTTTCTGATAATCAATGCTGATAGGTGATGATATGAGAGTTTGTCGTCTTCAGGGAGGAGATGACTTTTTAGTCTTCTTCAGTACATTGGATGGGCTGGGGCAGTTGAGCAGATAACGTATCGGATTGTATGTTTGTTGCCAGTGAGGGGAGAGTGCTATGGATGACGGAGAGGTGGAGTTTTGTGTGTATAATCAGAAATGTGGTCTTCTGAATTGGAGTGTTTTATGTTGGGCGATTCTGCACATCATTCTTTGCTGTTGTTACTTTTGCATGGAAATGAACCTGTGTCGAAGGATGCTTAAATGTTTACAACATGCTTCATAGAATTGCATCCCTTTCTTGGTAATGAAAAATGCACACAAACGTAGAAATAATGGTGCTGAATGAACCTTAATTTCTGGGATTTTTAGTGAAGTTTAGTTTAATGCCTTCTCTTTATAAAGAAACAACAAATGTTACTCTATCACCTTGAGCAAGGGGCATAAAGACTTTTGTTTTTGGTGTTTTAAAAGTAATTAACTTGAACCCGTTTGGAAATGCTAAAACATGCAACTAAAGTGTCAGAAACACACATACCTCATTAATGCACAGAACTCTTCTAATTGAAGTATAAAGAGCATGTTTCATTTTATTGGCTTGATAATATCAGATAATTTCGGTTTGGAGTTGATAAACTTCCATTTCTGTTTTGGTCAGTTGGTAGATGATGGTTGAGTTGTAATCCATGTGAGCTGTGTCTTAGTAGTTTTTCATCTGTTTCGTGTTCCAGCAATCATTTCTCAGACAGCATAACTACAGTACTGCGCAAATTTTCTACTGATTGTTACACAGTAAGTAGTTGAACTATTTAGGTTAGAAAGTAAATAATAATAATAATAATAACAATAATAATACCAGTTAGTTTATTGATCCATAGAATACGGTGACATCTGGTATTTGGTATCTTATTTTTACAGTTTGGTCTCGGAGTCCAACCAGATGAGAGTAATACTCGTGTTCCAATTATGGGTTGGAGCAGTTGCGCCTTCAGTATTATGGCAGTAGGTAAAGACATAAATTTTAGTTATTATTAATCCTTCTTGTCGTGTAGCAATCGTTACACCAGTGAAATTAGTGTCCACGTCCTCATCACTCACTCCTCTTCTCTGTCAGTCCGTCTCGTTCTAGTAAATCCCCTGTTCCGTTTTCTCTTCCCAATTAGCATACACCTGAAATATGAAGTTTCTTGTCGTTTTATCAATCTGTTCTCATATAGCAATGTGAAGACCCTTTCAACACTGACTGTTTCTTTTAGGGACAATTACAAAAGAAACGAATAATACCATAAAAAACACATTTAATGCCTTTTTTTAATCAAAGACGAGCATGAAATAACTATACAGCAAAATTTTGGCATTTTCTTCACATCATCAAACGTGGCTCTGCTGTAGCAATAACTGATAGAATGCTATGCTGCAGATCTGCGGGCCAAGGTTTGTTTTCTGGTGTGCTACCTGTGGCTAGATGTTGCCCATGTTCGTTTCATTTCCCTGGGAAGTTGCCCTTCAACGATACGTTTGAGGTGTGGGTATCACCAAGGCCTAAAAATATAATCACTCGTTCATTTCATAAAATATAATAAACAACTGAGCCAACTATTTTATTTGGTACACTGGATGTCGTTTGCATTCGATGACCTACGGGGGTCACAAAGAATGGTATACTTTCATTCATGAGTAGCTACTTTTTTAGCCAGCTTACCCCATTTATTATGTTACAGAACTTTGCCTACGTGAAGAGAAGAAGCCATTATTTGGTTCGCTGACTTCCAGATGTCAAGATTGTCTGAATGCCTTAGTACGCTACTCCGCTGTTTGCAGTCAAGTGATGCAACAGGATATGGTTAGAAAACACTGCATTAGGTTACTTTCAGGTAATCATAATTTGACTTTCTGATCTGTTATGGTGAGAATGAATTGAGAACACTGATTTAGATTTTTGGATGGAGCTGTGATCATTTATCTAAGATGTCGTTAATTTAGTCATGTTTTGGTATCTGATTTTTGTTCAGAGTTTTCCTCCATCCATTTTCTGTCATGTGTAATTATGATTTCAGAGTGGAGTTTATTTTGATCCTGAACTTTGTTAGTTGTTGTTTTAATTTTATTTTAAACAATCGCCTTAACTAACATTGTTTTATTTTTGTTCCAGCATTAGTTATAGGTAATAGAAAGGACCGACATGTGCCTGCCATGCCTCACATCCAAGACATCGACTTATTCCACTATCTGGTCTGTCTCTGCCTCTCACTGCCAACACTCTATGCTGAGGATGATCCCACAGCCACTAAACTGACTCGTATACCTACGGGTGGTCTTAATGATCACCACGTCTTAAAACTAGTCTTCACAGCACACCTTGTACAGGTGATTCTGGCTGCAGAGCTGGAACCATGTGGTTAGTATCTCTTGTTATCTGTTATCGATGAACACATTCTTCATAAGAACTTGTAAACAGAACAAATTGGACTATTTGTCTTGCTTCACACTGAAAGATGCATGAACAGTAAAATAGGTGATGAGATGATGATGATGAAACACCCTTCAGACAAATGTAAATGTAAAAATGTAAATGTTGCTGTTTTATGGCCACTTTTGTGCACATGTTAGGCTAAATGGGCCGAGTGACCTCCAAAAGCAATGAGGCAAAGTGGAAATTAAACACTCTTCTGATGTAGCCTGGTATCTCAGCCAGGTTGATCTCCTAGATATTTTAGAGTTTCTGAGCAGGAAAAAGTACCAAGCACGAGGGAAGATAAAAGACACACTGGCAAACTTGATTGGATCATCTAAAGCCCATGTCCTTTGTTTTGTAAATAAATAAAAAAACATGCTGGTAAGGTGGTAGATTATGGTGGTAGATTATGGCAGCAGATTATGATGGTAAATGATGTAGTGTTCTTTTATGCCGGCTTCATAAACATCTCAAATTTGCAGACTTAAAACAATCTACTTCATTACATTGTCAGATTCCATGGAAACTGACACCGATGAAGAAGACATGAAACTACTGCAGCTGTATACTAAAATTAAACAGCTCAATGGGTAAGTGTTTGTAGTTGATTTTTTATGTAACTTCCTGTTATGTGTCCTTAAAATATTTAACTTAAAACAGTATTTTCTGTCAGAATTCTTTCCTCTTTAAGACCCTCATTTTCTGAAACACTGAGTTCAATATTTTTTTGGCCTTTCATTTTTATTTCTTTCTCATATTCAGATTGTACTTTAATTATGAATATCTTTTTGTTAATTTATTCTTGGCACCAACAAAATTATTGTTTGAGGTCTATATTTAATGATGATAGAGAATGTTTATATATATTACAGGTAATCTGTGTTATATCTCAGTTAGCAATAGACGTATTACCTGAAAATTTCAGGTAATATACATGCTACCTGATTATACAGATTAACTGTAACATATACACATTTGAAGTTTTTTTCATAGTTTCTGCTTACATGATAAGTTTTGGAATAATACAAATTATTACAAGGAGATAATTTTGATCACATGACGCGATTTGTTTCAGACAACAAGTGACTAGTCCGCCATCTGTACACCAGATAAAGACCTACATTAAGGATGTTTGTTTGCCATTCTTAAGATGTTGTACACTGTTCTTTAATCAGCTCACTGAAGTCAGACCTCCGTCTGGACTCTTTGATGGTAAAATGCCAAGTTGTGAATATCTAAAGCTGATAAAACTGCTATCCTAGGAATACTTGTTTACCTCTCTCTCTTTCACTCTCACATTGTGTGTGTGTCTGTGTGTGTGTGTGTGTAGAGTGTAAGAGTTCTGTTTACTGTTTTAACCCCTTAAATTAAATTAGATAGCACTAAATGTTAACGCTAAGCATCCATAAAATATTTCCCAGCATATATTTCTATTTTTACTATTCTGATTACAGTTATGTTGTGGACATGTACTTATAAATGTTAACATTATATTTATCATTGATAACGTACATGTTTCCTTCATATTACAGACTCCAGCAACCAGTTTGAGTTAATGTGTGGTTACTTAGACCTTCCCATTGATCTTCACAAATTATTTGAGCAGAGTGAGCTCCTTACACAGTTTGTGCAGAGGTAGATAATTCATTTTTAGGATATATCTCACAAGACACATTTTCCCTGTGAAGCTTTTGTATGCTCTGTGGTGTGTTTGTTTCATTCTGTAATAAAAACCATAATTCAGTAACTTCACTGTGAATCCCCAAAGAAATATTCAGCTGGTTGGGGCACTGTTATACATTATCAGTGTGATCATCGTTGTCATGGCTCTGCGGCACTTTTGATATTTACATTTTGTTTTAGTTTGCATTTACATCTGTAAATCATATTCTTCCGTTTGATGTAGTATTGATTAACCATTGAAAGGTTAGCTTAAGCTGAAGTCAGATCTGTTATTCATTACAGTTGGTGTTCGAGGACTGATGAGCCAATCAACTCTATAGTATATCCACCTTTACCAAACCAATTGGTGACATTACCTGATGATTACAGCGAACTAATCAACAGAATATCGACATTTACGTAAGTAAACTTAAGTACATTACTGTATCATTGCAGATTGTGCTGTGTCATAATTTTTGAAATATTCATATCTGCATTTTGTATATTTTATTTTAATGTATTTCTTAAAAAAGCAATGTCTTTTTTATTAACCAGCATTTTTCTTTAACTAATAGTGTGATTTCAGAATTTATGAAGAAAATATAATTAAAATTGATCAAATCCACAAAATAATTTACAAAATAATTTATTAGAAACTTTGTGGTAGTCAGTTATTTATTTATTTATATACCATATTTATATAGCACTCTTTTCATAAAATGTATCATATTCAAAAGTGTTTTACAATGTAAGACATATCAAAGTCAAATGTTAAAATGACATATGATAAAATATACATTTCTGTAAAATGAAATATTACAATATAATGGTGTTTAATATTATGATGTAATAATATAAGAAGAACAAAAAAAATTAAAACAAAACAACAGACTGCTTTGTCCAAGTATGAGTGATGGTATTGTTGTTTGTGTTGTAACACCATTGAAGTTGTATATTTGTTAACTCAAATTGGAAAAGCAAAAACAAACATCGTATAAATTTCTATGTTATTTCAACAATATTTGATCTGCTTCTCAGTTGCCCGAAGAGTGATGGCGATGATAGTCGTGCACCAACCCTGTGTCTTATCTGTGGGGTAATCCTCTGTTCACAGAGCTATTGTTGTCAGGCAGAGTTAGATGGCAAAACAGTTGGAGCGGCGACAGCACATGCTGAAACCTGTGGTGCTGGTACTTGTCTCTTCCTGAGGTATGTTTCGTAATAGTCATGGAAATCAGCTCTGGAAAGAGTTGCCTCAAGAGTGTGGCTTACATTATGCTTTGTAATGACAACATTTAAGACTACTTGAGATAGCCTGTTAGTTTTGACTCGAGCCATGCAATGGAGTAGAGAGCCAATTAGTGTTTGATTAAAGTGAACGTCATATGGTTGGGTTAATGGTCATTTTTCCAATTCTGTCCTGGCTGTGGAAAATACTGGGTGATAACTCTTTAAGATTACCATCTCATATGCTGAGATTTGTTGTACAGCATCCAGAAGCTTGCTTTATACTCGATGGCCTCTATAAATGTTGCACATACATATTCTAAGTGCCTTTAGTTTGTTATCAAAATAAACTTCTAAGGAGACTGAGGCCAATATATACATATAAATAAGGTGTCAAATGGAATAATCACGTTAAATGTTCACAGAAGTATGCCCTGTTTTTCGATTTAAAGTAATTACAGATTTGGATAGTACTAATACAAAGTGGGTGTCTGTAACTGGAATCAGATATAACCTTACTTGTATTTTAAGGAGTATCCCCAGGCTGTTTATATATATATATATATATATATATATATATAAAATAACCAGGATTCAAGCACTTATGTATAGGTAGAAAGACAAGCTCTGAATATTATTCTGGAAACTATCTGATATCACTTATAGTAAGGTCATTGTCTAACATGTCAATCATCTCTGACTACTTCATGTCATTTTATAACTTCTTTATGTCATGATGCGTTCAAATTTTAATCAGGTAGACTCACAATTATCAAAAGATAATTGATAAGTGTACAGATAACAGATGAAAACACTGCATAAACTTGAGTTTGACTATAGACTTTTATGATCTCTTTGAATCTCGGAATAATAGCATTCAGCTTCATCATTCACCCACCATTTACCATTATGATTTAAACTTCCTCTGGAGTTCAGCCGGAACTCCCATGGGATTATTTAATCTAGAAGTTAACCTGCTTTCACCTAAAACTGTTTGGTGCATTGTCTTCAACATTGAGTTAATAGTGTATAGTCTGTGTTTCTGTTATTTGCTAATTCATTTCCCACCAATCTATTAACATAAGTATGATCTGTATTAACTGTATGTGTTTCCCTATCGGTTAATGGTTGTTTCGTATTACAGGGTACGCGAATGTCAGGTGTTGCTACTTTATGGAAGGACAAAAGGTTGCTTCTCAGCTCCTCCTTATCTGGATGTGTATGGTGAAACGGATCAGGGTCTAAGGTAACGATAATTTTTTAAAGTATGGCTCATTTTTTTAAAGTATGTCTCAGCTATAACACAGGTTGTGGAGCCTAATGTGGACTGTGTTAACTTTATGGACTGTTAGCTTCTTAGGTAATCAGTAGTCATCTCTAATTTTTACGCTCCATTATTGCTTCTGTTTATGGCATGTTTCATCTGATTATATCCTTTCCTTTAGGGGATATATATATATATATATCAGAAATGTGGTCAGTTTCCTACCAAACCTACATTTATTTACCATTTAATTTTTTTAATTTAGAAATATTTCTTCCATGACAATCCTACTTGGAATATAAACTACTTGGAGTAGGTATTCCAAGTAGGCACTTGGAGTAGGTACTTGGAGTAGATTACCTACTCATGGTAAAAAGCAGTAGGTAAAAAGAGTTGTTAAAAATGGAAATGGAATTGAATTTTGTTTAATTGGAATTGAATTGGAATCGATGAATTTAATGTGGAATTGGAATTTACCAAATGGAATTGAGTGGAGTTGGAATTGACAAAATGGAATTGACCCCATGTCTGATATATATATATATATATATATAAAAACACACACACATATATATATATATATATATATATAGTGATGTTTGTGTTATGTCCAAATATGGTATGTTGGACCCTGTTATTGCGGGGCCATATTGTTTATATTCTTCTGTTTGTTTCCACTAAAATGTATTTACTTTAATTTAGTATTTGGGAACCTGTACAAATAACGTACTTATTTGTCTGTATTGTGCATTATTTATTTCCCACAGACGCGGTAACCCCCTTCATCTGTGTCATGAGAGATACAAAAAGTTGCAGACGATGTGGCTAAATCACAGGATTCCCGAAGAGATAGCTCACGTCTTGGAATCCAATACAAATCTACTTTCTATCGAGTGGTATAACTTGTAGATGACAAATAGGAAGAGGGCATTTATCTAAACAAATTACTGAGTGACACCTCAAGTTATCATCCGACAAGCAACGAGGAAGACCTAGAAATATCTAATGTTGTGTTATATCCACCACATGGATAACAAACTCACATCTTTATTGGTGTTGGTTAAAAAAGCATGTGATGATGATGATGATGATGATGATGGTGGTGGAAAAACTACAAGAGTACTATGTAAAGATATCATAATAAATGTCTATGGGTGATATTGAGGTGATCTCAGTCAGAATAAGTTAGGAAAAATATTCAAGTCAGGTGTGAGTGTCAAACAGTAAGCTAAGCATTGTAAATATCTCTGTTTATATATATATATATATATATATATATACATATATATACATACTTCAGTATTGTCCAATGTTTGACGATATATTTTGGCCATTTGTGAGATAATGATGCTCCTATAAAGTTTAGGTTTCAGTGACAAATTCACTATATTGATAACGTGCCACCAGACAAAAAAGATGATACACATCAGTACTGTGTGGATCTACATTAGGACATGGGCTCTTCTATGTACTAAGAATATGTTTTATGTAAATAAAGAAATTTTTGCTTGTTTTCAATACATGTACATGTTCACAAGTTGAGTTGTATAGTGTTTGTCAAATGCTAAACAAAACGTTGAGTGCAATTTTGGAATTGTCTTCAGGAATTTGTTTTTAAAGATTCTGACATGGTTTCTTTTGCAAGCCAACAGCTGATGTAGAAACATTAACATATGAACATCTGATTGTCTAATCTTGGTTCTGTGAGTATTGCGAAAAGTATGAAGAATTAAGTAAGTGTTGCATCCTCAACTGTATTTAGAATACTTGGACTCATGAACTAACGTTTGCTAATTTTGACCTGTCTAGTTTGTTTCAATTTTTTTTTCCAGCCATCATATGACTTTATATGTATTTGATTACCTGTCGCCTCGCTAGCCTGTTTGGGTGATTCTGCTGTTTTTGCGTTTTATTCAGTTCAGTCAGTTCAAGTCTTTGTTAAGCTTGGAAGTTGATACGGTGCTCCTAACATATAGCACTATTATTGGCATATGATTTATTTTAGCCTCTGGGGTTGACATAACTTGTGTACAAGTCTTGTCATTCTGCTGTGAACAGCAATCTCTTACTTCCGGCATATATTGCATGTTTCCTGTTACGTGTACACATTATATCTCCAGAATGATCACAGCATTAATTAATATGATCCCTAACCAGCTTGGGCTAAAAACTTGCTTAAATCAAGATTGTTTTCTCGTCATCTTCGGACATGAAAAGATTATTAACCTGTTAATTCTCTAAATTTACTTACATATGCTTTGATTGTAATCGTTTAAGATGCCATAGTCCAGTATTGGTCCACCAATCTTATAAACCGATGCACAGAGTTTACATTCAGTTAATAGAAATCTGTATTGGACATCAGCTTTCCTCTACTGAGTGCTACTCGGGGAATACATTAACTTTGTACTCCACAGAGTACCGTAATGGGGCATGGTGTCTCATCAAATGTTATGCGAATGATGCATTTGGCATATTGCCGCAATGACAAGAGAAATGGGAGCACATGGGAGCAAGATGTATCAAATTATCCACCTCCATTTCACTCACAGCAGTTGATTAAGTGGATGACCAGAACAGTGTTTTTAGAAATCTGGACAAAATTTAATCAGAAGCTTAAAAAGTGAATGAAAATGCATCTTACCGTTTTCACTCTTGCATATTTTTGTTTAACTTAATGATAGCCTACAAATTAATGTAAAGATGTACATTTTGTTTTCTGAAATTGCATTGTTAAAATTAAGGCATAAGCGTAGCTCATACATTTGTTTGTTTTTTCAACAGTAGAATCTGTTACTGTTTTTAAATTATTCTGGTATTATTATTTGGAATGTTTGCATTACATAACATACTATTTGTTGATATAATTTTAGATGTAATATAATGGTCACCACAATGTTTATGCTAAATTCGGAATGTCTTATAAACAGTTATGATTAAACATTTAATATAGTTAACATGCTTAAGGATGGAGCTGAACAGATGTATACATAAAGATGTATATGCATCTTTGAATGCATTTAGACGTGTATGCGCCCACACCTTGCTGTGATAGTTCGTGTTTTACGTGATAGCATTGTTGAAGCGGGTGCATTTATATATCGTTTTCCGTATGTCAATGACCCCAAAAAAGGTATCTGCGCTATGATGGGCTATGTTAAAAAGTGTTTTGTGCAGTTGTGCTGCACATTTGCTTGTACCATATGGATTGCCGTTCATGTAATCATAATTATTTGTATGCACAATATTGTTCCTGAAATAAGGACATTAACCAGTTCAGTGTTGTGTCTGTTGTTTGAACTGTTCTTGTCTGTGTGATAAAATATTGCAGGAGCAAAGCCAGAATCATTATTTGGATATCATTATATACATATTCATCTGCCCGCTGTACAATTAAAACTTTCATTTAGTTTTCACTGTTTTCCTGTATTTAGCTGTTTAATGTTTTTTTCATGTAGCACAAAAACCCCTTAATATTCCATGTAAATACAGTCATTAGGTTTTGTTGTTTATTTGTGTTGATTTATTAAAATATATAAATTTGTCACATTTCAGCATTATTTCCAGTTACACCATTATGATTTTGAGACACTGATGGAGTAAATCAGATGGTGTCAAGGACAAAAATGGAATTATATTAATCAATAAGAACACCTATCCAAATGACTGTCAATTAATATTTGTTAATGTATGTATGAATATAATATGTTTTAGTAATTATATATATATATATATATATATATATAATGTCACTGTGACTATGCTCTTATGGTTCATAGTTACTTGCATTATGGTAATTGCTTTGTTAATTAAACCATTTGTTACTTTAGTGTTGAAGAAAAATAAATGCTATTTGGTTGCAGTGATAAAGGTTTGGTTTGGTGTAACCAATAATATTTCTCTGTATTGTTAATCGTTTACAACACATCTAATGTCTCCATATGTAAAGCAGTCATTAGGTAACATCCACCATCCGCAAATAAAATAATTTCTGGTGGCAAGTTGGGATCTTGTTCTTTCTGTTAAGATGTTGCTGCTAATGAAAGAGCTGGTGAAGAAACAAAGCGAACAAAGTTTTAGTTTGTGTAACTGTATAGAAAAACCTAGACGCTGCTTAATGTGAGGTTTTTCCAAGCGGAATCTCCGACCTCCCCAGGTTTATAGGATTTACCCAGGGTGTCAACAGAACCAGATATGTATTCTTATTTACTTTCATATATAGGATGATCTACTGCCCATAATGTTTAGCTATTATAGATAAAGTCTTCACTATATATTTATCTGAGCTAAAATAAATACGTAACATTTCTATATTTCACTCTTAAAGTGACTGGAGTGATCGCCCTTGTTCTTGGACAGGGTTCTAAAATTAGTTTAGTTACTACATGATGATTGATGTTTTACACCCACTTTGTGCACATGGTAGGCTAAATGGGCCAAGCGACCTCCAAAGGCAATGCAGCGAAGTCAAAGATGAAACAACCTTCAGATATGCCCACACCAAGATTTGAACACAGGTGGTAGTGATCGTGGTCCAACACGATACCGATAGACCACAGAGGCACCCTCAGTTTAGTCACAATAATTTTGGTTTAAGTGATCAATCGGACCTTAAGTGTTTCTTTCTTGTGATTGATCCATGGTAGCTGAATGTTTGAAAAACCCCTGGATTTAGTTATGAAGTATTTTTAAGGACAACAAAGACATTACAGTAATACCAATTTTGGGGGATATGGTGACTATCTTCTGTTGTTAAATATGATAATTTTTATTAAATATATAATACAATATTTAGGAAATATTTTTTGTTATTTAAATTATTATAGCTCTTTAATAACTGTTCATCATTATGAACAAATACAGTAGTAAATTGCATTACAATTAAATTTACTAATATTCAAACCAGCAGATTGTGTTTGAATTATTAAATGTTTTTGTTATTTCTTGCTGGTTCAAGAAAAATGAGTAACTCCCATGCTATTGGTAATACATATGTAGCACACACACACACATATTTCTATTACTTAATGCAATTTTAATCAAGAATTATTCAACAAGATTAGTGAAATTATAATTGACAATTTAAATCCGTTTCATTTATTTCATTAACATGTCATCCACCAACATATAATATATTACATTCACAATGATACATTACAATGAATGTTTAGTTGAGAAATTCTACAGTTAAACGAGCACCTTATTACATAA
Source organism: Paralvinella palmiformis (assembly GCA_025642065.1). Lineage (NCBI taxonomy): Eukaryota > Metazoa > Annelida > Polychaeta > Terebellida > Alvinellidae > Paralvinella > Paralvinella palmiformis. Next base: position 2,489,480 of record JAODUP010000001.1, read on the forward strand.
TGCTGACAAACCTCAAAAGACATCGATTTTTTATGAAATACTACTTTTTTCAAGGAATGCAACCCCAGAACACAACATTCATGTTATGGATAGGTTGCTACGCAGAGTGCACGACTAACAGGTAATAACATATTGGCACAAAAAGGTCAGGGTTGTCTCCTTAAAATTGGCTATTAAGTCATGTAGGAAACTAAACGTGTATCATGAAAGACAACACAATCAATATTAATCGACATATTGTTGAATGGTCAAGCTGGGCTTGACCCAGACTGTTGGTGACATTATGGTCCATTTGTACACATCATGTCTACGAGACGTAACGTAACAAAAATATTATAAATCAACTACACAAGACCAAAATGTATAACTTTAACGTTAGATGATGCTTTTGTTGATGATGACTCTGGTTCTTCGGGTGGATCAGCTAGAAAAATCAACAAGAAAAACCCATTATAAACCCATTATGTCCTGTTCTATAATGCTACTGAGTGTGACTTTACAGCTAACCATCTTCTGAATAATTAATAGCAATTGCCTTTAAAAATCGTGAACATACTGAAACTGTGTTAATGTAAATCAATGGTTTAACAACTGACCATGACTAGGCGGTGGTGGTAGGATCGTCTCATCCATCAGTACTTCTGTATATTCATCTACCAATTCACTTGTTAGTTTGGCCTCCAATTCCTGTACAACATTTTCTGGCATGTTACTGCAACAATGCAGAAAGTAAACTAATAATTGACAATTTACAGATATGATGTTACATCTAAATTATTAGACACCTTTAACAATTGTTTAAATAAACGTTTCTGTGCACATTACAAATTGGAAACTTGCGCCTCTTGCTATTTTAAAAGGAAAAATGTAGTGAGGTTTTCAAGGCAAGGCCATTTGAAAAAGCCATTGTCAGAGATGTTAATCTGGGAAACCCCCCATGGTTCCCACATTCAAGGAAATCTAATTTTTCAGGATATTTCCAGGATAAAATTACTTTTTTCTAGGTCAAAGAATACAAGATTTAAAGGTAATAAATCAAGATATGTGCAAAAAAGCATATCATATTTATTCAATGTATGATTGATTATTGACATTTTTATGGTACAGCCTCTTTCTCACCTCTTCTAGCTGTCTGATCCACCCACTTTTATTTAAATTTTAACTAACATGGGATATCAAGACTATGTACTCTTTTTCTACTACAACTGAAAATTTTTCTATAGGCATAATATTTATTCAGGTTTTTTGGTTCTAAGTGGATTTTTTGACAGGCAATGTAATTTCCAGACATTTCCTAATTTTGTAAAATTCAAGGTTATTTCCAGGACCTGGAAAATGAATTTGCTATTTTCAGGGTTTTCAATGGGCTAACCCTAAACTGCATACCCCCCCCCTGAAGCCACTGGGTAAATACACAAAATTAAATGACCTCCTGAGTAAAATGCCCCCCCCCCAAACACCTAAACATAAACCAATCATTTGTTGCTTTGAGATTTCGCTGAAAAATAACTCTTTTTTTAGACCAATCAAAATATTACAAAAACAGCTCACATCATCAACTATTATCATATCATACTTACATATACTGGGCAGGCCAGACAGGTGGAAATGGTTGCTGACTGATGGGTAACTGGGATGGATGAGGTGTCCTTCTGTAGGCTGTACCTCTTTGTTCTGTAACTACATGTCTCATACCTGGATGGTGTACACCATGAACCTAGATGCATGGAGCAATATGAATATTAAACATACATTTAAAACATTACACACAGACACTTTTAAATTCAATTATATGTCCATTCTACACAAGCACTACATATTGTTGTAGGTAAACAATTATATATCATAGCTTATGGAGAAACACAGCCTACTGTCTAATACAATAAACTGTAACACAATACAAAAGTCTACTATATCTTGAATAAGTGATAACTGCAACTATAGCTTACACAGATGTAGGACAAATGTCTATCCAACAATCACTCACCAATTAATACATAAATGTGGTCAAATGCTCCCCAAGATACAGTTTTGAGATTTTCTTATATCATTAGTTGAAACATCTTGCATTGTCCTTTGTAAGTAGTCACGAGTAATAATGAAGAGAACTTCAAACCACAACATTATATACGAGGTGCCAACATTTGGGGATCTCTGAGTATTGTTAAATAATTTCTCTATCTCACACAAACACTAATTATGGTTGCATTCTTTTTCTTTGATGAATATTTTTATGCTTTCTCAATTAAATGCTGAGTATTTGTTCAGCTAGCATTTATTTGGTGACTTCTTTTAAGAGACAGCTGGCCACGGAGCAGCTGACATGATGTAATCAATAACTAAATATCATTATATTAGTCTACCTACCAGTTCTCTCGGTATATCATCATCATTAGAATGCTCATCATCACTATCTGTAAAGGATACTTCAGAATCTTCACTGTATTCTTCATCATCCACAGATTCTAAAGATGCAAAACAAAAAGGAAATTATTTTTACATACACACAGAGAGAGAGAGAGATAGAGACACACACACATACACAGAGAGAGAGAAACAGACAGACAGAGACACACACACACACACAGAGAGAAAGAGAGAGAGAGAGAGACACACACACACACAGAGAAAGCATAAATTTGTGTATTGTCATGTTACACAAGTGATTAAGACACTATTATTAACATTGTTACCTACCACTAACCAACAATTCAGCATCTATCTGCTGAGCTTTATTTTTAGCAGCTTCAGCTAGAGCTGTCTCTCCTCTATCTTGTGCTATATAATGGATATCCTGTTAGTACCAAAATAATATGTTTACTATTAACATCACACCAGCAACAGATTAACTGATGATCAATTATCACTAACTTGGTTATGAAAGATGACAAGATCAACGACTGACCATAAACAGATCTCGTGCACCGATATCGACAGCTAGAAGAAATGCTTTTTCAAATCTGCTAAACCTGAAAACATTATTAAAATCATTATATATCATAGTTGATATTAAAATCATTATATTTCATCATTCTTGCTTCAGGTGAAAAACATGCTAACATCTCAAATTTACCCAGTAAACCTGACAAAATGCATTTAGATTTTTTGATGATAAATGTCAAGAGAACAAGTCAAGAGGGATTAATTAAATTTTATGCATATCACTATTACATGCGTGAGAAAATGATAAATCTACGTTAACAGCTTCTGAGCAACATCACCAATAAAGCATTTCCTTTGTCAATTTTATGACTCTCTAAGAAACCCCGAGACGTGAGTGTTTGTAACTGATGATAAATTATAAACTGCTAATTATATATGCTGGGAAGATATCACAAAAATATGAGCATCTGTGACCTGTTTTCGATGAAAAATGAATCTCTACAGACATGGACATAGAGCTATCGGAGGTTTACCATTCCCAACATTGACCCATGAATACAATCTAATCAACATCAGATAACCAGGATTACCAACATAACAGACCTGAGAAGATGATGGAAGAAGCGTCTTGCCAGTCTACTAATGGCATCTCTGTACTCTAGCACGGTTCCCTCAGACAGTGGACGTATGGGAGCATAAAATGTTCCTAAAACTGTCTCTAATTGACCTGAAATCAATCAAAAAACAACTCTTCATCTATCATGTCTCCTTCAGATGTCAGCCAACCTACTCTCTGAACTATATGTCACAAGTTGTTATCAGCAGAATTGGATACAGGGTTCATGTTCTGTGGTGAACTATGTGTGTACAAAATCTCATATTACTTTCACTCGATCAATCTAAGTCAGTTCTCCTACTTACTGAAACAATTCTCACACAATGATGTCTTACTGATTACCAACGTCATCTATGTGTCTACACCATAACCAAATACCAGCATGGACAGTGATGACTGCTGCCATATATATTCGCGTATTAGTCGACCCGACAGATAAGTCGGAGTCAATTTTTGACCCTGTAATTCTCTCCTCAGACATATGCTCACCATATAAGTCGAGGTCAACTTCTGAAGTGTTGGCTTGCCAGTTTTTAAAGAATTTGCTGTCTAATAATATGATTAAAATTTCCAAGAGACGACGAATTTCTAATATTTGCCAAGCAACTTATTCCACAAATTGGGGGCTGCAACACTAAACGCACAATCACCATATGACTTGAGCCGAGACACTGGCACCTGCAATAGTACCTGACTGGATGACCTGAGTTTTCGAGATGACTTTCTAATGGAAACCAGTTCACATAGGTATTCTGGCGCCATATCATTAATAGATTTATAAGTTATTAACAGAATCTTAAAATGGATACGCTGTCTAACAGGTAGCCAATGTAGTTTTTGAAGAATTGGGGTAATATGATCATATTTTCTAGTATTTGTTACAATGCGAGCTGCACTATTCTGAATTCGCTGAAGGCGATTAATGTTATAATCAGATATGCCATATAACAGGGAGTTACAATAGTCTATACGAGATGTAACAAAGGCATGAACTACAGTTACAAGTGATTCTTGTGTCAAGAATGCTTTTAAACAGTGGATGTTCTTAAGATGGTAGTAGGCAGCTCGGCATACTGATGTGACATGTTCATGCATGTTAATACATTGGTCAAAAATAACCCCTAGATTTTTTACTGACCCATTAGGGGTAATCGAAGATGTACCCATCTGTAATGCTGGTGTCTTTAGGGTTTTAACACAATGTGGTGATGCCAAATATAAAATATTTGTTTTATTATCATTTAGTTTTAGAAGATTTTGAGTCATCCATAGCCGGATATCGGCAATACAATGTTCTAAATTCTTCAAGGAAGAGGAGAAATTTAACTCATTGTCAGGATCCAGTGATATATACAGCTGTGTGTCATCAGCATACAAGTGATATTTAATCCCATATCGCTGCGCAATGATCCCAAGAGGACGGGTATACATTGTGAAAACCAGAGGACCAAGAACTGAACCCTGTGGTACACCAGATAACAAAAACTGAATGTCAGATAAAATACCATGAACAGACACTCTCTGGGAGCATTGTTCCAGATAGGATCTAAACCATTCAAGTACTCTACCTGACAGACCAAACATGTCTTTTAACCTAGAGAAAAGTACATTATGGTCAACTGTATGAAATGCAGCAGACAGGTCCAGAAGAACAAGTATTACTGGCTTACCTTGATCAATTGACATTATAATATAATTTTTCAGTCGAACCAAGGCTGTTTCAGTGCTGTGACCACTTTTATAGGCAGACTGTAGTGATTCATTAAGGTTATTATTGCAACTGCCTTTTCTATAACTTTAGATAAAAATGTAAGATTTGAAACAGGTCTGTAATTGTTTAGAATATTACAGTCCATAGTGTGGTTTTTTATTAATGGTTTTACAAGGGCAGCTTTCATGGATCTTGGGAAAACACCCAGAGATAATGATTTATTAACTATATTTGTAATTGGGTTTATCAGAACACCCAGACAATCTTTCACAAGCCATGTAGGCATAGGGTCAACTGCACAGAAAGCATTAGATGACTTTTCAGCAACTGTCTGATATCAGTCTCTGTAAAAGGCTCAAATGTATCCATCATGGATATGCAGGACTCTTCTACCAACGGCTTACCCTGTGATAAGGTGCTGGACTGGAACCCACTATGTATATTTAATATTACACCCTTAAACGGTTGTTCAGGCATACTGACTGCAGTAGTGACGTACACCCTACAGGTATGATGGCCTAAGTGGTTTTCTAAACCATTTCTAATTGCTTTGATGTTACAATTAATAAATAAACATGTCACACCAAACACCCCTAATTGTAACTTCAATTGGCAAGCGTTATTAATTAATTGTTTCACAGCAATTGGCGAGCAAGGTTGGCAATGTGAGCAGTGATTATATTATATAGCTAATCACCCAGAGGTACTGGTAGGTTACAGTGCTTCACTATCAAGTATTGTTACATAAAAAATGTGTTTAGGAAATCCAAATAACAGTTTGGAGAAAATTAATCGTTGTTTATTGAATAATAATGGTTTAGTAGGCAGTGATGTGGCAATTTTGTTCCAACTCTGGCTCACACAAACATGCCTGATTGTAATTCAATTGGCAAGTGTTATTAATTAATTGTTTCACAGCACTTCTAGAGATACCTATAGTTAACATGTGACTATCAAGTATTATTACATAAAGACTGGCATGTTTGGGAAATCCAAATAACAGTTGGTGAAAATTAATTGTTATTCATTGAATAATAATGGATTAGTAGGCAGCGATGTGACGATTTTGTTCCGACACTGGCTGTTATTGGGTTGAATCCTATAATGTTGTCTGTCAAGGATGGCCCAAAACATCTTTCCTTCCGCTGGTAGGGTTTATGACACGCGTATAATAAGTCGAGGTGCTTTTGAGAAATTCCTTTTCCCTCCCCGAAAAATCGACTTAACCACGAGTATACATGGTAGAAATAGCATACTCTCCAGGAAATTGAAAATGGTGTCAGATTACACATATCCACACCACAGTACAAAGTGTAGGTCAGTAAAACCTTTAGCATTATGCAGAAGATAGAAGCCTTAGAAGAGAACTGGTTTCATGCAATAAAGTAATAGATAAATAATGAACGATGATAATTTGTGATATCTTACTTTCTCTATTGGCATTGAGTGGCTGACGTAGTAGATGGTTGACTATAGCACTAAGACATGCATAACAAGTCTGACCTTCCATACTCCAGTTCAATCCACATAATAACTTAATGGCCTGAAAATATTACATAAATCATTTTTAATGCAGGCAACACACTTAAAAATAAGCATAATTCTGGCTGCTGCGGGAGATAAATTAAAATAAATGCCAGAATATTATTAACATATATAATATTAGTCTACAATAAACAAGATTATCCAAAATACAGTTTTCTTACTGAAGAGTAACCAATACAAAATAATTCATTTCATTTGAATGTTTGAGGTTATGTTACTAGTCATGCGTTTCTGTAAACATTCTTAGTTCTAAAAAAGAAAGTCAGAGATCTAAAACCAGTAATAATTATAGACTAAATCCCAAGAAATAAATTAATATTTAATAGAAATAATATAAGCTCCAACCTCATCCAGTTGTCTGTACTTGATGTACTGATGGACCAAGGAAAGTGGTGAGAGGATGCCATTACTCAGTACACCAAGATAAAACTGTAGCATCACCATTGGTCCTCTGAAACAGTGTTACAGATGAGACTTTTACCAAATAAATTATTATTAAATTACATACCAGAAAGGTATTATACACCTTAAAGTTTAAGCCAACGTTTGATGCCTAAGAAATGAGTATTACTCTTTGGAGTTAGCTTATACACAGAACACGATAAAAGAGGAAACCTGTTCTTGTTGTGTCAGCATCTTTGCCAGTATTCACATGGAAGATAACCCCACAAACACCATATCTGGGTGTTCTGCTCTAGACACCTGTTACACTATGTATATAGTTCTATAAACTATCATTTTCAATATCTGGACATGTCACTCATGTGTTATTTATGTATAATTGTCATATATATATATATATATATATATATATATATATATATATATATAATACACATCAAATGTACCAACATAAGCATTGACATGTATGAGCAATAATTATTTTTGGTTATTACATCTAGAGATCTAATGATTGTCTAATTGTTCATTTAATATAGTTTTACAACAGGCTAGGTAGGTTAAGTAATAATAACCAGATGTATGTATTTAAATAATGTAGGGTAAATACATAAATTATATCCAAGTGTTCTGAAAGGGTACATACGTAATCCATCAAGAATTATAACAAATCAACAACACAGATTACGATAGTTACCTGTCAAACATCATAAACAAAGCATCGTTACATTCTGCCATTTTGTTTTCTGGGTGATCAACCAAAGGGCTCCACTGCATTATCCCGAGAGAAGATGGCAGTCTGTGTAATAATAATGTAAAACCTTCAAACAAGCATTCATTACTGTTAGTTAATATAGAAAAGCTATAAAATGAGGTAAAACTATTCCATGTAATGTTTGGTGTCATGACAGACAGTGTTTTTAGTGGAGAGAGAACTTTTCACCAACAGGAAAACCAAAACATTGTGAGCCAAATAATGCTGGTTGTTTGTTACAGGTGGATGTAACCAAATCAAGCAGAATGAGATCACTGTCATAGTAACCTACTTAATAATCTTTCCTTAATTATCCATTTAAAATTTTGGGCAGTAACTCTGAAACATTTACTGAAAATATTACAAAATAACTCAGTTCACAATTTTATTGATAAATCCAGTACTAAAGGCAAGTTTAAAGTACTGGTAAGGTTTGCAGAACTAAAATTGAGATGTATGGTTGTTCAACGATTGTTTCTATTGTGACCTATCCTGTTAATGTTTTGAGCATGAAAATTATTTTCATCATAAATATCTTAATAGTTTTTCTGCCACTTACTCAATGAACAATAATAATGGCTGAAATGGCAGTTATTTTAAGTGCCTGGCAACTTCAAATGAGGGAGGCACATATGTCCTGTAATTTACAGCTTCACCACTGGAACTAATTCAAAATATATTTTGAATTTACAATATATGGCATATTCAGTGGAGAAAACCTTGCCAGTTGCCAGGTTGGATGAAAAACGTGACCTACTATAGTGACCTAGCCGGGATTCGAACCTCTGACCTCATGTACAGCATGACCATAACTATGAGTAAATAGTCCCACACTCAACCCATAAGGCCAAACAGACAGGAACATTTTATTTTTAAATTACATTTTTAAATGACATACTATACAGTTAATCATAACTGTAGGTGTTGTTCTAATCACCATTTTGTGAAAGGATATTACAGTGTTGTTGTGTTTCAGCATTCCATATATTTTGTGTAGGTAAAACAAACTTAAAAATGATGAAGTCTTCAGGGTAGACAAAACACATTGTTACCAAATATATTTCACGCATTTGTAATGATGTACGTTATAAGACAATCTCAATTTCAGAAAACCATGATTCATACTCAGACTATGTCTAAATCTGATGATTGATTGATGATGATGATTGATGTTTAACAGCCACTTTTGTGCACAAGGTAGGCTAAATGGGCCGAGTGACCTCCAAAGGTAATGAGATGAAGTGAAAGATGAAACAACCTTCAGATATGCCCACGCCGGGATTCGAACACGGGTGGTAGTGATCTGTGGTCCAACACGCTACCGCTAGACCATGGAGGTGCCCATATGTCTAAATCTATCAGGTACTATGCCATAATGTTATGCAATGAGTATAAATCAAAACTAAATTAAGAATGCACAATTTATGGCCCCAAAACAATATTAAAGACTACATATCTGATGACAGCATTAACTAAATTTAAAAATTCTTGTAAAGCATTGATTTATGTTTTTCCAATACACTTGACTTTCCAAATATACATTAACTTCATTATGTATAATTACTAATTAATAACATGGACAAATGAAGCATTTATTTAGCTACAATTTGCTTTATTGTACTGAACATAATCCTCTTTGTGTTACTATTGATTTAATATATTAATAACTTAGCATAAATAGTAATGGATATAAAAGCATTCAGAAATTACAGAACACAAAGTAATCAATTAATGTGGCCCACAAACCAGTAAACAAAAACCAAAAAAAGTATAAATAAAGAGAGCTAGCAATAATAATTCTAACAATTTCTTCCTAACATAATGCTCACCTCAGATAATGTGCTATCTGTAACATCTTTGTTGGCTGAGCACGTTCTGCAACTAGTTGGTAGGCTAAAGGTGACAAGGTCAGGTCAAATAGCTGAATGTCTCCTCGTGAGTTACACACTACCACAATAGTATCACTAGGATGCCACCTAATTATACTAGGCACCTAGTTAGGTAAACAGAAAATAAAACAATTATTTTAATATCAAACACAGCTTTCAGCAGAAGTAAACCATCTAACAATAGCACCACCCCATTCTTCAGTAATGAAAGTACACACACACGCACACACACACACACACACACATATATATATATATGGAAAGAATTTGATGCGTTGAAAAAAAGCAAAAACAAAACAAGCACAGGGGACATAAATATAATCATGGGCATTATAACATATTCATCAGTAAGTTTTTTTAAATAATAAAAAATTTATTCAAGTCCACCTGAAAGTGATTAAATACATACAATTTACACTACACAGCTCTTAGAAGTTACAAGGTAGCCTACACTTAATAATAAAAAAGGTTTTTTGGAGCATTTGTTTCAGGTACAAGCAAAACCAATAATGTATGTCTTATAACTCACCAGTGTGGCTTTAGTTACATGTTTAACCTTTTTATATTCATCATACAGAACAATGGAGCCATCTTCACAGCCAACTAATATTTTATCTTCTGTAAGATTTCTGTTATAACAAGTGGCATCACCTGAAAAACGACATAAAGAAATAAAACGGCTTTAAAGACGGACAAGAGAATCATAAAAGAAACAACATTAACAGTAATAAGCACACACACACACACCAGATGAGTAAAAGATAGAAATCAAATCTGCTCATAACTGACATTTATTCTAAATATTAACTATTAATCACACTGATAACTATAAACCAACTTACTTATAAAATGAACATAAAAAATAAATGAATAGTATGCTAAATCAAACAAGACAGAGTGTGGACTTGTTATAAAATAGTCAATGGGACCCAGAAATGTGGATTACAGTTATAATGTTACAAGTGAACCACTGAGTTGTTAGGTTGATACTACTGAATACTATTTTGGGGCTGAAACATTTACACAAAGTGTATGAAATAAATTCTATACCATTCAGTGAATATGGTTATTTACATGCATCTACAGCAGTACATATATATTATACCAGTAATGCCATTTGGATATTTTGAACTGCTGTGGTGAATGAAGCATTGGGGAAGGCAATTAAAATATGACATGAAATAAGCTTAAAATAGGGGTTTTAATACATAGAAATAAAACAAATTTAATATAAAGAAAATTAACAGCTGTGAATTGAAACAAATAATGTAACATCATCCAGTGAATGTCATCACATGTTCAAAACATGCTGTGACTGTATTGCTGTTGACTATGTGTTTTTCTTCAACTTTGAAAGGATAAATGTTGCTGCTTTATGATCCCTTTTCTCCTTACGATGGGATAAATGGGCCAAACAATCTCAAATGACCCTAAGCCCAAATGCAAGAGAGTGATCCATGGTTGTTGCAGCACTTTATGGCGATTTTGTACAGTCTACAATTTTGTAGGTTCACTCACTACCCAATCATGTTATATCTGAAACCATGGTATATCAAACTGCATTATATCAGGTCCACACTGCATTTCAAAATGAAAGGAGAACTGTTGCTGCTTTATGATCCCTTTTCTCCATATGATGGGATGAATTGGCCAAACAATCTCAAATGACACTAAGACCAAATGAGCAGCAACTTACTCGTCAGTGTAACTGTGGTTAATGACTGTCTGTGTACTCTGCTGCGAATACACTCATAAACACAAGTGTTGATGTTGACTTCACCAGCTGGACCACACCATTGTTCTAATGTTAATAATCTGGCTGGCTGTAACAAGCTGAAGAATAAGTTATTAATGAGTAACTGCTTTGTAACGGAAGCTGGTGAAATCAGGTTCATGTGATTAAAGGCTAAATCATAAAATGAGCATGTTAATATATAATAAAAATACAGCTACTTTCATATACTGGTATATATATATATATATATATATATAATAGTAAATTGTGTTAATTAGCAGCAGTCCAAATTATTTCCCACCCAACAGTGGTGTATTTAGTATTAAATATTAGCCACAGATGCTTCCATCACCAAATACAGTTCATGAAAACAATATTTTACCAAAAGTAATTTATGTTGGAAGGAGGAGTAATCGTCAAAACATATTTCATTTTATTATTTTTTCAGTTGTTATTTCCAACATCTATTTTGTTACAGATATCAACTTTACACACAAAAACAACAATTACATGTTAATTTTCCATGCTTGGACCACGTCACTAGGTAGCATAACTAGCTGTTATTGACTCCCAACTTTTCACAATATCAACTGTATTTTGATTTTCTAGCCTTCAACCACATACGATCTACACTCCTGAATGTTTCCCTATCACTATAATACTACGTACCTGAATACGATGCCAATGGGATCACAGTCAGTCTTGGTGTATGTCAAAATGTTAAACCTTTGTCTAAAACAATAAAACATAAACAACAAGAAAGATATACCATAGTATCTGTGTATACTACCTTTGATGATTAAGATGGCTGTTTAGGCAGATATTAATCAGCTGTATTCTAAACAACATCAACTTTGCATAAATGTGATCATTAACAGGACACATACAGTTATAGCCATGAAACTAAGAAAAAACCCACAGTAACAATTAAAGGTAATTGAGTTAAGTTGTTTAGCATTAGTACTAATCACATGGAGGACATATGACCAACAAACCCTACAAACAAATCCCACGAACACAGGTATGAGCTCGATTCAAACCCTGAACCTGGTGGTTTGCAGCACGGTACTCTAGCCACTGTGCTATCAGAAAGCCCTTGTTACAATTATAATTTTTTTGCTTCCATTTCTGGGAGAATCTCCAAGCCGTTGCTTAATCAGCACAGCCTCTATTTTGAAGTGGTTGAGACTACCTCCTCCCCCATCACTCACAGGGGAGAAGTACAGAAAGATGGAGCTGAAATACCCAGAGGGTAGTCACAGCCAGAGTGTCTTTAACGTCCCCCTTTATTTTAATCAATTCACGCGAGACAGCAGCGCCATTTAATGTGGTCAGCCACCCACAATGTTGTGAGCTGAGAAATTAATCTCTGAAAACGTTTCGACCTCATGCTGCGATCAAACCTGTAACCGTTGGCACCAAGTGTCAGGTGTTTAACTGCTAGGCCACTGAAGCTCACTACAATTAATGGGAATGATATCTTTGTCAAATAAAGGATGGATAAAAAATCCAGTATGAGTCAAGGTAATTTAGATATCTAAACAGTAACCAAAAAACTAATTCTAGTTAGTACAACATCGTGTTCATCAATGTTTATAGCCTTTCTTTGTATTATACATGGATGCAGGTTAGGATGGTGAGGTTAGGATGGTGAACGTAATGAGAACATACCCAATGGCTGAAAACAACACCAGATTAGCTCTCTCCTTTTCACTGACCATCGGAGACCATGGCTGGGCTTCGCCAGCAGCTGTTGGCCACCAGCAAACTATCTATTAGAAAAGTAATACATTTATTTATATTAATTGTATCCAGTAAACTGAAGCATCCGCAGTTAGCCAGTTTGTGACATTGGCTTTCAGTTGCTCTATACATTGCTGCTATAAATTTTGGGTTAAAATCATCTCAGAACTGTTAGAAGTTATGCCACATTCTTTTACAGCATGCACAAGCCCCACAGTCTGTTAAAGGTTACCTGACTAAAGGTTTTATGAAAAATATTTTATCTCAAATATAGTTTGTCAAAGGTTACCTGACTAAAGGATTTATGAAAAATATTCTATATCTGGCATAGTTTAATTACTACTGTCAGTCAAGTGGGTTAGTGATGTTTTGTTTAGTGTTGGCAAGAGCTACATATGGGACATATCCATTTTAGTGGTTGTTCATAAGATAAATGAGACAATCAAACCAAAGTCTTTTTTTGTGAGGGATGAAACACAGGTTAAGCCCAAAGACAGCTAAATGTCATTGACTGAAAACTGGCAAAAACAAACATTCTATAATATCATCACTATACTAATTACAGACAATGTTACAATAAACAAACTGTCTCAGCAGCATTATCTACATAACACGATTCACAGAAACAAACACTGTCATTTTATCAAATTAATGAAGATGTATATTATTAATTGCAAAAATACCCAAAGCAAGAACTGATTGTTAAAAATCATAATAAGATAACAGCAAAATTAAGTTCTTAAATTAACCAAACAGGTATAATAAAGTCACAGCTAATATTACCATGGATTTAAAATATGTAAGCAAAACATTATTGTTGAACTAACCATATCTTGATGCAAATTGCAAATAAGTCTCCTATTTAAACGCCGTCCAACAGGACCAGGCAAGTCAACTTGTATCAGCTGGAAATAGACAGAAAATAGAATTAACAGAGACAAGCTAGATAGTTTAAATAGCAATAGTGATTCTTTAAATCAATGAGATAAAAAATTAAATGAAATTATAATAAACAGTATTTTAGAAGCTATATTGTAACATACTTATCTTGGTGTATGTGTGTGTGTGTGTGTGTGTGTGTGTGTGTGTGTGTGCGTTTGTGCATGTGAAAATCCTCCAATCAACGTACCTTAGGCTCATAAGAAGACAGTTTCTCTATTTTTTTATCTCCGGTTGGGCGTTTCATGAAGTAGAAGTAATCAATTTTACTCTTGTCACTATATACAAAGGCTACATATGCCTCAGTCAAGATGGCTGTATTGACATTAAATAAAACCATATTTTAATGATGTGTGGAAGTATTATTTTTATTATTAATATATATATATATATATATATATATATATATATATATATATATATATATATTTAGAGAGAGAGAGAGAGAGAGAGAGAGAGAGAGAGAGAAGAGTAGAATTCCCCGACTGTGACTACCCTTTGGACTGAGATTATTTGGCCATACGAAGGGAATGGTCTTAATGAAGAAATATAAACCTTTTCATTTTGTCCATAAAATCATTGGCAGGGATCGGGGATTTCATCAGTGACATTCATCATAATAATCATCACTGGGGCTATCTTACTACCATGTAGATAATGCAGATAAATTATCCAATAATTGCTGTTCCCAGGTATAACCCTGATTCATGTGAACAATGTTATCATCATTATCAATATCCACATAGCCTTGAACATATGTCATTGCGCGGGATGTTGGCTCCAGATCCTCAACTGTAACGTTAACACACAGAGACACTTAGACATTTTGCTTTCAGCACAACCTTCACCTTTGACTGAGAGATTTGTCAGGGATAACATAAGTTCTGTTTTATTCATATTATAGGTATCATGTGGTGAATAGAATGCAGTGATAGTGATTTGTGGGTGTTTACTTCAGCAGTCTTTGATGGTTGGTGGACAAACAATACTGTGTTATGTTCTCCACTTATTCAACCAACCAATGGATGCTTTGAAATTTGTCAAAAATAACCATCTGCTACTTTTCTAGCCTCTTCCTGAATCATAGGCCCAGAAACAGATATCTTTTTAGAATGGGCAGTTTTGAACCAAGACCATACTGTACCTTCCAGTTCATCACCATTCAAACATATGCATGGACGTTTATGACTTGATGCAGTGTTATCTTCAAAAGTCATCATGTACTCTACCTTATGTTTGATTGTTTGCTGGATCTGAGTTTTATTAACACCAAACTGTTCAGCCAACAAATGTTACCTGTTTTTCATATTCCTTATTGATATTCACTTTCTCAGCTAATGAAAGTTCCTATCACCTTTCCTTCATTTTGCTGGATAAATTGACTTAAGCTAGAAATCTGACACAATATGTAGATCTTGTATATGATAGATTTCAGAGATTGATTGACATCAAGCCAATTATCAGGGGATTTTATAGCAGATGCTCAATCAATGAATTATATAAATATGAACTTCAATCATAATTTGTAAAGAACAATAAAATAATAAATTTCATATTTCTGCTCATAAAATTGATAAATCCATTGCATATCTGTAAGTATTAAATGCAGTGGTCACTTTAACCAATGAATAAAATTTGAAAATAACAATACCATAATTACAATGGCTGCACTAATCAATTAACTGAATGAAAATAATTAAGAATCACAGCTTCATTTAGCTTCATTTTCCAGATAATTTAAATGAATATGATCTATGGTCATTGTAGAGGAATGCATTTTGTTGTTTGAGACCACAAATTGTGGTTGTAAAACGGAATAGGGAAATGGTTGGATTATGGGATTTTTTCATTGTGTAGAGCATAGGAGAGAATTTGGGTCTTACAGACTATGGTCTTAAAGGGATAGCTGACCTTCATTTCAAATTTTCAAGACTAATACAGCTATGCTTAAAAATATCATAAATGATGTCAAAATGTGTAAATAATCCAGTTCAAAATATTTTCTGAGGGTGAACTGTCCCTTTAATGGGAGAATGGTTGCAAGGGGGAATGATTGCCCACAGAAATTCTACTCTCTCTCTCTCTCTCTCTCTCTATATATATATATATATATATATATATACGAGACATTGTATAAATCAGCTCCAGATAAGATTATCTTAATCTGGTGTTCTGCTATCCAATTTTTCCTCAAGCAGCTTTATTAAGAAAGAAAATGTTTAATTCTGCCAAAAGAACTTTATATTCAGAGTGCACAAGTGATTCTTTTACTTAGCCTTGGCACTGATCTCATCTGGGACATATAACCAACTACAGGGCCACTTCATGAGTTGTTTTGCCTAGGGGCTGGGTTGCCTGCTGTGGAAAACATCCACAAACACAGCCACAAGTCAGACTCAAACCCACAGCCTGGAGATTTGTACCCTGCCAATGCTAAGATATGTACTGATATAGAAGGCATTCCAAAGAGGCAAGAAGCTCTGAGCCCTAATCCCAGAACTTGAAGATCTAATGTGCATTGAGCTATCTACAGCACAACAATAGCAACTACTTATAGTCAGCAAAACTACAATTAGCACAAACAAATGTATCTTGAGAACAATTTCAACAGCAGTGTTACTTTCTTTTAAAAAGTTGTATCGGTAACAATAAAATAATTCTCTAATGCCCACTTACCATCAGTGGGATTTTCAGAGGAAAGCTTTCCAGACAGTGATTTATCAATAAATATTCGGTCCACATCTCCTGTGTGTATACTAACTATCATACTGATAACTATACCATTGCTGAGGATGAACTAAATGGAAATATGATAATAGCTCATATAATATCATGCAGAAAAGAGGTAAAACATGTGTAGGAAATAATGGCAGGATAATTACAGTATTTGGTTCATCAGAACAACAGAATAGAATAAAATTATGGGTTACAGCTTATTAACACTAACCTGTAGGAGATGTCTTGATAACCACTTTGATCGTATGCACTTGTACATTGACAGTAAATCCTAAGATGAATCAAACAAATAATGTTTCATATTTATATTAAAAAAGCTAATCACTTATAAAACATTTTGTGAGGTACAACAAAATCACAAAATGGTTCTCTGAATTTTGCCAGTGTTATTCTATCAACTCTGAAGGCTATTGGAATGGGGGGGAAACCTAAATATGCAATTGGAAAGAATCTTTCACAAAAACCAAGCATATATAAAAAAGAGAGTACATAATTCCAAGCAAGATTTAAATAATATTCTGAAACAATTGTTTTATCCAGCTACTAATGAACACAGACCGATAACAATTAGAAAACAAACAGTTTTAGAGAACCATCCGCTAAAGCATAAAACATTCATTATTAGTAACTTTAAACAATTTAAAGCCAATTCTTGCTGCACCTACAATAATAGTTACACAAACAAAATAACTCACTTCTACTTCCTTCAGAGTGTCTCGGAGCTTATCCGGTCGTTTGTTCCGAGTTGACCAAGTGACATTTCTTCCTGAAAATGAACCCTTTCTCTATACAAGCTATTTATCCAGACATATGTACATCACACTAATCATTGTATAACATAACTGTTTTAGTATGATTATCTTTCACCATAAATGCAATGTATCAATACCCAAATATCAAAATGGAAATATGTTCATTTTTAAAATATGGTTAAAAAACAAAACATAAATTATATAAAAAAATAAGTCTATCATTGTATTGCATAACATATTTATCCATTGCTCATGTCATATAAAAAAGGATTGGCTTGTTAAATAATCACCATTACTCTAAATGATGTACATAATATTCAGCAGAAGCAATTCCCTATAAATTACCTTCTGTATAAGCTATCTTTTCTTCAGCATAGGGATGGTCTGATGATGCTGTAAGATGTTACAAATTGTCATAATCAGTAAATACATTAAAAAAAAATTGTTGGGCATTCAAGTTTTTGGAAAGCATATCTAGGTCTTTTACATATGCTTTGATACTAATTTTCCATACATTGCTAAGTCAACAAAATATTTTGTAGAAAACATATCCTATGTGCGTGCACACACACACACCACATTAATGAGGCTTTTCAAGTTTCTATTTGAGAAATATAAGAATATATCGAATCTAGGAAGATTTGGCCAATGGCCAATTGGCCGTGATGTTTTGACATAGAACTATTTTTTCAAGGTAGGACGTTTTGGCCAATGTATGAAATAAAACATTAACTGGATCTTTGACTAGTTTATTGACAATTATTAATATTTCTTAACTAAGAATGGATAGATATAAGGAGATTAAGGTAGCTTAATTAAGATAAACAATGAAAGGTGAATGAACTGCAATTAATCAACCACAACATGCATGCTATAATCATGTCTGTCCAACCACAAAAGAATAAATATGTGATGGTTAGAACAACAGCCCACACCTTTGTTAACCAGGATCATCCCTCCACATTGAAATTGATAGAAACCCTACAAACAGAGTGTGCTCATGTCACTGGAGTTCTCATTCAAGATAAACATGGTATTAATATAATTAGACTGAAGAAAAAACAAGAAAGATATACACAGAATATTTAGGAATAATATCCATCCCTGATTTTTTTGTTAATGTATCCAACGACCTTCAAGTTGGTTAACCTAACTTTTCAATTTGAATATTGAAAGTTTCATGTTTTAAATGTCCATTTGTAATTAAGACATGTCAATAACTGACAATGTTTTAAAATATCCATTCTTAGCTAAGAAATATCAATAACTGTAAATAAACTAGTCCAACATCTAGTTAATTTTGTATTCCATACATTGGCAAAAATGTCCTACCTTAAAAAAATAGCTTGACCAAAATGTCCTAGGCCAAAAAGTCCACCAACGGAATATATCTTATCACACACACCTGTATTACTCCTATCCCCTTCAATATTATATATGATAACCAATAACTTGCAATATTACATTTTAGCTAAAGAAAGTGTAAAACAAGCATACACAGAAGACATTCTGTATGTTGATCATGTATTCACGCATCTACATACTTCTAAATACAATGACTTACACGTACCTGCTTCATTCTTTTCATGGTATGTAAAGCAGCCAATATCTGCATCTAAAACAACATTAAAATGATATCATTGATATAGACGAACAATGAAAAAGCATTAAGCAATTATCAGTTAAATAATTACTAAATGTAACAACATGAAAATGGAGATAGTACCTGTAATAGTAGTTTGGTTTTTCAAACTCCAGATATGAATATCACCGAGACAGAAGGCCATGACTTAATGTAACTCAACCTGAAACAGACAAATGTGTGACAGTCATAGTTAGAAATTGATCATTACCAGTCTAGAGTGTAACATCGCCAGTTGGTATGACAGTTTATCATAGAAACACCTAGTCATGTGGCACACATGTGATGACGTGAGGACAACTAACAAAGCCATACAGGACCACTTTCATCCTTCCCATGTGAACACTACTCAGTCATATTGTAACAGCATATTTCAGCCCACATACACACCTGATGGGCAGAAACACACATACAGACACATCATAGGAACAAGGGTTTGTTATGATATGGTTCTACTAGTACTAGTCAAACTACATGAGGTATTTAGGTTACTATTAAATTCCAAAGGGATATTGTCCTAGATTACTTAAAATGAATACTCACACATCATCATCACCCAAAACAATGATATAAGAACGCATTATCATATGAAACAGAAAGCAATCTCATTATATTTATGTCACCATGGTGTGGCATTGGTTTGTGCACTGCTACACCAGCTGTCACAAAGTAATTTACAATGCAAGCAATACCAGTACATGTACTATTTTAATGATTAAAACATATTGACTTCATTTTGTGAAAAGACATATAATTATAACACTACTTCTAATTCTATATGAACAGGGATATCATTTGGTGTGAAAGTAACTGAAAGATGATGAAAACTTTCAATAGCTTTTTGAGCCAAAAAATGGAACATTTACATCCCCACCATGATTACATCCCCACCATTCATTTAACTCATCACAATAATTTTGACTGATAGTGTGGCATCTTTTTTTATGATATGAAGTCAATAAATTTGCAGTGGGTTGCTGACAATTAACTGACAAAGATTTTATTTGTTTTCAGGCACTAAATCATTATTATAGACTATGTTTAAAGAAGTCATCAAGATGGTGATACAGCATATGAATGTATTTTAAATTTAATTTCCATATACATGAAATACAGTTAGGTAACTAACTACATAAAACTAATAAAAAATATAGAATCTTGAGTCATCTGACGCATGACCTGGAATTATAATAAAACACACAGGTAACAATATGCTGTACAAGTGAACTGATAGTAGCACCGAAATGTGTTTAAAAAAATAAACACTTCGCAGATTATCAATCCAAAGGAATGAAAAAGATTATTTTGATAAATTAAAGACATTTTCGACCCTTTGTATACCAATTTTTACAAATGTTATTAGACACTACTACGACCTATTTACATAAATATTGTTTATACTAGGAACACAAATGATAACCGCGGGCTATCATTTTACTATAATAGGAGAGGAAAACAGTTTCAATTGGCTGCTTAGCATATCATCTTGGGAATGAAGTGATTCAACAAACACACAGACATACACACACACACACACACACACACACATGTGTGTTTAATTTATAAAAGCGTAATCCTGATTTCTGGCCACATCTTTTCATATACCAACACTCACAGTTTATAGTTTATAGAAAACAAATCACTATAAGTTTTACCTCAGTTTTAGGTGAATAAATCAGTACACACACACACACACACACACACACACACACATATTTCTACCCTATTTTCAGCCTATTAAGGCAAAAATGAAGGTCATAGCATTGCAATGTTTAGTTATTATCTTATTTTGTGGCATTATTTTGTTGTATTATATCAGTTGAAAATGAATACAAAGCAACAAATAAAAAACATCAATCGATCATTGAAAACTAAGGTATAACAACACAACAAAATCATATGATATAACACGCAAAGCCTCATACCTATTTTAGGCCTATGCAATAAAATATAGTTCCTATGTTAGTATGACAAGCCGCTTGTTTCACTTTAATAATAATAATTGCAAACTTCTATACTGCCAATATCCTCTAAAAGAATCAAGCTCAGTAGCACACCTAGTACAGGGGTTGGGCAATTTCATAGTCATGGTACAATGCAAAATTCATCAACAAATTTTATTGCAGCTTGCTTTAGCATTGACTTGATCAAAATGACATTAGAACTGGGTGGGGATTTTGTTTTACGGATTAATTTAGATTGCATCCATTGTTTCTCGCATGTGTCTGTGTTTACAATTAATCTGAAATCACATGAGACTTGCCCCAAATATGCAGAAGCCAATTATTGGGATGAGCCAAAAATAGGGAATGCGCTGATATATATATATATATATATATATGTATGTAATAGTGTGTGTGTGTGTATGTGCTGATACACAGTATTAAATTATACTAATAATTAAAGGATGCCATCTTATTATTAAAAAAAATGCATTGCAAGCATTTGGGGGTATTAGGGTTAGCAGATGGTGCATTGCAACTGGTGTACTTGAAGAAATGATTCCAAACATAGCATGTTTTATATATATCTAGGGCAAATATTAGCATTTTTGTTATTCAAAATGATTGAAGCTACACCCAAGTTATCAAATAAGGAGGCACAACTAGTATAGGTATAGTCTTAAAAACCAAAACTATACTATTGTATTAACAATAGGCTTGCCATATACTAGGCACTTTCATAAACGTCATAACCATATATAAAAAAAGGGTAGGCAACTGTGACCGCTGCTTGGGAAAGGCTACAAGAGGGGTACTCTCTTCCTCGTTTTATTTTTGCTGTCTCTTTTTCTTTTCTTTAATGTAATAACAGGCCGCCATTTTGATTAATTACAACTTTATCTCCTGATTATTTATCAGTTGAAATACAGCCATTTTTAATGATTTAATGTTGAAATTTGAGTTTGGCATATTTTGTATTGCTCTTTACTCCCATAAATAACCATCTGACATCAAAAATGATGTCCCGATACATTTTCAAGTTTATTTCCTCCCAAAGAACAACTTCTTAATAATTTCTCATTAATTCACCCGGAGGCTGCAAAATGTGGTGTTGATATTTTTAGCAATAAATTTCTTGTCAGCTTGTGAGGAGATTAAGAAGCTTTTTACTTGAAGACAAACACTACCCAATTATTGACATTAATTTTTTTAATTAGTCTCCAAGGTTTTATCATTATGATGATCACAATTACAGCAATATCAATAAATAGTAATTGGTCACTTTAGTGACCTACATTCATGATATTCAGCTTATTAAAATGTGTAGAACTTTGTTTACATTTTACCAATTGGCTACTGAGATAATTCAAACTGTATATGGTTATAGAAACTGAGCTCTTTATGTTTGAATATTGGAAGTTAATTGGAAGTTAATTTTCATTAAAGTGCCTAAATATAGTGATAGCATATAGTTATATATCATATACTGATATAGATCTACTCATCTAGGTAGGCACTTTCATAAATATCATGACTGAACATTACAAAAAAAGCAATGACTGTGACTGCTGCTTGGAAAAGGCACCAAGAGGCGTACTCCCTTTCTTGGATTATTTTACTGCCTCTTTTTCATTTCATGGATGTAATCACATGCTGCCATTTTGGTAAATAAACAACTTTTTAAAATAAACAGCCCCTTTTCATGATTTGACATTAAAATGTATGTAGGTATGGCATATTTTCGGATACTCATTACTCCCATAAAAAAATACCTGACAACAAAAATGTCACAGCATTCTTTTCAGGTTCCGTCCAAAGAAATATTTTAAAATAATTTACAGTTTTGCACACTAATTCATCCAGAGGCTGCACAAATGTGGTGTCGATATGTTTAGTAATAAATTCCTTGTCCACTTGTGCAGAGATTAAGAAGTTTTTTACTTGAACTTAGTTGTAGACAAAAACAGTTATTGACGTTAGTCTCCCAGGTGTTATCATTATAATGGTCAATATTAAAAATAGTAATTGGTGACATAATGATAAATTCATTATATTTATCTGATTACATTTACAATAAATAAGTATAATTTTCTTTGTGTTAATTAATAATTACCTATTCATATTGACATAATATGATAATTCAAACTATATATATCTATAGTATATCATATATGATATGCTTACAGAAACTGAACTCTTTATATTTGTATACTTTTTTTTATCAAACTATCAAAGTAATTTTTTTATGAAAGTGCCTAACCTAGGTATATCATGATGATAGCTGAATCGTGAACAGAGCCTAAGCCCTAACTGGCTAAGAGCTAAGTCTAACTGAGTAACTCTAGCCGCCAGGACTAGATCTAGACTACTCATCTAGTTCTACTCCTAGACCTAGGCTAGGTCTAGGAGTAGGACTAACACTAAGTAACAGGATTTCTGCACTGACATAATTATAGATAAGTTTGCACTTTTATCTGTGTAACTACTGCTTACCAATTACAGCATGACAAATATGCTAAATCCGTCAGATATTGAGATAATGACCAAGTTTTGTAGTTAACTTAATCAGCCAGTTAATCTAATGGGATATAATGGCAAATAAGCAGCCGACAGCTTGACATAAATAAGATAATAACAATACAAACTTGTATTGTACGTTTAAAAGAAATGCTACCTCTTTTAGATATTTGATGCAATAGACAATATAAATGTACTCTTTATTATGAAAACAATTCAAAGTTCATCCATGGTTAAAGAAGGGAGACCACTGACCTAAAAGAAAACGAAGACAAACTGCCAGTAAAGTTAAACGTTCATTGTTAGCAATCTAGCGATGATAATAATAGTGTAGCAAAATATATTGTACCAATAATATATTTGCATATAGAACATGGCCATTGGCTGTCCATTATCAAGCCCTTGATATTGTGTATTGATAATAGAAATATTAGCTTATTATTTAACGAAATATTAACATTTCCCAACTTTTGACTGGAACTAAATTAGTTGTTTAAGCCAAGCTTTGCTATTTTGATAACTAAAAGGAAACACCCCTAAATCATTAGCGTCTCAGATAAGATAGCGTCTGCCTCTACTTCCCACAGTATCTATTATAAGGAGACTATACTTTGTCAAAATTATAGGCTATGTTCCTTTATTATATAAACAAATATAAAGTAAGCACGTAAAAAATAATATATAAATATGTTCAGTCTTTCACTTATCGAAAACTTCAAATTTACTACGTGATCGCGTTTAACTATTTTCCTTGTTCTTAGTGACATTGCGCATGTGATAAGATCAACTGGAAGTTATATATATATATATATATATATATATAAAATGAAATGTTTGAAGAACCTTTAATTATATATGAAACGATTGGATTTATATAATCCTATAGTTATTTAGTGTAAAGGGAGGACTCCAAATTAATCTGTACACACTTGCAATATCCGATTAGTCCAGGTTCAAATGAAAGAGTCCTCTAGAAACATTATTAAGACATAAAATACTAGCAACAGTTAGCTTTGTACTGTTACTTGTAACTGCTACCAATAAGACACCGTGGTTACAACTTGGCGCTAGTGGCGCCCCTTTAGTAAATAAACTAAAGTACTTTGTATAACATTTCTGCTATACACCATATACAGCGCTATGGATAGGGATAAGCAATAGTGTTTCATTTTGATCGTGAAGACGTGATTAACAACCATGTCATCTAAGTATGACCCTGATCAGCATTCCAAACTGATCCGAATGGGATACTGGATCAGCGAGAAGAAGAGTAAAAAATTGAATACTGAGCAGTTTGCAACTTTCTGTAGGTAAGTAGATACTGTCACTCTCAGTATTTTGTGTAACGAACTAGATCTAGATCATTATTAAATACTTAAATAGGTGTAAATGACTGAGTCACTGTCACTGAGTCTGATGTCAAGATCTAGTGGCTAGCCTCTCTAAACTCTGTCATGTGTATTCAATTTATTTCCTCTTGCAGTCTCTTCTTGTGTGATCCCGTGACACAAGAAGTTATTACATTATATTTGTGGTTTCTTGTCTTGAACATGACGGGACCACGATCTGACGATGAAATGTTTAATCAAATTAATGTTAACATACATATGATATTGTGCACTGAACCGATAAGTCGGCAAGTAATGTGAAAGTGTATCACGTCACATTTGACAGCCATTTCTGGCCAGTTACTAATTGTTATGACTATGAGTCACTCACAGTCATAACATCAGTTACACTCATTTAGTGTAACTGATTACTGAGCAGTACCTGATCATGTGTACTTTTGGTGTTACAAAATACTATAAATAGGATCAATTAAATGATTCACAGAGAACATTTTCACCTGAAACGTGGATTACTGGATAAACCATGTAATTTACATAATACATATGATAAGTCATGATAAGATTTATCACTTTGTGACTTAGTTAGGTCCCACATTCTCACAACTACGCAAATTGACTATTATATATATATATATATATATATTATATTGTGTGTGTGTGTATGTCAAATTATATCTATATTTATATATATATATATAATAGATCTATATATATTATTATAAATTTATATATATATATAATTCCGCATAATTTCAGCATACCACAACCAGGGTTGGCATTGATTTAATCATATTGAATAAATCATTGATTTAATCAACATGAAAAAATCAAGATATTGATTTTTCATATTTTCTTACAGTTGATTTAATTCTTTATAAATGCTAAGAATGAAATGTTCATACTATTGGGTATATTATGTTATTCCACATATTTAATTATTATCAGAATTATTTCTTGTGAGATTTGATCAAAAAAATCTGATTTACTCGATTTAATAAAAAAAGCGATTTATTTGAAAAAATCCTGACCACAACACATACAATTGAAAAAAAAAAATAGTTACATCCTTAAGTATGCTGCAGGAAATAAACAGAATATGTCAGTATTGGAGCTGGTTTCCAGGCACAGAGGTCTGAGTTGTTCTAGAGTAAAATAACTTAAATAGTTCATTCTATACATTCATGACAGAGAAAAGCAGAATACATGTCAGAATATACAGCTTTAGCCATTTAACATAAAGTAACAACAAAGTTTTATTAATTTATTAGTACATTAATTAGGGAAGTAGTGGCAACATCTAATGTTACTACAAGTAACATTTCTGGCATATTGATTCAGAAGATTGGTTCTAAATTCTTTATTTAGTATATTAATGGGTATGATGGCTTAATATTTTTGATTCATTTGATTTCATATTTTTGGAAATTTATGCAAGGGTAAATCTTCTGAAAACCATGTTCTTGAGAATCCTCTCAAGGCAGAGTTAGCATTAATCTTTCAAACAGGTCTACCTGAAGGCACAGAATAGTTGAGTTCTCTGAAGGAATTTGGAAGCTTATTCATTTGAAATTTACACATGAAAACAATGCAATTAGCACAATAAAGATCATCTGGTTTTAGATTCATGTTTTCTTTAAACAGTGGCTCACTGTGCACCACATAACTTTTCCTGTGTAAAATATGAAGGGATTTCTTTTGTAGCTTAGTGATCAGACATGGGGTCAACTTTTTATCTACTACTTTTTACGATGAGTAGGTAAGGGTGTCTCCATGGTCTAGTGGTAGTGTGTTGGACCACAGATCACTACCACCTGTGTTTGAATCTTGGCATGGGCATATCTGAAGATTGTTTCGTCTTAGGGACTCCAAATAGTTTATATTCCAAGTAGGACTGTCATGGAAGAAATATTTATGAATTAAAAAATTAAATGGTAAATTAATTTATGGATTTAATTTTGTTTGTAGGAAACTTCAATTCCAATTTAAAATATATCAATTCCAGTAAAAAAAAATAATTCCAATTCCGGAATTTAATTGACCCTGTTATTGATCCTGCCCATATCGGTAGAAGATCCCGAGATTTGAATGCCATAATTAATTTGACATTGCACTAATGTGTGATACAGTGTTAACATAGCTTATTTAGGGAGGATATTATTGTAGTTACCTTTCTCAGCAAATAATTAGCTGTAGATACTTTCTTGCATATGTGATCAACATGAAACTTCCATGAGATAAATTTATATATATGAACTCCCAGAAATTTAAAACTTTTACATGAACTATTATTACTGATCCTTTCAATGGTCTGACCATTAATTATAATGTGTCTATTTGAGGGTGGCTGAAATATGATGTATTTTGTTTTTAATGCATTTAGGCAAAGCTTATTTGACCTGAACCATTGACTGAGTGCAATAAATTCAGCATTCATTCTAGTGTAAAGGTATTGTACACTGGCTGATGATACACTAATAATAATAATAGTAGTATCATCTGCAAATGATAGTACAGGGAGAGTTGTAGTTCACCCAATGTCATTTATATATAGTAAAAATAGTATTGGGCCCAGGATAGATCCATGGGGCTCTCCACATTGTATCAATTTCCAGGATGTCATAGTAACATGAGTGAAAGTGCATTGCCTCCAGTCTGATAAGTAACTCTCAAATTTTTTCTCAGTAACATTTTATGGCTAATAGTATCGAAAGCTTTGCTTAGATCAAGAAACACCGCCATTGTAAGTTTTTTTATCCTTAGCATCATTTTCCTGAGCAACTTTATTTAACAGGCGAATGATTGGATGGATGGCAGAGTGACCAGCACGGAAGTCATGTTGGTGCTCAAACTCATAGTACTGATTTGTACTATTTATAAATTTCACCAACTTGTTAGCAACAACCTTTTCATTGATTTATAGACTGCAGGCTTATTGTCCGGTACCCATAATTACAAAAGGTATTCTCGTTTCCGCTTTTAAAAATTGGTATAATTTCAGTGGTACAGGCAGCAACCAAAAGTAAAAGAAGAGCATGTGTATTATGTGAACCCGGGACATTTAGCCATTGTTTGCAGGGGGGACATTTAGCCAACATTAAAATTTTTGATTGTGTTTATGTGAGCTTTCATTATAAATATAGTTGTTTCAATAAATACAAAATAGTGTATGTAACTGTATTTTTGTAATTCATTGTACGAATGTAACGAACACAAAGTGATGTTTCATATTCTAAAACTTGCAAACATGGATGTTACAGTTTGTTTTGTTGTTCATGGAGAATCCCCAGACTGTCACTTAATCAGCACAGCCTCTATGTTGGAGTGGTTGAGAAACGTCCTCCCCTACCACTCACAAGGGAGCAGTACGGAAAATGGAGCCGAAATACAGGTTTTTTAAACGTCCCCCTTTATTTTAAATAATTGAGTGAAGACGGCAGCGCCATTTAACGTGGTCAGCCACCCACGATGTTGTGAGAAGAGAAATTAATCTCTGTAAAAGTTTCGAGCCCTTCCGGGGTTCGAACCTGTGACCGTTGGCACCAAGTGCCGGGGGCTTAACCGCTAGTCCACCGGAGCTCACTACGAATGTTACCTATAGTCCATAGCTGTTATAATCAAGCGTCACAGTGTATGTAATTGAATTTTATTCAATTCATTGTACAAAGTTACATTTTAACACCATGATATGTCACCTGGGTTATGAAGTCACATCTTAAAAACATTACAATACATGTAAGTGTCAACACTGGATAGAGGGATATTCTGAGACTAGTAGATTATCTACATTATATACAAGTAGTAATAACCCACACACCAGATATAATTAAGTAGTTATTAGAGGGGTCAACTAGACTAGATATTGGGTTATCATATAAATGTGGATTAGTCTGTTAACTCAATTGTTGTGTTACTTATTGTATGTATTACAATCATGTTGTAGTAAATGTTGTTATAATTTTACTATTTTATAACTGCATTTTATTTAAATTGAGTGTAAAAAACCTGTTATAAATGACATTAATAACCATTAATTAACGGTGTTAATAACGTCTGTGTAAAAAACATCTCAACCCCCACATGTTGCATGTTGGATATCATTATTTATATTTATGTATAATACCGGAGAAAATAGTATACATTAATATAAATATACAAACTACAAAAAGCAGTAACGATTATTATGTTACTAACATCTTATCTAAAGATAGGCCGTATATTTGCAACATCCATAAACAACACATAATATTGACAGAGACTGCACAAACATAAAAATATAACAATATACATGTATATGTAAGATTTTAAAAATTGAATATTGGCTAAATGTCCATTGGCTAAGTATCCATTGGCTAAATGTCCGGATACCATATTATGTATCTCTTTTTCACTGGTTTTATTTGATTTGTTTTTATGTTATATAACAATGTAAATAGCCTACTTATAATATTTAAATACCACTACCAGGATAGTACAAGAAAGTGAAAACACCTATTATTTCAAATGTGGTCCTGGGTGGAAGGATTCTTGTATTCTTTACAGTGTGGTCCTTTTTATTGGGTAACTGTTTATAACTACTCCCCCACCACTCATAGGGGAGTAGTAGAGAGAGATCGAACCAGATTACCCATAGCTGGTCACAGCAAGAGTGTATTATGTCCTCAGGGTATCTTTAACATCTCCCTTTGTTTAATTAATTCAGTGGAGACAGCAGTACCATTAAATGTGGTCAGCCACCAATGATGTTGTAAGCAGGGAAATTAGCCCCTGGAAAAGTTTCAGCAGTTTTGCAGGATCAAATATACGGCCCATACCGGTGTGCACAAAAGTGGCCGTAAAACATCAATCATATGATTCTTGTTGGTTCGGACAAATCCATCCTTTATTAGCACAAAGTGCAATGTGCCTAACCACCAGATCACCTGAGTGTGTGTCAGATGGTCTTTTCTTCGGGATAGGATGTAAATTTGGCGAGATCGGTGAATTGACTGCCCTTTTTTTTATAATTTAACAAGCAACAAACATCAGATATAAAATTCTCAGAAAGTAGTTATTCCAAAAATGAAACTGCACATCCTAATACGTTACCCATATACTTTACTTTAATCAAAGTCTGTTTTACAACAGATCAAAATATGAATCACAGTAATGGAGACGTTTTATTCATTAGGCAGTTTTTTCAAGTGGTGTGGATGTTGTGCTGAAGTAGACCATGGTCTAGGGGAAGCAAAATTGCCTTTGACTTGTCTACAGATAATGTAAAATTGATGAAACAGACATGGTGCAACTACAAATGTACCATCTATACGCTAATGATCTGAAGTAATGAGACGTTGTAATAGTCCTCTGTGGCACTGTTGATGATACATTCCTCAGCTTCTGGTCCAGTGATGGAAGGAGGGAAGTTACAGGGATGGCTTCTCCAACGATTTGGCTCCAGACTCCATTTGTTGCTCAGCTCACAGTCCGAGTCACAAAGTGTCTGCAGGGTTGGTTAGCTGCTCATGGATGAATCCTTATTTGGAGCAGTCTTCAAGCTTTCTTTAATCCCTTTCCAATGAGCACAGATGTGTCGGGATGCTTACTTTGTCTGGTGGGATGAGAACACCTTCACCTTTGAAGTGGTCCTGTTAAGAAAAGGTGTTTGCTGAAAGACCTTCGTGAGCAAGATCCAAGTCTGAAACGTCTGCCCACCCTTATACTATGGCGAATGACAGACTAAATAAAAAGTGATAAGTTTAGATAATGGATATTTCAAACAATAAATAGAATTCTTGTTATAACACCCCCACACACACACACTATAAAAATTGCTGCACCGTACACGCATATCTATCTGAGTCAGGGATAATAATATTGTAAATAATATTGTAAAGCAACTTCTAGCTGAATAGGGCGCTATATAAATATCACATATTATTATTATATTCATGGGCTTCCTCATGGGCTTCCTTTTCCCACTTTACTCAGGCAGTAAACGAAAGATCCAGGAATTGGTTCTGCAGGTGGCTTACAGGGGTGTGGCTGCATTTGTTACAGCCTAATTAACCTGCTTCTGCTCTGGTATGAGCACATTTTCTATATTTACGTTGCGTTAATGTTGTTCTTACAATACCTGTTGGTTGGAACGATATTGTTATTGCCAATAAATTTAACAGTTGCCAATAAATATTCATTACAAAATAAAATAGAAACACTTCTCTAGGCCTGTTCCTGGGAATAAGATCCACTAATCAGATGGACTGAACATGCTCAAGCCATCCATATTGCAAATGCACCTAGCAGATTGTTGGAGGCCCCTATGTGACTCAACAAGAAGGTACACTGCAGTATGTACCTGTTATTGTGTTAACATGCTTGCTGTGTCTGTATATATACAGCATATTATAATTGTGTTAGTCATTGAGTGATGATACCTGGCTATACAGTTAGTGAATCCAGATTTGGTCTGTCCTTTTCTGATATTAGTCAACTGGGAAGTTCTTCCACACCCTGAGTAGACCAGTAGTCGATTCAAGTTTTGGTTGATTCGAGATTGTATACTCTGATCTGGGTCAGCAACACTTCCAGTTTTATCCACTATATACAAATTTTAAACACGTTTCCGTCTTTCATTCAGCATGAGTTGACTTCAGTCAGTTAAGTTGTTTAGACCCGGTGTTGGTCACATCATATCCCACAGACACAGCTATGAGCTGGATTTACACCTACGACCTTGATATCACGTGTTCTCCAGCGTGTCTTATGACGTGACCAAGAGAGAATGGTTTAGTGTAAATGTCAGATATCAGATGTTTCCAGGCAAAAGCAAGAAATCAACAAACTGTAAATAGTTTAGCTAGACAGGCAATTATGATAATCTGAACTCTTTACAAAATTAAGATTGTACCCGATTACAAGATATCTGAAATGAAGAGTTAGAGTTTAACCCGGATTAAACTAGATATACCAGCATTTACTTAGTTTAACCTGAATTCAACCTGTGCCAAATTGGATTTGCCCCCAGAAAAGTCTTTATTGGTCGATAAATATTTTTCCTATTGCTATTTTATGAATATGCATGTTACAAATAAAAGTAGATGCATCCTCCAATATAATTCATTAGTTGAGATATTCTGCTGTTCATAGCAATGGTTAAACACTATCGGTATCACACACAATATTATAGAGACCGTTTTTGTTAAACCAATTAATCTCTTCCATAATTGGTTGATCTTGTCTGTTAATTTATTTCTGTAGCCAAAAAGTGGGACCTATTCAGCTCATCCAGTCAACAATTGAATGACCAGAAATGACACTGCCCTTCACTTTGGCTGGTCCCGATATAGATACATGTTTATATATATATATATATATATAAAATTATATGCAGTTGACCATGCAGTATCTAGAGCTTCTCTTAATCCTCCATATGGCAGGAGAACAAAATATTAGCTAGATTAATGCTTTCCCATGAAATAAGAGGTTAATTTCATGTTTTGCTTCAATACATCTAAATGGGATTTAACGTGAAGTAAATTATGGATGCTGTAGAGTTAGCCATCTGAACACATATATTTTATTTAGTGTGCTGTTTGTACAGTGTACTGTTACGTGAGTCCTTCATATTTTTAATGTGTGTGTGCGCGCGTATGTGTGTCACATTTTGTAAGTTTTATTTTATTATTTACCAATGAATTATGCCTGAAAATTAGTTAACTCAAAATGGAGGTTTAGCTTAACCTGAATTAAACCCAAGTCTAATCTGGGTTTAACCCAGCTTGCACTATGCTTCCATTGTAGTTGAGTTATGCCTGCCAATCCCGCTGAAACAAAGAGAAACATATCTGAGTATTCCATCATAAGGATTATGAATGCCTATATTCAAATTTTTTCCCTCATAGATAAACATAACATTCTCTAACAAGTCCATTTTCTCTCTCTTGCCATTTGTCAATTTGCATTTACTGCCTCATAACAGATATTTTTTCTGTATCTTGTATGTATTACATGATATTATTATGTTTCGTCAGGACAACAGTGTTTTGATCATGCATTTATGTGAAATTTGCAAATAACTGTAAAATAACTTGAATGCCATATTTTCAGTAGTGAATGAAATGGGAGGGATTTCATGGATGCACGTATGTGACTGATACACTTTCATTCAAAAACATCACATGTGTAGTAGAGTACCTTTACTGTAGTGTGTCATGTTGATCTATTTTAATGGTACATTGTGTCTTTCTGCACTGCCTGATTATTGCCACAGTATAATAAAATATTTGTAATATTTTTTTTAATTTTAGCATAGGACCATGAAAGTTTTGCCTTTCATTTTTAATTAATATTGACAATATCTTTGGTTGATCACTTTTTTACATGCTTCTTAAAGGAAGCCACCTCCGGAAATAAGAATGAACTTTGTGTGCAATAAAATCAGTGTTTTAATTCATTGTGTATCATGTAATTTTATAGAGCCCAGAAATCTGGAATATGTAAATGTTATGTGGACCGAGCTGAACTGTATATTTAATTATTTTTTTCTAGGAATGCTGGTGTACAGTTGATTAAGGTAAGAACTATTTTATAAATACGTTTTTTTTTTACTTAAATAAAGAATTTATCATTGTCTGTATCTTAATACAAACAGGGACAATACTAATAGGGTTTTCCACAGATTAGTAAAGCCATGACTCAACTAATTGATGGTTGTTGTAAGCAAGATATAATTTATACATACATGATTGTTGACATCAGGTTGAAAGAATGTCTTCATTGTAGAGAATGATAATTTTCCATCATAGAGCCGTCTTTATCTGAGTTAGGTAGGCACATAAGTATTGTGTTCCATTTGTGTTGAATAATCATGCTGCCTAAGAAAAAAAGTATAATGAAGTTTTTTTTCATTGATTAATTTTGTGGATAATGATAGAGTGGTTAAGTAAGTATGTTAAGCTGAAAGAAAATACTCTATGTGTGTGTGCGCGCGCGCGCCCGTGTGTGTGAAAGGAAACAGATGTATTTATACACATTATAACGAGAGGAGTGTAACACTTCGTACTTTATTATGGTACTGTGTCGTAATGCCTTGTGTAAACTACATTTCCCACCTACTCCTGTTTTTATCAGTATTGGTGTGCAGAATCATACAACGTAAACAGTACCAGTTGAACCAGCCTGGGAATCTTTATGAAAAGAGAAGAATCAAGTTCTTTTGCGCCACCTGCATTTATATTAGCAATGTCACAGGCGTTCGTAATATATTATAGCAGCTGTGTGTCTTTTGCATCACTTGTGGCAGTGTGCCGTGCAACTGGCTTGTTCTATTTTTGTCCCTCAATTAAGTTGCTCATTTGGCCCAATTTTATTTGTGACAGGTATTAATTGCATTTCTGGATTAGGTCAGGCTGAAAATATGCTCCGTCTTTAACACAGTCTGAATAAAAAAGACGATTGCTCAAAAACCTTGATTATGTATGTACATTTCACATTGCCTTGTAGCGTTTTATGGTAAGCAGGTGGCTGTCAGCGGTAAATGGATTTAAAGAAGTTAAATAAACATACAGTGATATGTAATTTTCGTAGAAGTATGCCGTCCCCGAATATCAACGGGAAGCCATTAGTCAGATTTGGCAGGATGAAAACATTGACCAGGGAGCAATATTTATCTGCCGGTGTTGAAATTTGATGCATAAAATCAGCATTAAAATAAATAAGACTGCGTGATATTGCCGACTATTCTAGCGACCTTGTGATTGTGATCTTCAAAAATAAGCGCCAATGGTTACACCAATGATTACAAAACGACGATAATTACTTATAAATCATTTCCTCATGGTTGAGCATTAAAGAGCCATGTAATATTTACCTGTCCTTCTCGTGTCCTGTCAAATGGTGATAAAATAGTCATAGATTAATTTTCAGCAAAACTTTTTTTAGCATCCTTCAGTCTTCCCACACTACAGTATGACTTTTTTTTATAAACATAGATGTTATATTAGCCCACGTTTACCGTTACGGCATTTACTGCTAACCGGTTTGCTAATTTTTCTGTTATCTTTTAATATGGTATCATGTGTCGTGCAGAATGTTGCCGTGGGAGATCTGTTTTGCTTGTGCGCATGGACACACACTTTTATTGTGGCATTGGAAACTAGTTTTTAGATTGATTCGAATATAATGGGGGGGGGGGGAACCACCTGACATGTCTGATAATAGAGTTATAAGTTATAGTCATCAAGATCAGGTGATAATGATTCGTTTTACGAGTTATAAGTTATGAAGAGTCATCAAGATCAGGTGATGATGATTCGTTTTAATTATCTGAACCAGTCATGTGTCAAACCCAGCATACATAACATATGGTTGACCACAGATCTATAACACATGGGTTCAAACACTGGCCGGGCTATGTCAGAAGGGTGTTTCATCTTTCACTTCACTCCATTACTTTTGTAGGTCCCTCGGCCCATTTAGCTTACCGTGTTCACAAAATTTGTCGTAGCAACAGTTACATTTTACACATACACACCAATATGCACATAAACATGCACGCTCGTATGCACAGACACACACATGTATGCACAGAGAGAGAGAGAGAGAGAGACGCATATAAACTTTAATTTATTTAATTAAGTTATCATTAAGATGTCATGTAGGAAATGACTTGTTATCGGCGAGTTGGCTGTTATTTACAATTTAACCGTATGATATCAAAAATTTGTACTAGTCTAGGATCTAAGTTCTAGCTAGTCTGAGCTGGTTTGGGAACAAGACACTCACTGTATCTGTTTAGTAGTAAGTCATTTGACAGTCACCACGAATCGGTCAAATGTGTACTGTTCCCAGACCCGGGATATTCTCATATAATCCAGATACTTTTGTATCTATTTGATCCATGCGTGATTATACCTCTGCAGAAACGAAAAACATGCGATTAAATAAATTACAATGGTCAAAAAACCTCTGTGTGTTATGTGTCTTAGCCTAACACGTTTATCGTCATTATAAAGTGCCTGGGGAGGGATGCCGGCTGATATCAGATATTAATAATAATATATTGGTTATGGTAGATGACTGTCAGTCACATAGTGATATAGTGGGGTCATTATCTACCGGCAGGTCAGAGTTATAAAGGACTGTCTATAACTGGAAGGACTATTGTGTGACCTTTGTCTTGTAACAGTTTGTCATGTTTTCATTTAATATCCTTGTCAGCGTGTGTGCGTTATTTACGTGTTTAATTCGTGTGTGTGTGTGTGTGTGTGTGTGTGTGTGAAGACCATATACTCTCCTTTCAGGGTGTTTAATTCTTATCTGTGTGTGTGAAGACCCAATAGCTTCCCTTCATAGTGACTAATTCTTATCTTTGTATGTGTGGGTGTGTCTTATCTCAGTATTTGTCTCCGGTTGGTACATTCAGTTGATGTTCATATTAATATCAGTAGAAGTATAGGTAAGGTAAACACTTTAGCTAATATAGTAAGCTCTTAATTAACCTAGAGGGGGTGTCTCCGTGTTCTAACTGGTATTGTAGTTGGACACAGATGTCAACCATCTGAGTTTAAATCTTGGCGTGGGCGTGTCTTAAGGGTGTTGCAGCTTTCAGTTTGCCTCTACCTTTTGAAGTTGCTCGTCCTATTTAGCTTACCTTGCGTACAAAAGTGGCCATATAACGCCAAACATCCATCCAAATCTTAATTAACCAGGCTGTCAACAAGACACGGTTAGTTGCTGGTTGAGTCCGAATCACTGATTTCTCTGTCCAATAAATCTTACTGTTTTGGGAGACATCTTTCTGATCCTTTTTAACCAAGGTTCCAGTTAATAAAGACATCCTTTTAACTTATTTTTACTAGGATGTGGTTCTGCACTGAGTTATTGTGTTAAACATCTTCATTGCTATACTTCCGGAGTTTATTTGGGGATAATTAAAAAAAATTGTTATAATATAGATATTATTTTAAAATTTTCCCCATTTTAAGAAAAAAAAACATAACAATGAATACAAATAAACTCCGGGAGTATAGAAATGAAGATGTTTAACACAATAACTGGTTGATGGATCTAACAACCAGTTTATTTGTGTATAAAATGTGTTTGTGCTGTTTGAACCAGAATATGTTTTAATTCTGTTTTCCATGTAATGCACATCAGAGCAATTCAAGTTGATTACGGTACCATATGAAATATGATTATTACTTATTACTATAATTATTTATTTTATTAGTATCCCGCCCTCAGTAATTTCAATGGACTGGAGTTTGTATATTTATTATCAAACAATCAGCTGTTTGTTGCAGAGTGATGTAATAGTGATAATAATATTACATAATATTTTCTTATTACTCTTAATGTTAGTGTCTGATTTTGACAGAAGTATGGTTTGTTGTAATAAATCATACAGTAGTTAGTTTACTAACTTTATGTAATGCCCAATGTATTCTATAGAGTATTTAGTTTATAAAAGGTTACATAAAGGGTGTGTGTGTGTGTGTTTCAGTTTAGGTCAGAGTCACGTTTTAGGCAGTTTCTTTGTTAAAGTTTCTAGAGTTGGACATATAAAAATAGCAGTATAATACAGTTATTCCTGTTTTTCTTTTATAGTTATTTTAGTCTTTAAAATGTGTGTGTGTGTGTGTTACTATGTTGGTATGAAATGGTAGGATGCGTAAGATGTCAAATTGTGAATGTATATGAGATACACATCAACACATGAGCATTATAGACTGTGCTATAATAATATTATGCATACTATCAAAGTATCAGTGGGTTTTTCTTCTTCTTCAAATGGCAAAATTTCATGTAAAAAAATTACAGGGTAAAAGAAAAACAATTAACATAGATAACAACAGAGAAGAGTATTTATTTTTCCACTAGTATACAATTACAATACATAAGTGTGTTTAGACAATGAATTGTAAGTAATTGGCTTAAAATAATACAGTTTTTCTTATTAAATTCCATGTTTCTGTATATATCTGGAAGTTGAATATATAATCTAGCCATCAGTTTTTTCAAACTTCTGTTGTAGTATATATATATAGCAGTTGTTGTTTGTGTGGTATAATTAGAAACAGCTTCAATTCCAGTATTAAGGAACAGTCCTGAGTTTGCACTTTTTCGTTTACTAGAGAAAAACATTGTCTACAGCATCGTAAGTGTATAGCAGCATCTTGCAACATCATGTATAATTTGTATCTAGCAAACTAATCACAGAAGTTAGCTTGGTCCCTGTCGCACGTTCTCTTCACACCATGCAATCATGTGTTTCAATAATTCAGATGTAATATTGACGCCAGTGTATTATACTGGGATGCACTGATGGGGCATAGCAATTTTCCTAGTCTGGGTTTGAGTGTGGTTGGATAGCATAGTGGTTAGACCACTGTGCTGGAAACGTCAAGGTTCAGGGTTCAATCCCAATTTATGCCTGTGTTTGTAGAACGTTTCCTTAAAGAGTTCCCTCACTGGCTGTATGTCCCAGGCTAAACAAATATCTCACTCACCTATCTGGGCATGTTGTCATTCTGATTTTCCATAGAGAGCTCAACTCCAGGTTTAGCAGCACACTAAGATTTTTCACAGATTAATCTGCGTATTATAGATTTGTTCCAGGGGAAGGAGTACGGTGTTGTTATACTGCTTCGACGTTAATAATAGAAGATTAATGTATTAATTTTACACAAATATAGGTCCGAACTGTATGAATGAATGTCTCCTGTTTGCTATATATATATTACAGGGTTCGTACAACCTCTTGAAACCTCGGGCAATGTATTTTGATGGAAATACCTTGGAAACCCCTTTAAGATGTGTAATTACCTGTTATACACCTTGAAAAATATTTAATTTAGCTTGTGTAGCTCATCAATTTGTAATCTGATTTAATGTTTACACATTGGTATGAATCAACATTTTGCAATATTTTTGCATTGAAAATCCCTGGAAAATAACATTTCTGCAATGGATTCCCACCTATTTTGCAGATAACTGTGACCCCTGCAAAACGGCGGGAGGTTTTTTCCTGCTTCTATATGAACCACGTATTTTGATCTATGGCCTGAGTGTTATATTATGTAGACTGGTCGTGAGACTGAGCTGAGCCTCCTCTGTTCCCACTGATAATCTGTTTGGTGTATACTCCAAGTCTAAACTGGATACAGTCTTTTGCTCTCCATAAAGTACATAGCTCATCTTTGTTGGAGTTGAGTAATGTGTTCAACTTGTTCATTCCAATTTATTATATTTATTATGTTAAGAGTGTGTGTGTGTGTGTACGTGCATGTGAGTGATATATAATGTACGTGGTTTAAGAGGTCAGAAAAGGTGGAAGCACCTCCGTGTAACGTAATTTATAAATGAGCGCAGTGCAGGATTAGGTAAGTAAAATAATGATATGGTACTGTTCTTCAGGACAGATAATTTCCCGTGTCACAATACAACTGCTATTAGTATTACATTGAATGATCTTGTATATTCAATCATCAAACAATATTTTTGTACATCTATGTCTGTCTGGCTGTGTTTGTCCGCTAAATACTGCCCGTTGTTGCCTGTAAAAATAAGAATATTTCACAGTCAGTCAGTTTACCACTCACACATTACCAAAAACTATTTCCTCTTATAGACACCATTTAAGAATGGCTGCAACACCAGTTAGTAATGATTACAAATCTTGGTGACTGAGAAGACAATTTATTCAGATTTCTGTGGTTAAATTCTGAGAACATGTTATATGTCTTAATGTTTGCTATCCATTGTATTATTACTCTAGCGTACATAGATTGAAATTGTATAGTTTGAACAATTGCTAACTATCGTGGGTTTGGAGATAATTGACTTGCAAAGTTGGTAGAAAAAACAATCGAATTTAATCAAATACAGATTTGGCCTTCATTGTTACTGCCAAACACAGATTTATACTCTAGCTTCATTTTATTGCATTTATGGATAGATCTATCACACAGCTTTCAACCCTGAAAGTTTTATGCCTCTATGCCAATTAATTTAAAGGTTATCAGGCCTCAAACAGGGCTAAAAAAGTAAGTGTGATTCCAAAAGTGACACAATTTGAAGTACCCCATGTCACTTCAAAATGGTGTAACCCCAAAAGTATTTAGTTAAAGTACAAATTGTGCCAGACCTCATCATATACATGGTAGTTGATATAAAAAATATAACCTGAGGAGGTTAAGTTTATAGGGAAAGACCCCCCCCCCCCACACACACACACACACACATATATATATATATATATATATATATATATATATATATATGGTGTTATAAATCTCCAGTTTAATCACAAGTCTCCAAAAATATAATTTGGTTATCTGTCTATATATTTCAATGGTTATGACAAAGTTATGAAACACACCTGACTGGAGGATGTATCACTCCCTATAATATCCTTTGTATGACTTTATTTGCTCAGGTTGTAGCCACAGCACCTGATATTTGGTTAATATGCTTCATGGACTGTAATCATTCTAATAAATCAATGTTTATTACTTCACAGTATCCCTGCTTAATCAGCAGTCCAACATACTGTTTAAGACTATTGATTCAGATGGCCATCAAGTGACCCAAATCAGTTACCTGTATTAGCATTGTTGTCTTAGAGAGTGAAATGATAAATAATGACCCAGTTATTGACTTGGCTGGCTCGGTCAGTGTTAGATGATGAAGATGTTCTTTAATTGAATGCTTCCCTAATGGGATTAGTGTAAATAGATTCAGATCTTGGTATAGATGGCATATTCCGGAGAAGAAACTGCCAGTTGCCTGGCTGGATGAAATTGCTTCCCTACCACCAGATTCCTCTACTATGACCACGAGTTCCATGTCCAGACTCATTCTGTGTCAGATAAGTACGCCACTCACTGATCTAACAAACTAAATGTTATCAGATTATAATGAAGTATAATTTGTGTCTTCTTTCACTGATTTATTTCAAGAGCAGCAATTATCTTAAATGTGTGCTTGTGACCATTGGTTTATCTCACAAGATCACGTAGCATACACACATACACACACACACACACATCTACATCTATCACCGTTTTTATCTCTGCTGTTAGCTATGATGCATGTGTTCTTTGTACTTATTGATATTGAGCCTTATCTGTGCTTGTTGTGATGGCCTAGTGTTAAGGTGTTGAACTTGTAATTAGGAGGTTCATGGTTCAAGGCTATCAATCAAGGCACTGGTCCCTGACGTGTTTTGGCGACTCATTTAGTCGACCACAAGTGAGCCTTCAGACTCTGCTGAACCCGATGAGTTTCTCAGAGTAGATTGTGTGACTAGAATAAAGTGTTCTCGCCATAGATCATTTTCAGGGAAATTCTTGTCAAGAGAGGGATCAGTGAGGTGGAGTCCTAACCCCCCCCCCCTCCATCCATATATTATTTTAGTGAATTTTGTCCCATTTTTGATATTGTAATTTCGGCTGTAATAGGAACCAAGTTGTATGAGATCTTTGTGAATATCCCAGTATGTGTTTCCCCCAGGAAGATGTTTTATGTAACACGATCTTAGTTCAAAAACAAAACTAGTGTAGACATTGTGATACGAATTGTTCATGAATATCCATGGTTCTTTTTGTTTGAGCTGTAACCATAACCGATACCGATAAGTTGTTTGCATTGCGCCTAATAAGAGAGCACAATTTTTCTGTTGCCAGGTGTAATGTATTGAAAGCATCATACATAAAATTTGACTATTTCCAATTACCAATATGTCTATTATATACACACACATACGTGTGTGTGGATACTAACATAGGGAGGGAGGTCTCATTTGAGTTGGTATATTTTCTTTCTGGCTTAGAAGACAAACATCCTGCTACTAACAATACAGTACTGACCTTAGAACAGTCTGATCCGAACATAAATATTTGCCTGGTGTGCTTGGCCAGATTAGCTGAAATGTATCAAAAAGAAATGAATCCCGTGTTAAATGTAACCTTTTTTTAAATGACTGTTTATTGGTCAGTAATATATATATATATATATATATGTGTGTGTGTGTGTGTGTGTATATTGTGCAGACAGCTCTGGTTCTTATCAACCTTGGCTCACCTCGGGTTTCAGAATGTATCAGAAGTTTCCAAATTGCGTGAATGAAAAGACTGTGTTCTGTATATAGGCTCCATTCACACTCATGCGTGGGTTTCTTACTAGAAGAGCCTCTGGGTCAGGAAAGGTCTTTTTCGAAATGTTGGTGACACTATAGGCTCATACCAGTAGCCACACGACACATTGTAAACAAATAACCTATAGGAATAGTGGAGCCAATTTGGGATGATAAATAACTGTATAATTTAAAATAATATAGGATCTCTTCGCTGCATCTGTGTAGACTTGTGCTTGTCAAAAAATAATTTGATTGTTTGTAACGTATATATAGCTAAAGTTGGAAGAATATTGGGTATCAAATTGTCCATCTTACTATAAAAAGGATGAGCTTTTCTAGCAGTCAGTGTTTTTGTTTCATTAAATATCAGGACTCCAAATGAGTTTGCATATTTATGGGCCATTCAGTGATATGAGTTTAATTTTGAGAATGTCAACCCACAGTATATTTAGACTTACAATATCATCAGGCTGTTTGTTTGTTTGTTTGTTTGTTTGTATATGGAGTTAATTGTACATTTATATTATATATAAAGATGGAATGTGATATGTTTTATTAAAAATTACAAAACAAAAATATAACAAAACATCAGCCACCGGTAGTTAAGACACACTAAGTTTCTGCTGTGAACAGTATATTTTCTAGTTCAAGTGGAGTTGCTTCCATGACATAGTTGGTAGTGTGTTGTGTTGCAGGCCTCCAGGTTAGGGATCAGATGCCTATTTTGTTTGTGAGAAAATTTAATGAGACAATTTCAACAAGTTATCAGCATATTACGATGTTCCAGCTATGGACAATGTGTTCAAAGCAAATTATACAGAATTAAAGACATGAAAGTCAAAACATGTTAAGCACATACACAATCACATTAAAGTCCTATTTTTGCTCTACTCTTCATGTGATTAGAAACAACATTAAATGGATGACAGGCCATCAAAATAAACAAACAGTGATCTAAGGTGGAGGGATTTATTTTGATTTTTTTTGGACAAATTTAATGCCCATCCACGTGAATTCTTGCAAACATTATTTTGTGTATCAAATATAACCAATAATTATTTTACTCGACTGTACTAATTAATTGTTATCTAGTCCACCTTCGCATTTGTCACCATGTGTCATGACCCACTTTACTTGTAATGATAGTGATACTGCAGAACAGGTAATTTATTGGCATGTGTGACAACGCCATTTTTAAGATAAACACTAAATTTTGATCATTCTTGCAGCTGGATCTGGACAAGAACTTGGTTGACCAAGGACCCTTCGATGTCATTTTTCACAAGCTGACGGACATCCTGGCCAAAGTGAAACTTGGCATTGAGCAAGCTAAAAAGCAGATACAGAACTTTCAGGTAATTGCTCTCTCTCTACTTGTTTGTAATACTCCTAAGCATTTACAACATTCCTCTATCTAGGCCTCTGTTCATGTCAACGTAAATTAATGTGTCTATATTCACTTAATGGCGTGTGTTGTAAACTGGTCAGTGACTCAACATTTTATGTTATTGTGGTGCACCTAAGGCTGTCTTTATGTATTAATATGTATCTGATGTCGTCAGCTATTATATCCACACAGATATAACCGTGTATGATATTTGCATATATGTAATTACCGCCATTGGAAACACTTGTGATATGGAATAGCAATGACAATGGCAGTAACAGTATGTTTAGTACAAATGCCCACCAGGGAACATCTTCCTGATTAAGGTATCAACTGGGCAATGTTTTTTCGCTTCACAATGTTTTGGCTTCACGTGGTGTCAACACATGTTACGGCAGACAGTATTCTTACATGTCCTTTTGGTCACAGCTGATAGACGTAGATTAGTTCACAATTGCTTTTAACTCAAATCTCACTGTGTTGGCTTGAATTGGAGAATTATTTTCAGGTTTAATATACAAATTGGTAATACTAATAGTTTATAGCTAAAGTGCAACAAAAAGAACCTGGAGTGGTGTAAATGTATTTTCCAGATTATTCCTGAAGTGCATACATGGCACAGTGAATAATAATGTGCTGTACTTCGAGCCTCTGGTCACAGTTGACATCCCTCTGTTACCTGTTATTGAGGGTGGTTTTGTCTGATCAGTGTCTTTTTTCTAGTTCATATGTCTTGTTTATGACCAGCATTGTGGCTAAACACTTACTTGGTCACTATAACAACACCTCTCTATGTGGTAGAGCGGTTGGTTTAGAAACTCAGCACAGGAGTTCAAATTTTGGCCTAGTTAGGTCAGAAGGGTGTTTTATCATTTGGTCTCATTTCATTTTGAGACCATCTGCACAAATGTTTTT
Source organism: Paralvinella palmiformis (assembly GCA_025642065.1). Lineage (NCBI taxonomy): Eukaryota > Metazoa > Annelida > Polychaeta > Terebellida > Alvinellidae > Paralvinella > Paralvinella palmiformis. The sequence continues at coordinate 2,534,051 of JAODUP010000001.1, forward strand.
AACCAATGACATTTTATATTTCGCTTGCTCTGCTTCACTGAAGCTCCGCTTCGACTAAACTGTACTTTTGTTAATTGAAGAATTACGTGCATGATCATCCCGAGGTGGCCGTTGTGGATCCTCTGGAGAACCTCGCTAAACTGATGGACAGACACTATACCTACCAGTTTGTTAAAGAATGTGAGGTGCTCGAAAAAGGTTTGTCATTATAGTTGTAAATAGTGCTGACTATTACCAATATTATTTCCCACTAGTGACTTGCTGGTTGTTGTTTGTCCCAAATGAAAACATGGACACAAACACACACACAAATACAAACGGTGAAATTAATTATTAAGTGTCCAGATGAAACAAATAATTGATATGGGCTCAACCTGGCAGCTGCGGGGTAACTGGTTATCACTGATGACATCATTGAGCAAGATTACCTGTACGTGATACCATCTCCTACATGTTTTGCTATAGGTCACTGTCCTCTGCCAGTTAGACGCTTCTAGCATCTTATTGTACGAAGTCAGCCGAACAAGATTTTTTCATTCCCACAATTTGGTAAACAACCTATGCAAATTGTATTATAATGCCATAGCCCATACCACATTGGCTGTTGTATAAAAAACTTGTTCAGTGTGATTTATATTGTTTATTTCTGAGAACTTCTTTAAACATCCTTTAGAACACATGTTTATTTTATTGCTCCCACTTACCTGAATATAAGTTATAACACACAGTAAGAGATATAACCGCTCACAAGTATCTGATTTATGTTATGGAGAAAGCATACCCGATCACAGTGTTTTTAACACTTGATTAAAAGGATTGATTGAAGGACAAGATTTCATGCTCTTTAATCAGTTTGTTTTTTCCATATTTCAGATAGTACTGTGGAGATATATATCGCTGGAATCACTTTAATCAGTATTCTGGTTAATCTAAATCTCTTTTATTAACAGTTATATGATTGATCAGAAGCTATTTGAAAACATTAAAAAAACTTTGTCCATTGACCAGTACTATGGTATTAGTAAATATGTACTTTCTACATGGTGTCACCACCACAGCACATGTTTGTATTAGGTGTTCAATATTTGAGGAGTGTTATTTTGCCTGAGTGAACTCTTAACATCTAGTAGACATTGCTTTTATTACTGTTACAGGCAGTGTTAAATGTTAGAGCTCATTGCTAGTGTGTGTGTGTGTGAAAATTCTGGATCAAATGCCAGTAAACAGCAACAAGAGATAGAATTCTCTTTCAATGAATGTATGGGTTAATTTAATAAGAATGTCGTGTGTAATGTTGCTAAACTCAGAACAGAAGTGTAAAAAAACACACACACACACACACACCCTCTCTCTCTCTCTCTCTCTCTCTCTCTCTGTTATGGTCTAGAAGCAGGGGATCCTTGGCTCAGATCTACCAACTGGGGGTTGTCTTTGTACATGTCATAAATGTCATAATCCATAAATGGCAGGATGGTTGGTGATAGATCATTGTAAATTATGTTATTATATATATATAATTAGCAACCAGCAAAAGAATATAATTCCTAGGGTGTTGATGATCTTACCAAATTGTACAAATTCTGACTTCTAGCTAGAGTGTGAAGTATTTGAATTCTATTATACAAATTAATGAAGAATTGAAAGCTTATTTAAACTTTAATCACATAACGTATCTGTTTTACTATATTGTATAGTGCTTAGGGCATGTTACCTATGATTAGGCCTTTATATAAATATATTTTTATCATTAGAATAATAATTATTATTATATTAAAATAATATAAATTAAAAAACAGCTCTACAAAAATATAAAGTCTTTTGAGCAGTCATAATTTATGAGTGTACAGTTTATATGTTTCACAGTACACATGCTGCTTTATTATGTATTTGATAAGATACATGTTATTTAAGCCTGAGTCAATAACATGAGTGCTTTATTGTCGGGTAGTAATATATATATATATATATATATATATATATATATATATATACACAGTAGGCCCCTGTTATAACGCGTTTGTCCACAATCCATTTTTAAAAAAAATTTTAAGTTAAAAACCGCGAAAAAAGACAGAGTCTGTTTTGGGAGTCAAAAATTTTTGAAAGGGTTTTCATGTTTTCACCCTGTTTTGCACCTTGAAGATTACACACAACTGTTTATTTAATCAATGTTCCCAATAATTATCTAATCATTTGTTGACTTAAACATAAATATAACCTCAATGTTTGTGTAGAAAATAAAAGGTGATCGGATTGGTGATATTCATCTGCCAGAAATAGTTCATGTTTTACAGATGAAGGTAGCAAATATATGGACCAATATATGAACATTCATAAGTGTGTGTGCACAAAGAAACGCCCACTGTATTAACAAAATTACGCATTTTTGGTTCATCCTTAATCCAACCACAAAATGTTGATTCTGGATTGCCTTTATCCCTAGACACATTGGGATAGGTTTCACTGGGCTGTTTAACTATCGTAATAGCCTCCAACTTCTCTTGAACAGTGTCTGATTTTCATTTTGGCATTTTGAAGTAATGTTGTCCACGAAGAAGAGCATTTGAGAAATGATACAATATGTCCTTGTTGAAATTTGGGGTGGAGACCACTGGCTGTCGCCTATTGGGCACAGCCACCTGGTGTTGTCATCTGTTCAGTCTTTATTGTTGATGGTGGTGTTTATAGGGTTCTTTCAGTAGAAGTGGGGTGATGATGTCTGGTAGGAATGCTGATTTTCCTGTAATCAATTAGAGAAGAATTTGTCAATGAAATGGTTGAATGTGCCAGGGGTATGTTCAGCATGTTCGATGACTTCTAGGCACCTGGCTTCGTTCGCTAGTTGGTCGGCTCGGTCGTTGCCCTCACGGTTAACGTGGCTTAGAACCCAGTAGAGGATTACTTGGATTCCACGTTGCCTGAGGGTTGATGCGGTGATGGATACAATGTTGTTTGTTTTGTTGTTCGGGAGAATCCCCAGGCTGTCACTTATTCGCTTTTATATACAAAATATGATTCCTAATTGCAATAAATAAATAAAACATACGCAATGGCTATGAATTAACAAACAGAACCAAACTTATTTAGTGGGTGGAGTCGCACAATAAATGAGGGTTGTGATTGGACTGTTTGTTTGGCTAATTGATCCAAGGTGGTGTGTAATTAAGTTTGTGTTCAATAAATCTACTTGTGGGTAAATTGTGGGTGTTGGCTATGTTTTTACATGTGAATTAGATTATTTCAAAATATTTGATCAGTCAGTGGCAGATTTAATGCCATTTTGCGCAAAAACTGTTGTGTCATGGAATCCAATAATCGGGGTCCAAAGTCTGACTGTGTTATATCTGATTTTGTATTATAGGGATCCACAGTATAACGAGGGGCCTACTATATATATATATATATATATATATATATATATATATATATATATATATATCACATCTAAACTTGATCTAGTAGACTATTAACCTAGTATTATTGGTGTAAAGAGCTGTTGTGCTAGTGTTCATTACCTGGGTCATGGTCGTACTTTGGTTGGACAACATTAATAAGATTGATTTATGATGTATTGGATGTGTAGCTCATGTTTTATGAACAGCGCACATGTTTGTTTGTTTGTATATATATATATATATATATATATATATATATATATATTATATATATCACATTTAGTGACCAATTTTTGGTTGTTGACGTGTATTTATAGATAGATGTGCATTCAGTAGATATTAGCTACAATGCTGGTGTCATCATCTAAAAGTCAATAGACTTAATTACGACAACAAGTATTTTAATAATAAATAATATACAACATGTATATAGCGCCCTATATAACCTGTAAGAAGGTTACTGTAAGGCTCTTGACAATAAATAATTCATATGGATGTAACAGATTTACATCTTTAAAAATACATAATTTTCTCAGCTAATTTTAATGTTAATATCCTTGGTTCAGTCATTGTGATATTCGATATAAATATCTTTGGTAAAGATATGAAATCTAGAAATCTTTATTGCCACTGTATAGATATGACCTTGATTACAATCATTGTGTAGTAATGTTATCACCAGAGATGGGTTATCTGATTATCACAAGATACATGTTGTCTGATCATCACACTAGATGGGTCATATGATCATTGCAAGAGATGTAGCATGACAATGCATCGGCATCTGTTCATCGCAATAATATTAACAATAATAATAATATTGTAGATTTAATAAAGCGAATAATAAAATCAGTTCAGTTGTGCTAAGCATTAAAAAGTATGATTGATCTAAAATCCAGCTAGAAATATTGAAGTATTGAAATTATTTACTAATGAAAGCAGGCTGGTTAGATCTTCTGTGGCAAGTTCCACATAGTTGACTTGGTGTGCTAAATGCACAATGGCCATATGACTTAATTGAGCTCCAACACAAGTACCTACAGTAGTATTTGACCGGATGACCTGGGTTACTGGGTTACTTTCTAATGGAAATTATACTCATAGGACTCAATGTTGTGTGTAAAATCTTGAAATGAGTATATACTGTCTCATCAATGGTTAATATTGTCTTTGAAGAACTGGGATGATATGGTAATATTTTTAGGTATTCCGCATGTGGAACCTGCACCATTTTAAAATTGCCAAAGGTAATTGATATTACAATATGATATAATATATAAGAGATACCTAGTTGTGGTAGTTAATACAAAATATTATAACGGCATGGACCATTATATTTATAACAAGTGATTGTTGTAGCAAGAATACTTTTAGAGAATGGTTATTCTAATGATGTTGGTAGGCAGTTAGCATTAAGTGGTGAAGCCAAATAGATAATATTTGTTTTATCATTCAGTTTTAGAAGATTTTTTATATTCATAATTAAAGAATAGGAACAAATTGTATTCATTATCAGGAACTAGTTTTATTTATATATATATATATACATATATATAATATATATTAGATATATTATGATTATGGTTGCATTAATACTTAACATAATTGATTACATTATTGCAATTACATAATACATTTTATGTAATCACGATTACAGTTGTGAATACAATGTATATTACACAAACGTGAATGTGATACTTTTTTATTCACTCAGCTACATATATAATATCAATATAACTACTAAATAAAAACACTGGATATTTATATTTACAAAAAATTAAGTTCACAAAATATACCATTATATAAAGACAAGTTCTTGTCACATACACATCAGTGAATTACCTTTAAAAGGGTTAGCAGATTTGATGTGGTTTTCCATCTTGCAGAGATAAACATGCTACAGTGTTTGCATGTTGCTTTGAAAGAATTAGATGCCATTGTACTATGATAATTTGTTATAACATTTCTGAGATCAGTATTCACCATAGAGCAAAGATTGAAGTTATGCATTTGCCATAAATGTACAGGTATTTATTGAGATACCTGTAACAGATTAATGTAAACATAGAGAATTATCAATATCAACTCGGGATTACCCCATCATTATCCTCAGCTTACCAGATGACATGAGGAATTAAGCTAAGTCAATTACCTGTAGTAGGTATTTGGCCGTGAATTAATTCCCCATAGCATATATCACTGATTGCAATCACTTCATACAACCAAATGATTTTACCAATTCACCAACTGTCCAGGGAAATACAATGCATTATAGAACACAATGGTGAACCTAATTAAGCCACCAACTGTCTAACTATAATTGCCACTACCCTGGTATATGAATCAGTGGCTGGCTGGCTGGCTTTACCACAGATCACAGCAGGTGACCGGAAAGAAGGTCACAGAAAAAAAAGTCGGATAAACCCCAAAAATTTGCCTAGTAGTTAAAGTCACAGGAAAAAGTCGCCCTTCTGAGAATAATTTCTATTTTAAGAGATATACCGTATATGATTCTAGAGAAAGCTGGAGAAAATACAGAAACCCACTTTAACCTGGGGTATTTAATATGCTGCTGATGTGAAGCCAGTCTCAATAATAAGTCACATATCTCTGCTCATTTAGAAAACTGTTACAGTGAAAACCCTAATCACTAAACATGACCTTGCCCAGTCACAGACCCATGCACAAGATGAAGTCATTGTCTTTAATCTACCTATAATTACCACTAAGCATGACCAGTCACAGACCCATGCACAAGATGAAGCCATTATCTTTCATCTACCTTTACCACATAAGACCTAAAATTCCTTTACAAAAAAAATATATTAATAAATATTATCTTTTGAACTGAACACATTTTATTTGTGACTTTTTTCCAATGGTTTTTTATCTGTGACATCTTTCCCTAAATTCAGATAAACACCTCATATTCACAAGCACACTAATGCACTAATATTCCATTAAATGCACTATCTTGCAATTGAAATTTGTGGAAATATACATTTAGCAACCTAATGCACTAATATTCCATTAAATGCACTATCTTGCAATTGAAATTTGTGGAAATATACATTTAGCAACCTGACTATAGTCTGGTAAATTCTATTATATACATTTAGCAACCTGACTATAGTCTGGTAAATTATATTAATTATATAGGATAATCATACTACATTGTATATATACAAGAAATATAGTTTATAAACTCACTCCAGATTGGGATGGGGTTGAAACCACACATTGTTGCTTTCTCAAGGCTATGATAAAGTATATGTTTTGGGGTGATATAACTTGGTAAATAATCAAATTCCTTGTGTAATCATGAAAGTATTCACAGATTATGATTACATTTACAATTATATTGTATCTGGAAAATGGTGATTAGGATTATTTGAAATCGTGTAATCGATTATGATTATCCCATACCTGAGATATATATATATATATATATATATATATATATATATATATATATATATATATATATTGTGGCCTTGTGGATTAGAGTGTGGGACTCCTTACTTATGGTTGTACTGTGTGAGAGGTCAGAGGTTTGAATCCCCGCTGTGTTGCTATAGTACATAGGAGGAGTTTTCATCCAGCTAGACATCTGACAAGGTTTTCTCTGCCAAATATTCAAAAATAAATAGAAATAGTCCCTGTGGTGAAGCAGTAAATTACAGACCATATGCAGCTCCCTCATTTGAGGTAGCCAGCCATGTAAAATAACTGACATTTCGGCCGTTATTACTAAAGTATTACTATTATATATATATATATATATATATATATATATAGTTTTGTAGTATTGATATACAAATGATATTTATTGCTGTATCACAGTGCAGTGATCCAATGCTGGCATGTGTACATGTTATTTGATCGTCGTAACATAACATGTGTCATCTGATCATTACAACAAATATGTCATCTGATCTTACATGTTTGTAATCTAACCACCACAGTAGTATTACATACACCAAGTAATCAAGCAAACTGTTGATATTTGTGTGTTGGAATATAGTTATTGAACTAATAGAATTATTTTGATGAAATGTTGCATTTGATGTTATCATTTAGGGTTAGTTTCTGAAAGAATTTACTGCGCATGTCCAGTTATTTATGTACTGACTCCGAACTCTGTGGTCTTTAGATCTTTAGTACGAAGCTAATTTGTTGTTAAAATAAAAAATAAATTAAATGTAACAATTAAAACACTGTTGAACAGTGCTGCTTAATACTGTTCATGAAATCAATACATCATTAATGACAAAATGGGTTTCTTTCCACTAAAGTTTGGTACTTCACAATCTTTTATTTTGGCTGTATATTTCCAGAATACCAATACTTCATGCCCAACTTCGTAGAGTTTAACTGTACAGATATAGAGACAAACAAGTTGTTGATGGAGCAGAATGGTGTCCAGTTTCCTTTCAGTAAGTGTTATTACAACCATTAGATATCAGTATTAGTGGCATTTAGGAACTCTCCATAAGAGAACCATTTATAGCTAAATGGTTTTATCTGGGTACAGTGGTCAAACTTAGGTCAAGATCTTCTGGAGTTTCAAACACTATATATATTCAACACAAATCATTTATAAAGATTGATACAGTATACATCTTCAGCACTAATATTTGGTTTATTCAAACTGAAATTTGTTATCTTCTGGGGGGCTGGCAATCGTTAGAGGTATAACTGATTTTTGTTGTTGTTTGTTTATATGGGGCATCATATGTTGTTGATGCTTGATTGTCTATAGTAGGTGCTTCAGTCCCTTTATTAGACTGTACACATTTCTTTTCAGTTTGCAAACCAACTGTGGCCCATGGATCAAGTCAGTGTCATCAGGTAGATTTATTTATTTGCACATCCACAGGTTCTGGGCTGTTTCTCTTGTCCCCAGAAAATCTTTATAGGGGCCAATTAATAATCCCACTTTCTGTTCCTTAGTTGACCAGGCACACATATATTCAGCATAACCATTATAGTTGTACTAAAATCTTTTGAGGCTTAAAGTTGTTAAGTGCTTATCATAATATTGTAAGACCTCTGACATTATTGTATTTACATTTCCACTATTATTTCTTAGAATTTGTATTTTTATTTTGAACACAGATGGCAATCATATTTAACGAAAAGGGACTGAAGGATGTCGAACCGCCATGTGTCGCACAGACATTCATTAACCATAATGCTGTCCTGTACAAGATTTTTGTCATTGGCAAAAAGCATTTTGTCGTTCCTCGGCCATCGCTAAAAAACTTCTTTGCTGGAAGTGAGTATCTCCTTTTGTACTATTGTTCTGAGATATTTGGCCAATTTCACTCATCTTGCTAGATGTTATATAATACTAACAATTAATTTGCATGTCTTTTCTCAGATTACAAGACAATTCACTTTGACAGTGCCTGTGTATCAAAGCCACACTCATGTACCTTTCTCAATATGGTAAGTAAATTTGTGTTTTAGCTTTTTGGAGAACAAAAATATTCCTATAAACAGATGTTTTATTCTAAGTTTTCTGTTTTTATAATGTCAGATTTGGGTTTTTGCACAGGATCTTGTGCCACCTACCAGTACTGAGAGTTGCATAAAATTGCTAATGAGGGGGGACCTTTATCTTCACATTATGCTGGATATTTCAGTAGATCTGTACATCCTGTTCATCGCCACTGATTACTATTGACAGTATTTTTAGATTGGTGATCTAGATAATATGGCACACTTATGGATGACATGCGTACATTTTAAATGAACAACATTTTGTATAGCTACTGTAAACCTATAGGTGAAAATATCAACAAAGACATATTTTGTATTTCATGCTAACTGTAATTTTTTTTTAATAATATTCCAAATTTGTCTTTATTTGTGGGAACTGATTTGGTTAAATAAAAATTCTTGAGAATTCATATTTTTGTTAGAAACCATGTATTTCAACAGTTTTGTAAGGGATTTTTTCCTTGAGATTTGTCTTAAAAGAAACTTTTCATGATATTTTGTGCTGACATCTGGTGAATATAAAGACCATCCTGTTACCTTGAAATATCTATTGTTTTTGTTACTAAATACTCATGCTATTATTCTGCACGAAAGATGGTAATTTTCCAGTATTAATCAATTGACAGTGTAGAATTTGAATTTTGACTTTTGATGTTTAAAGTTGAGCATGTAAAATAAGCTGTTAAGAATATAAAGTCGGGGGGTGTGTTTCCTTGTATCAATGTGTGTGTGTTGTATGTGTGTGTGTGTGTGTGGTGAATGATGTATTTGAGCTATATATAATGTTGATCTGTTTGTTAGCTGGATGAGGACGACATGTACAACAGTCCTAAAGTGGAGCCAGATATGGATTGTCTCGAGAATTTGGCAAGAGGACTGCAGGGAAAATTGGGCCTCGACTTAATAGGAGTTGATGTGATTATAGAGAATAAGACGGGACGGTATGCTGTTGTGGACATCAATGCCTTTCCTGGTAGGCTTATTTCTAAGTTTACATCATTTTCTAATCTCAGTGCCATCATTTAATCGTTACCAGACATCGGGCTATTTAAACGTGAAATTGTTTGAATACGGAGATGGACACTCCCGAGATCGATAAATACGTACATGTTAAAATGATTTTGCAATGTAAATACAAATAATTACGAAGCACACTTAAAACGTACGACAGTAAGTCATGTTATTTCTCGGAAAGAAAAGGAAGGCAGTGAGAAAAATAAATCCAACATTTAAATCCGAAAAGCAGTATCAGACTGTGCGAGATTTTATTGAATTAGAGAAAATTCAATCTAGTGCTTCTTCTGGTTTCAGAAACAAAAGCAAATAATTGACTAAAAAGCACCTTTGAACTTTTGAAGCTTTCAGATATGTTGTGAATGGGTACAAATAAAATGGTTTTCATTTCTCTGCTTACAAATAATTTGGAAAATATATTTAAATTCATTCAAATCATCTGAAGTACATGTCACATGCTCTCCTTTTTTTCTAAGTCACTGATCTGTATATTTTCACCCTTTTTATTAACAGGCCAGTCTGTACTATAAGTTGCAAATTTTTATATCTGGTTATGGTGATTCAAATCTAAAATATTGTTTCTCCTCCATCCCTCTCCCCTATTGACGATGTTGGATGAGTATAGAATGATTATACAGTGGTAGGATATGTCAAATTGTCAAGTTTTAATATTTCCTTTTGATTTTTTTTTAAACTTTTGGTTGTGGGAGATTATCCCCATTACTTGTGCACCAAGACAGACCGGACGTAATCAACCGGAGATTTACAAATGACTGGATGAACTTACAATAAATGGTAAATTGTGGTAGATAATCTTACAGTAAACACAGTTCGTGTTTAGATTAGATACAAATCAGAAGAGTGAACAGTATACCTGCCACCATTCATAACTTTGTTTAGTATTGTTAATAAGGCTGTTGTTTTTTTAATACTTGTTTTACAAACCCGCCGATCGCAGCTGGAAAAACTCACCACCGGGAAATAAAATTGACTTTTTTTCTTTTTATTATTATTTTCCCGCCGACCCGCCTGCAGCTAAGCTTGTTTTTTCTTCTTCTTCAAATTGTTTATTTCGACATTCAAAAGACATCATTTTAATGAAAGCAAATGCATACAGAATGTTGAAAAGGAAGATGCCTGAAGCATTGCTTATACAATGCATCCAACCGTAACATAACATTAAAAACATTCATGACAAATTTAAAAATAAAAAGATGTGGAAGTTTAACACTGAAATTTTTCCCCAGTAGCTACTAACCTAAAATAACTCGATCAATTTAGGGGAGAAGTGGGGAGGTTTGACCACCTTACACTTCAATGGTTTGATCTTAGTATACGCAATACAGCAATCGGTAAGAAGTACTTTTCTGCCAGTCACTCAATGTTTAATGTTCCTAATAAGGCATTGATCACGTGATTTGTGACCCAATTGAATGTTGTAAAGGTTATTTATATAAGCAGAGTGGCGGGAGTGGAAGTTTGACCACAGTGCAGGGCTTGTCTTGTTGAAATTTGGGCTAGAAACTCCTGGCTGTCGCCTATTGGGCACAGCCAAACACACAGTGTGGGGTGAATAGACCACACATGTATATAAACATATTGTAGACTTGAAATGTTGACACCTATCGCCAAAAGTTCGAATTTTGATTTGACTACTTTCAGTGGCTAATTGTTTCTGGTGGTGTATTGTTGCAAATTGCTTCAAAGTAAATAAAAAACAAGTATTCAGTGATATATTATGTTCCTGCTTAAAACTATTAAGTGTAATAAATAACGAATAGGGTTTTAATGTTGTGGTCGAACCTCCCCACTTCTATATCTTTTTGAAACAACAACAAATCGAAATACTACCTATAACTAAGTATTAGCACAATAGTTTTGCTTGCGGCATATATACGAAAGCTTTCTTTTTGCTTGGTGTATGTTTGAAAAGTCGCCTGAGGTCATCAGGTGTCACTCAACAATTCGCCCATTTTGTCTTCCTTGACCCATGCACTAAATGGCCTAGTGGAGTGGAGCATTGTTAAGTGGCACCCACCTGCAGCATCCATGTGTTTCGGATACCCCTCCCACCTTCTGAGATATTCTTTCTTGGGAAAGCCTTCCTGGATACTCGAATCGGACAATTGAATCCAGAAGTTTATGACACTGATAACACTGCATCTTCAGCCTGGAAAATATTATAGTTAATAACTGATGACCAGCTATTATTAGCTGATCCAAATGACAGATATATAGATTTCATTTACAGAATGAATTTGCCAAGTACACAAATTTACAGATTGATAATTGGTCAGACCAGAATGTCTGAACAAAATAACCTCAACATTGTATTATATTTGTTTCAGGTTACGAAAATGGTATTGATGACCTTTATGGATGCCTGCTTACGGTCTTCTTGGAAACGCTAGAAAGACATCGCGGTCGATCCGACCAGGAATCTGTCCTCATCAGTCACAACAGATCAGTGTCCAACAGTGTGCCTACACTTACCGGCTCCAGTGAGAGGCCCGTCATTCCTGGGGATAAAAGTTTGCTGTCGGATGTCACTCGAATGAATGAGAAGTTGTATAGTTTCCACTTGAACGATGGCTGTGACTGTAGCTTGAAGAAGGAGGCCAGTGAAAATAAAGACCAGTTCTTTCTATGCAATCATCTTTATACGGAGACATGTCAGAACGATTCCAGGACAGCTGTCAATGATTCATCGGTTTGGAATGAAATGTTAATAGAGGAGAACAACACAACGAACACCTCATCACGGCCTTGTCGTCACAGCACGTGGTCCGTAGACTAGGACGTCTGACCGAAACAGGGTCATAATCGTTGTTACTGGTTAAGGAATGTGATTAGGAAATTGAATTATCCTCGCTGGTGAAAAATCGTGCTACATATAATTTGTACTTCTTTCGGCGCTTGTTATCTGTCATATTACTTGGTGATGAGCGTTCTAGTTCGTATTATCTTGCAGTTTTACTGGCAATCCTTAGTTCTTGTAAATACCTCTGACGACATTTGCTAGATGGCTCTCTCTAGTTATTTATTGTGCGTATTTAGTTTTCTCTCCCTCCGGCTCACCATCTGTTTAACATGTAAAATTTAGACAAAGTAAACTGGAAAGCCTTAATGGACAGTCAGAGTTGCCAAATAATTCTCCATTAAAAATCCTGTGATATTTAATCTGAAAATAAAATATACGGCAACTTATTTTAGTAGCTTCGCGATTTTGCCTACTTTGTTTTGATGTCAGACTGCTATTGAAAAGATTGTCTGACATGGTCGTCTAGTTTTAACACTGTATGCATGTATGTTACGTGTTGGTGAAAAATTTCATTCCAAGATTAGCAGAGTACTGTTAATGTATTTGTTTCACCGTTACTGACTCCCAAAAGCTGATATTAAATACGGCTTGTATTTTTCTAGCTGTTTAACAAATCAAATGTTGTACAAAGAGAACTAGATAGAAGATTGTTTTAGAAATAATAATGATAACAACAGAAAAATCCTTCATGTATGGATGTCTTTTGTCATCTCGACTTGGCTTTTGTCAGTTTTGAGCCTTGTTGACGCCGTTATGAAAACTAGTAATATCAACTTAGTGAGTAGTCATCTAGATCTCATGTTAAATCGGAATATCTCTTTTTATTTCCTGTGTTGTTTCTCAAAAGACGCTGGTATTTAATGACCAACATGTTGTATTCCAGGTACAATCGTTTTATCACCACATAGAAAATAATCATTGTGCCATTAACCAAAAAAAGGAAAACAAACTCAACTTGATATTTATCCTGTTCCGATATCTGTAACAAGATTTACTTGTTGAATAATGAATGTTCTGTAACAGAAATTGTCATTATTTTGTATACTTTTTTTCTAAGTGGAATCTTGGGATCACGGAGGTTGCCTGTTCATGTATATGTAAAGAACAAAATGGTAATTTCTAGTCATAAGCAAATTGCAACCACGGTATAGAGTTATCTTGGCACAACAGCTGCAGGTGAAATTAATGATCATCGATGTTTGGTTTTTGGATGATTTATTGTTGTTATTTAATTTTTATTTTTGGTTAATTGGCTTACAATTAGTGGTTTCATTTAGCATGTATTTTGACTGATGGAAATGCACGCGGATAACAAGTAGCAACTTTCTCATCAAATCGAGTGGCTTCATTGATGAGCCCTCACCACACATAAGAATATATATTTTATAGAACGTAGTTTTGAATGTTTTTAATGATGAAAGCCCCTCTTGTATGGTAATTTATACGGTGGACAGTGTCGTGTTGACATCTCATTTCAGATGTGATCATCATTATTTTATATAGATGGCTAGACGTGCAAGCTACCGAGTAGTTATATTTCTATTCCATCACTGTCGGTACCTCAAGTCTGTGATCTGTCGGAAGACATCACGTGACCAAAAGCTGGGTATATGTATATATTTGATAATTAACGAGCAGTTACTTCGAGGAGGTGTAAAATAGTTCCCGTGAAATGATCCAGTTAAGGGAGTAGAGTAAATCAATAATTTCCTATTCGATCAAACTATTAGCTTATGCTTTCAGTTCTGCTTTTATTGTAATGGATATTAAGGGCCGATGTGGTTAGTTTTTCTCGGGTTTGAATGTATGTAGGTTTTTCTTTAAAATGATTAATCGAAATTTTTAAATTCGATGGTCCTATTTGATAACTGTTATTTTAGCTAAAACAATCGTGTAAATATCGAGTTCGTTTCCAGTATAAAGATGTTCAAGGAATGGATCTGGTTACAGTATGCACAGCTGTATCATGGATTGGAGTCTGATTTTCTTTATGCTCGTTTTTTAATGAACATACCAGCTTTTTGAGCAGTTTAGGACCTTAATTCTGTGATGTATGATTGATTAAGACACGGAACACAATTAGCTTTTTGAAGAAGAGATTAATAAACAAAGAATATTTCAAATAAATTCAGGTTGTTCAATACTGAATAGGGACAGATTCACTGTGGAGCAGCAGCAATAACTGAATGCATCTTTCTGGCAAATGTATTATTTTCATAAAAATGCTCGATAGATATCACCAAATTATCAACAGCATAATGTATTGTGTGCAGCCTTTAAAATGCGTCCTGTTACACCCACTCCTAAATAGGGAGACCATTCTGGAATTAGTGTTCATGCATTCATGTGTTATTGTTGCTTTGTGGTTGCAGACTATGAAACAAAACAAATCCAAATTAAAGTATTTAAAATTTATAGTACTGGCACTGATGATCCATTATGTCTGTTTTATAAATATGGTACATGTATGATGACATGCAGATACATGTTTACGAATGTCGGTGTGAAATTATTTGTTTAATACATTAAGATTTGAATAACCTGGCCAGAAGGTTACTGCTTCAAAATATCAATAACACTACTATTTAACATTTACAATTCATGTTTTTATTTCATGATAATGATAGCCAGTTAAATAAATAACCGCTGAAGGGAAAACACGCAACAAATACATAAATATTATTTTCTGCAAATATACTTTTAAGTATACTTGAAAAAATCAGTGTGTCCATAATTAATCCATGTTAGTATAATTTACTACACAAGTAAATGGTTAAATCTATTCAGTCAGTTTCAAAATGGAAAATATTACCCATCATTGAAAACAATCTCATTAATGTGTATATTTTAACACCATACAAAAGTTAACCTGTTAAATGATCAAAGACTAGCATTTGATGTAATGGATTATTTGATTGTCATAAAATAATGTAATATATTTATTATGCCACTAATACCTAGCACTTGTATATATATATATATATATATATATAAAAGACTGCAAAATAAAATAATATGACCATGTTTTATCTACTCTAATAATATAAATCTCACACACACACACATGTATATATATATATATATATATATATAATAGTGTGTGTGTGTGACAATATTATGATTTGAAGAATTTAGAACGCTACATATGTAAAACCATACTACAGATCAAGACATACAGACAAAGATTTGTAGTGAATAATTTCCTATTCAGTTGATTAACTGAAGAAACAGCAGTTGCTATCACTCATCCTAAAGCTATATCATTGCTGCTAAGTGAAAATTAATACCAACTCTCACCAAAGTAAGCAAATGAGTAAGTGAGCACATTTTGTTTACCCTCGACATTGGTCTCACCTAAAACATATGGACAAGAATCATGCCCAAATCTTTGGAATATCAATGAAAAACATCCCAAAGATGCACCACACGGCACACTCTCACCTCTCACCAGAAACTAAAATCCCATAAAACACCAGATTTTCTATGAAGAAGTAACTTCAGCCCACATCTAGCAAAAATACATTTTATTAGAATCGTATCACTAATAAATTTAGAAAACCAAATAACTTAACCGAATAGAGTGATCAAAGGTATGCTTTGAGAAATAATAGATAACTGTTCATACTGGACAAAAAAACACATTTACCCAGAATTTGGCTGGGTATTTTCAATCATCAAATGGGTAGAAATTACTCTGCCTTGGCTTCGGATGTACTTGCAGAAATGTTTCCGGCCTCTGATAGCCAAAAGCTGGACGGGGAATACTTTGAGCATTATGAACTGATAAAATACTGAACTAGGTCTGAGAAACAACTGTTACTCGATTCAAACAATGAAATATCATCACCTTCTGACCACAGACATGGAACAGATCAAACTTCAACAAAAAGCACTAAAACAATTGACTAACAATTTATACACCATCAGTTGCCAGTTCAGACAACAATAAAATATAACCTTAATTAGTTATCTTAAACTAAATTATTTGACATGATCCCGGAAGTCAACAGGATTATGAATAATTACTGTTAAATCTCTGAATTAATCTCGATCACAACGTGATATGTAAACATTCACAAAAATTGCTACCTTAAACAACTTTGGTGTCGTAGATGTTAGTCAACAAAAATAAGGTGTACACCAATATAGTGAGAGTGATGTGGGAAAATAAATATTTAGTAACATCATTAACGACTAATGATTCTTACCATGGAATGTTAATTTTTAAAATGGGGTTCCACTTAAACAAAGAGCAAATAAGTGTCCTGGTCATTTATGTTTTGTTAAAAAGCATACATATATCTGACGATATCAAAATTTAGAATTATCATAAACATAATTTCGTACAATAACAATCAATTGGCTTCAAGGTACAAACGATCAACCATGATAATTCTGTATGAAATTGTTTTGCATATATTATAATTTCTCGCATTTGCTACCACATAACTGCTCCCCATTGCCGGTAAAAACTCAGTTGGCAATAAAACCTACCGCATCATACTGTGAAGCAATCATAATTATTTCAAACGTGAATATTTCGTTTTGAAGAAAATTCTAGGTATAATCAAATTCAAAATTTACGTGTGCTTTAATTATTGAATGAAGTATGAAACTGTCAAATATTGCCCCTTCTGGAAACAGGACATCGTGTCACAGAGTACAACACAAACTGTTGTTCTTCTTATATAATACCATGCAATAACAGAGCTCTTCAAATAATTCTGGAGAGGTAACCCATTTTCTTACACCATAAAATATAAATAAATATAATCGATGTTAGCATCATATAACATAGAGATCTACTGATGAGAAATCAGACGTCTAGCCTACAAACACTGCATCAACAATTTCTTTGGCTTCCTTCTTATGAACTTCACCAATGCCAGTTGCTGGAATTGGAGAAATTCCACGACCAACATAGTTCAGCTGAAATTTAAGTACAATAAAAGCCAAAATAAGAATGATGAGTAGTTTATAATGAATACAGATAAATTTACAGGGTATAAAAATGTGACACAATTACGAGAATTAAAAATAAATATTACTCTGCATAAATGCCACAAAAGTTAGAACGCTGTTGTTTATGGTCACTTTTGGCATAAAAATGCAATGAAGGAGTAAAATAGTGAAACACTTCAACCCTAATGCTAGCGATCTGCCAACACCCAAATTACCAGTTCAGCCATGAAGATATCCACATTATACATGTGCAAAATACAAACACACACAAAAACACGTTGGCTACCAGTAGCAGTTCCTTTGGAATTAAAGCTATTTGAAAACTGTTTGCTATGAATAGACTTAAGCTGAATCTTCCTCCAACTTACTTTCATTCCAAGGATATTGCTAAATCTTGGAGCCACAAAACTCCAAGCTCCATGATTTCTGTGTTCTTCTTGTGCCCAGATAAAATCTGCTCAAATAAAAAGTTACAAGCGTCAGAAATTAATATCAACTGATGACAACCGTTTGTCACCATCTCCTCTCTGAACTACATTCAGTCTCTCTAACTAATGATCAACTTTAAATAGTTATATTACAGACTTTAAGCATATGTTGTAAAATACAATATTAGCCTAAGACAGGGTGTTTTAGTTTTCAGGATCACAGAACTAATCACCTTTGGCATTTATGTACTTGCTCAGTTGTTCCTGGATGGCAGCCGCTGGGAACGGACAGAGGCACTGTTAACACACAAGAAACAAATCCATTAAGCATTGATTATAAACAGATGAATGCCACATTTATTTCACGAATGATATAAACTAATGTGTAAGTACATGCATGTATATATAATATGTGTAAGTGTTTGTATATAATGCAGCTGAAATTAATTATCCCCACCAATCATAGGGTGAGGCGAGGTCGATGGATGAGTGATGATTGATCTTTTATGACCACTTTTGTGCACATGGTTGGTTAAATGGTCTGAGCGACCTCTAAAGGTAATAAAGCAAGTAAAAGATGAAACGCTCTTCAGATATTTGGATAGAATTTGGTTTGGGCTCCATAGAATAATAATTCATGATATAGTAACAGCAAGTGAAATGGAAGTTAAAATTAAGAAACTATCTCACAAACTTGACAGGTAATTGAAAGGTTAACCACATTACAGTCTTAATCGCAATGTGAACGTGTGCTAGATTTGAGGCAAGTAGGTACTTATACTCATGGTTACAAGTACATTGTATTCATGTTCATTGAAAGTACTCATACTTGTATACTCTCATGAACAGGGCCACATTAACCCATGGCCAGGCCCCAAGGCTTTTAGACACTTCCAGCCCACATACAGTGCTTCAATCTTTCACCACATAACAGCTGAAAGCCTGACCCCAGTACAGTTGGCACTAGGTCACAGTACATGGACCTATCTATATCCATTTTGCGGGTCACCTGAAAAATTCTACTCACAATTTTTTTATAATATTATTTAAATAAGCATTAAAATAATATATATATATATATATATATATATATATATATATATATATATATATATGTAGTATAGTTAGGAGAAGCAATAGTCTTGTTTGAACATCTCCAATTATGTATTATAAGAATAACAAAAAGATACACATATAAAACAAAATGAGGTGTGAAATGGGTATAGTAAAACAATTAAATATATCTGTTTATGCAGTCAATAAATTATTACGCTTTATACATTGTTGTATTGTTACTGAATTAAATTATTAATAATTTAAGTAATCGTAAAGAATTCTTAATGTAACTAATAATTTCTTTTCCTAGCAGAGTAACTTAATCATAAATGTTATCATGATTACTTTTCAGAGCACTCATACTGGTAATCAAGCAGCTTGAAATTTTGGTGAACTGACGTCAAATATAAGTAATCATATTCACACTCAAATAATTTTGCAAAGTACTCGCCACATGTCTGACATGTGCATGTGATATGTGAATGCCAAAAACATTACAAAGTTTAAATTAGTATAGGTAGTTGGTGGTTAGTACATCCAAACACTTTTTTCCACAAAATATTACTAGTGATATTACAATACAATCAAGGAAACACCTACTTCCAGCCTTATGATAGCCATGTCCTTCACACCCCTGCTTTCTCTCTCTTTCTGAAGCGTATAATAATGTTTGCCACTGACAAATACAACCTTTGATGCACTTTTTGGATCCACTTCAGGATCTTCCAGAACTGGAATAAATGTCGTGCCAGGAGCCATCTCATGGAGTGATGATACACAAGACGGATGACGTAGCATTCCCTTAGGTGCAATTACAATGAGAGGCTTGCGGAAATTCCTAATCATCTGCAGAAAAAGATGTTCTAGATGATAAAATCTATGCTTAAATCCATGTTAGATAAACATCAAGGAGCACATACACTGATTAAAGAATTCAAAATGTATTTAAAACGGTCCTCGAAAAAAATTGATACACAACAATCAAAGAGTTAATGTGATATCGCGAGCTTTATTTTAACCAAATAATATACACTCATTATTATATGAAGGAAAATATGATAGATGTGGTAAAGTATTTTCAATTTTGGTTCAGTTTATGAAGTGAATGAGTGAGTGAGTAAATGAATCAGTCAGTCAGTCAGTTAGTCAATCACTTGATAACTGAATCAGTCAGACTTTTTTACAGCCTGGTAACTGGACACACCGGGAGCAAATGGCCAAGGTAGATATTGCTGTTTTAAGGCCACTTTTATGCAAATAGTAGGCTAAATAAATATCAAAGATAGCCCGACATAGCCCAATGGGTGTATGAATTGAGATGCCAGACATCGGTAACCAATCAAGCCACCAGTTAGGCCATCAAGATGATCCATATATATATGACCAAGGTGGTGATTCCATTGTGAAATTAGCTGATCAGCTGAAACATCCCCCAGACATTGATAATACTAGAATTTGAACCCACACTTTGAAGTCTGCAGTACAATGCATTTCCAACAGCAGCATCTAAGTTCCCTTTTCAGTTCATAAAAGGTTTGTAAGATTCAGCTAGAATAAAACACATCAGAATATTACGATGTGGGACTTTTTCTAATCCAGTTGAAAACAGCACTTCCTATATATTAAATTAGAGTGATATTCTCCTAACAGTGGCATAATTTCAAACAAATGTCCTTTTCTCCTATCATTAACAATGGCACAATTGCAGTTAACTGACCTATTTTATTCTACTAGCACTGACAGTGGCACAATTTCAAATAACTCACCTGTCTGCGTAATAGATGAAAATATTGTGCTGGTGTTGTTGGATTAACAATGTGGATGTTGACATCATCCCCATCTACACCAGTCTCACTGCTGTCTGTTTGCTGAAAATACAACACAAGAGGTTAATATTTCAGTTTCAAAATTATTTACACATATCACATAGCTGCCAAAATATATAAAAGATGGAGACAAAACGACATAGAAATGGACAAATAAACTTTAGAAAGTTCTAAATAAAAACATCTGCATATAAACAATCTAAATTAAAAAAAAACCCATTAATGTAACACATATTTTAAAACTGTAATACATGCACATATACCACAAGATCCCAGTAAAATAGCACGTGCATGATTAATAACCCAAACAGCCATAATATCATAATACAAACTTGTAGGAATCTTTCTATTTTAGCCGATGAATGTTCTGGACCTGCGCCATCTATACCGTGTGGTAACAACAACACCAGACCACTCTGCTGCAGCCATTTGGCTAGAAATAGTAACAATCACTGGATCATTTAAATAGCTGTCACATAAATACCTAATTGCACATAAGTGAATAAACTAAAGTGAAGATCTCCGTCAACGGTTTTATTCATTACAGGTAAAACAAATAATATTTGGTGCTTCGTGACTAAATTTACGCAAGACTCTGGAACACTCTGGAACATTATTATAAATAAACACTCGCTAGTATTTACCTTCACCTCCTGTGATGAAGGTATCTATCATAATCTGAGCTCCGTTGAAGAAGTCACCAAACTGAGCTTCCCATATAGCCAGTATCTTCGGGTTTTCTATGCTCACGCCGTACTCAAACCCTAAAGTCGCTTCTTCAGATAGGACACTATTACAAGCCTGAAGTGATAGTTGTTACTGATGACAATAAAATGACATCACACTATACTACCCTTATTCATTTAAAAACATAAAGCAATTATGGTAATGTCCTTCAAAATGGTATCTTGGTGTCAAAAACAATCTGGCTAAAATATCTTCTTAATAAAAAATTAACATATAAAAAGTATTCTTTTTGTTTTGATTATCTCTCTAAACGTTCACATTATATTCTCATTACAGACCACTGATCATGGTATTGTTTTAATACTTTCAATGTATCCACAAATTTAAATATATACAAAACTCAAAAGATATGATACAATAAATAAATGACGATGTTACGTAGCTGAGCATCGGAAACCTGTTCACTTTCACATGCGCCAAATGTGCATTTTTCTGGTGCTCGGACACAGAGCAGGAAGCTGAGCATCAAAACCATTGACCTGAAAAGTTTTCTTTCGGGTCACCAGTTGGAACTGTATATGTTTTGAATGCTCGGACGAGGAAATCAAGATCCGAGTACTCGGTGGCAACCATATGTCCTGCAGTAAACCATACATGAAATTAACAAACCCCCTATAAGAGGCCGTGCCCTACAGCAACGGGCTGGGGTATCGATTCCCATCAGCGCTATCGGGAGTCAGTGCACTCGCTTCGACTGCTCGGATCTTTAGCGACAGTGAACAGGTTTCCAATGCTCAGCTATATCGCCACTTTGATAAACAAAATGATGTCAACTGAACATCATTTAAATAATCTAAATATAATTTTTTTTTAATTAAATGGATGCTTTGTGTCAAAGTTGATTTTTACAGCAAAACCTTTCATCCAAATGATTTTCTCTCTCAAACATTTTCTTTAAGACATATGATGTCCTAAACTTACCATATTCATCATCAACATGTCCAAAAAATAGCCTACAATTGTAATATAATGTTTACACACAAATGCTAATAATCCACTAAAGTCACTAATTTCCCATCTTCATTCACATTCATGATGCCATCTCTGATCAGACACGTGTCTCTGATAGATAATGATATACTTATATTATAGCAGCATTCATACACATTTTGACATCTCAGATTCCAGAACTTTCTGGGACCTTCCAATGTCAAATTCAAGGACCATTTCAATGAATTCACAAACTTTTAACGTGCAAAGATACACCCATATTTTGGAAGAAGTGTAACGACTGAATTCCTGTATGCTTATGATTAGAAATCTATATGTCCAAATTCCAGGACTTTCAAGGACCTCTACAAAAATTCCAGGACTTATCAGGCCTGGAATCCGAATTTTCAAATTACAGGACTTTCCAGGTTTTCAAGAACCTGTGCGAACCCTGTATAGTATAATAATAACAACAACAACAATTAACTAACTAATTTAACATCACAATCACAATGATGTTATGATAACATCAGAGTAGATGTTAATACACAACTAAAGCTTTAGCAACATCATGATAACATACACACATTCAGCAAGCATCTAAAATTCAGTTCTAATGAGTAGTGATGGGATAAATTATGGCTACTTTTGTGAAATCATAATATTAAAGATGGGATCATTAAAACGAAAATCCCTGTTGCTAAAATAACACTAAAATAATTTTGTAAATGCCACAAAATTAATGACACTTATTCTAATTGCTATTTGTGAATAGTTATTTTGTTATATTCTGAAGAAAGAAAAGCATTCCACACACACACACACACACACACACACACACATGTGGTTCATCCTTCCTTGTATTATCAGTTTAAAGAAAATGTTACATCTGTACAGTGTATTAATCTGGACAATGAAGTCACCAAACTGACTGATTTAATTATTGTGTATATAAATTTACTGAACTGAATTGAACTGAATAAACAACTATGATTCACTAACAATCAGAAGAATCAGTGATTATCACTGTACTTCAGCCACTGTTTAATACGAAGCCTGAAGTTCTGAAGCCTAATTAATAACAACAAAAAGTATGTTTTCACCTCAAGATGTCCTTGTTTATCATCATCAGTGATATGGTTCAGTGGAATGTACATATCCTCTGTTTCTTGATCTACAATCATACAGTGACGATGGCTGAAGGTGCCACGACCAACATCTTGACCATTGATGCGTACATTGAAACCTGAATTAAATTTAACCTAACCTGTTGAATCATGTCTGATGGATCTATTTATACATAAAACTGAAATACAATAATAACAAAGAATGAACTAATTTACAATCACAAATCCCATTTTTGATAGAATTGTTGGCATTCTGCAGGTCATGCGGTTTACACTTTTTTAATATCATTTAAGGAAAGAACAAATCATTGATAAAATTATAAATTATTACTAGTAATCAGTATTTTGAGAATTGCCAAAAGGATTATTATGGCCCAAAACTCCAAAATTAAAATATGACACGAAAAAGAATATTTAAAAAAATTTGTAATGTATTAATGGTTGAAGAAAAATGCTAATAAATATATAATTTGCAACTATTTCGACAATTTTGTGATTGTTGGATAATATTTTCACTAAAATACTGAAATTAGCAGTTTTCCAGCAAAAATGCTATGGGCCTCATTCCTGCAACAGAAGATGAAATATTGAAAACTGTATCAGTTTAAAAATAACTACTCTAATGGTTATGATTATATCAATACGGTTATTATTAAACATCATTTCAGAACACGATAAAACCCTAATATATTTAAGAACGGTTTTTACAGTTTCTATATTATCCTAGGTTTCCAAAATACTTCAAAAATTATTTCATATAACTGACAAAAATAAAGCACAACGAAATGATATTAAAAAAAATATTGGATGGCCTTCCATAAAATGACATTTCACGCTGTGATACAAACATTTCCTACACCATTACAGATGCTTCTGTTATTAAACCAACTCAGGTTCTAACTCCCAACACACATGGATCGTAACACACAATTATATCATAATTCAACATCATAAACTTGATCATAAATTATCAACTCACTGACGATGTTACTCCTGTGGTCAATCATTTAAACACAGTGCACTTTGTGCTAAAGTGTGAATTTGCTCTGGCTGCCAAGGATCACAGGTTCAATCCAATTAAGAGGTCGAAACTTTTCCAAGGATTCATTTCTCAGCTCACAACATCATGGATGGCTAACCACGCTAAATGGTGCTGCCATCTCCAGTGAATTATTTAAGGGGGGGGGTGTCAAAAACCCCGAAGTCGTAATATACAGGCAGTGACCACCCTCTGGGTATTTCGGGCACAAATCTTTCCATACTGTGCTATCTCTGTTTCATGATCATAAATCATGAAACAAAAGGAAATCAATCAATCAACTCTAATAGTTCAGTGGCTAGAATACTGCCCTGTCAAATTCCAGGTGCAGATTCTAACCTGACTAATATGTCTGTTTGTGGAACGTTTCAATAGAGAATGGCCACTAAGGCCATATGCTCCAGGTATAAACAATGGCAAAGTTAAACAAACTTTCCATTTTGTTAAACACCAGTTACTGCACTTCAAAAACAGGCACATCATTGATAGACAGCCAATTACAGATTTGTACCTAATGTCAACTCGAGTTCGAGTATGAGCAGAACTTGGAAGAATATGCCTGGACTAACTGTAATTAACTACATGTACTTCAACATGTAATGGGTTGTGAATAAATTTATTAGAGGCTACAGGCATCCTTGAGATCAAAGCCAATGATTAATGGGAGGTTACATACACTGACTGGAACTAGAGCATCCGACATCGATAGAAATATTGCTAATGGATAAGACTGAGTCAGTATAATTTTATGTCTAAAGCTACCAGTTCAATGTCATGTAATCCAGACAGAAAGCAGATCAATACCGAGTTACAATACAGTCATTCTGACCTTGGACTGTCTGACACATATAATTTCACTGTTCAACAATCCTATTAATCTGACAACATAATTATTAGATCTTCTCTGTATACCGGTAAGTTGATGCTGAATATTAATACCTATTTCTTTGGCATCAACTTTTGGCTAATAACCAAAGAAATATGACATATGTACGTATCCAAATAACACTCTGTCAGTGGATGCTCTATATCATCAGGTTTCTGGAAATCACTGTTCTCATCTCCATTTGAGGTGAGATGCCTCTGTGTAGCATTCCATAGTGGCATTAGATTTCATGCAGTGATAATTTCATGTGAAAAGTTGTTAAGTTATTTAATCAAGCAAATTGGGTTTGCCTACATTGTGGTTTATTTAGCTTTAACACAGATCTTTCTTATGTTCTCAACTGTTTGTTGATGTTATCATGGCCAAACAGCAGAGTCAGAACATCTGTGATGCTTAATAATAATAATAATGTATATTTAATAAAGCACCCTTACTAGCAGGAGCCATTCAATGGCGCTGTACAAATAATACTTACATTACATGCTTACATTATATCATAAATATTCATAAAAAATATATATTGGAATAATCACAGAGATCTTGTGTAATTTAAGAACAGGCCCTACGCCTTCAATATCTTTCCTAATTTATAAATTATATTCAAACATGGAATCAACTTAACAAAACAATCAACTTTATCTTACTGATGCATCTCACCATAAACCTGTTCTGGAGAAGTGAACAA
Source organism: Paralvinella palmiformis (assembly GCA_025642065.1). Taxonomy (NCBI): domain Eukaryota; kingdom Metazoa; phylum Annelida; class Polychaeta; order Terebellida; family Alvinellidae; genus Paralvinella; species Paralvinella palmiformis. The sequence goes on from JAODUP010000001.1 coordinate 2,560,472, forward strand.
AAATAATTTTTAGAATACCTACATTCTGCTGAAAATAATTCACAAGACATTTTCTCAAAAAGGGTAACTAAAAATACATCTTCTGAGCTTCTGAAGAATGACCAAACCTAGATTGCATTATCTCACCAATGGTAAGATAAACTATTTGAGTGTTCATTTATGAAGCACCAAGTATTAATATTAACAAGTTACCTTGATACAGAAGAGAACCCAGTGCCAAAGCTTCTGCTGTTGCCCAGTCTAAGTCAACACCTTGTTCCACCATTTGTAGTCTTCTAGAAATCTGTGTCTTTGTGAGAGTTGGGTGAACATTCTGGAAAAACAAACCTAACAATAACAAATTCACATAAAACTAATTCCAGTAAAACAAATGGCTGACTTAAGTTCAAAAGAAATATCAGTTAAAAGCCTATCACTGTGTGAGAAAATATCAACAACTGGCAAAACAGACCCCCCCAAAAAAAAAAAGTTAAAATAAAATCATGTTTATACCAAAAATGAAAGAACTATTTGCCTCAATAAAGCATGACACTTATTTAAGATTTAAATAAATAAATGCCTGTTATTAAGAGTGTTAACAGTAAATGCCATTAACATAAAACACCTACCATATCTGGTGGAACAGTAACAGACTTTGCTCCAACAAATTTTAGTAAATCTAATGTTACTCCAGTGTCCCAGTATGTAACCTGTGACGATGGCTGGATCAGACCACTCCATTGTTTCTTTAAGTGTATTGCCTAACAAATTAATGATGACATTCTTACAGTCCAGTTTAACACACTAGCTGGATTAACACATTACGTATTATATAGTCTTATCTTGTACAATATACACTAATAATATAGTACTTAATTTACATTCTTATCTCATAAAATAGACTGATAATAACATATTAATTATTTTACGGTCTTATTGTATAACAGACACTGATAATAACATATTAATTATTTTACAGTTTATCTTATCTCATAAAATAGATGCTGATAATAACATATTGCTTATTACACATCCATTATCCTGTACAATTGACAAATTAAATAAAATCCATTATCTATCAAAAATTACCTCTGGTGTGTAGGAGTCAATTTTACCAAGATCATCCAGCAGTTCTTTGTTCCACTTCATCACAGCTTCTGATAAATCTTCTCTAGTACACACACCCCCATTCTGTATATAACATTATATATCAGAAAGACATGTGTGCATGCACATGCATGTGCATGCACACACACACACACACACACACACACACACACACACACACACACACACCCATATATATATATACATATATAATGAATAATTGGATGGTTGTAGAGTAACCCAGATTACATTTGACCACCTCCAGAAACCAGACACAATTATTGCAGTGTTCCCTTATTCTTGTCATTAACACTGGATAATGTTGAACACAATTTATACACACACACAAAATATCAACTAAAATCTTAAATTCAAGAAATGTACCACTTACCACAAGTTGATCAGCATACATATCTGGTATACTTTGTCTACTCCTGATTACATTATACATCTTTGGTTGTGTAAATGCTGGCTCATCTAACTCGTTATGTCCCCAACGTCTGTAGCACACATAATCTACTATGACATCTTTACGAAATTTATCTCTGTATGCCATGGCCAGCTGACAAGCCTTAACTACCTCCTAAACAACAATATTATCAAAGTCTTGATTCCTGATATTTTCATCATTATGATAAGTATTATTATAACATGTACTATCATCATCATCATCATCCCACATAATAACATTACCTGGATTCAGATGATTCTGTCCACTTGAACATTGCAAATAACATGCATAAATCAATGGCTAGTTATGAATAATTAGTGAAAAGAAACAATTTAAATAAAATTAAAATCTTTCCAATGTGGGACAAATTATTTCACACCATTTATACTTTTGTTACTAGGCTTCATATTTTGTAGCATCTCCTACAATCTAACGTGAGTAAATGTGTACATTTTTGGAGACCACACTTATATGTTACTGGTGTTCTTTTTCAAGTTAAGAAAAAGGGCAATCAAAAATAATTACAAACACCAATACCATGAGAGCCTTAATTATTTTGGATACAAAACTTTTATGAAGAAATGATGTCAGAGAAAAGCATATCAGATTGTACAAACATTATTAACTTTTGTAAGATGTACAGAGAAGTAATAACATAGAATTTATTTTAATTCTCACTGATGAGTTTGCTTATATTACTTGTTTCAATAAAACAAAATCAGATAATACATTTACAATTAAATAAAGTAAAGGGAGGTATTAGGTTCAAATATTAGAATATCATACACACTAGAAGAAACATTTAAATATTAAAATAGAGAGATTAAGCTTACTTCTGGAAAATCTCCATTCACATGTATAATTGGACACTCAATCATTTTACCAATATCGCTACAATGGTGGCTGGATCTGTAACAAAAGAGATAATAATTACTAAGACAGTAACATTAGACTAACACATTAAACAGCTTTCATCAGAGAAGGACTATGTCTTGTCACTGTATATACTTATGTATAACTATAAGACAAATGTTTTTATGATCACATCAAAGGAAAATACATGGAACCTGTGTATGAGTAGAGTGGAAAAAAAACTGTCCCTGAAAAATACCCATCTTGCCTATTTTCCTTTTCATGTCAAATTATTAACAATATTAATAAAATATGACATCCAATATAACTGCGCCTGGCGTAATGTCTCTGAAATAGGAAATGATTGCGTGCAGACAGCCTTTGATCTATTATCACCCATGATAGTTTGGTTTGTTCATCAATAAAATCCATCAAATATTTTTGGCTTTTGCTCTCGTTTATGAAGAACAGCCCCATGTATTATATATTCTATAACTATTTCTTCATCTTATACATGAGTATATACATTACGTAAAACAGTAAGTTATTTTCTATGTTTATTGAAAAATGCTTTTCTATTACTTTAAATATATGAATCAGTTTCATAAGTTAATATTATAAAATAGAATATCATCCTTAAAATAAATAAAATGTTGATATTTGAGGAAATGTCTAGTAAACACCGGAAATATTATGGCACATTATTAAATGAATATTTAAGTCTGTTTGTTAAATAACTATCAGAAAAACCAATGAATTTATATCATAGTTAGTAAAAAGGGTTCGTTTTTACATACCTACTTCTCTCTGCACAAGTTGTGAAGCCAACCTGGTTATTAATGATTAAATGAACAGTTCCTCCCACAGTAAAATGTGGTGTGGCAGACATAGAAAATGTTTCAGCAACAACGCCCTGCAAAACACCAGACTGGTTACTCCAAGAAAAAAGTAAGTAATTATTATAATAATATACAGAGCGAACAATTGGTTTGTTTACCCCTGGTGATTGTCACTCCTGGGATGTATGGCTACAAGACAACTCCACAGGAAACTTTCTTATACTAATAGATAGCAGAATATCCATGTTTCCACCTACACACCTTCTGACACAAGAAGTCAAACCGTAGAAAATGGCTTTACCTCATGTTATATATGCTTGTGCTATCCATTAAACCCAGGATACGACCATCACTTACACTATCCATAACACATTTTTACCAGACTTATTCCTAACTCTTTAAGAATAGTGACTTCAGAAGCCCAAAAAGGTCATCTGTTGGCACCTTATCTTTAGTCAACCCTTAAAAATGGCAAAGGATAAAGCTGACCAATTCTAAATTTTTACCCGTCATCACGACAAACTAAACAAGTCAAAATTGATTTCAGGGCAAACCAATTTTACTTTCTAAACGAACAAACTTTAGTCAATAAGTTTCACTGATTTACATCGAGAATGTCAAATCAGACTTGGGATCTGGAAGAGTTTACTTTGGCTGTCTTATTAGATAATATTTTCCTGTCTTTGATAAACTGGCTAGAGAAAGAGAAGATTCTGCTACGATGCAGAGAAGGACAGAATAAATGTATCAACCAGTGTCAACCAGTTGGGCTGCTACAATCCATATGTGATTTCAGTTTCAAAGTGCTGCCCATCCGTATGGTGAAGCAAGGTAAAATATTCGTTGTCAAATAATTTGCTTGACCACAATAAACTGAAAAGTATAGAAAGTATCTTTTTTATCACCCTATCTACAATGTTCTATTTTTTATCTGAGTCTCTCGCTCTCTCTTTCTCTCTTTGTTGAAACATAGATTTCTTTCCCAATTTTAGCAACCTGTGATTGTTATGACAATCACAATGATTAATACATCAATAGTTGAAGTCAGACTTTATCATAATTAATACAGTCGCAGATGACCCTTCTGTGACCATTTAGCAAGGCTATCTCTGTACAGTGTCTGTAAGCAACCAGCCTTACCCCTCCCTCTCCCACAACATTACCTGTCCAGAAAATGCTCCATCGCCATGTATCATAAAGCAGAGAGCTCCATCACCAGTATGACCCTCAATACCTTCAGGTGCATAATCTCCTTTCTTCAGAGAATGTTGTCTGGCACGTGTCTTTCCAACTGCCACTGGATTGATGGCCTAGACAGACGTCAACAATAGTAATTACTAACAACAGATACCTGATGGCTTGTTATCTTAATTTCTGTTCCTAAAACTACATTGTTCAAGGCTGCATTTCTGCCAAATAATATCCCTAGTTCAACATTTCTAATTGGGTTCTGAATATAATATATAGGAGACCTCAATGTAAAGCATCTTTGAATGGATTTTGTTAGTAATGTCAATTTATTAAATTCACATCCTTATTATGATAATCAAATTTATTAAATTATATTAATTGTCAATTATAGTAATTAATGTCAATTTAAAACAGACACAAATGATATTAATCAGCCACCAATCAATGAACCTACTTCAAGATGTGAAGGATTAGGCAACATCGTCAGGTGTACAGAATGACCATTATAGTCAACATCTATGGAAGACGCTAAAAATAAAACACACATATTTCAACTAAATATTTTGTTCGTTTACATCAAATTAAAAATACAAGTGAAATAATAATGGGTTCATGAAATATAGTTGTAAAAATCGCAAATGAGGAAGTTTTAATGAAAACAATAGGAATAAAAGTCAGACCAGAGACGTACTTAAATGAGAGAGTACATCGCCTGAATTTTTTATATTTTCTGGGAATTCTCTCATGCCTTTCATCTGAAAAGAAACCTTCAAATGTTTATGCACACCAAAAGCTAAACAAGATTGATGTTATTATGAGTAAATAATGTGAACACCTCCCTCAGTACAAAACCAAGTAGCTTAAGCAAATCAGCAGTCACAACTCACTATACCTTTCTGAACATGACCACAGGCGGAAACTTCATTAGACATGTGAGCAGATTAAGGCGACCTCGGTGAGCTATACACACAAGTACATCACTAATGTCACCTAGAATTAAATTATTTTAAATATTCAACTATACCAAACTTTAACGTGATTTTAAAGTGAAAAATAAATCACTCTTGAATGCCAAAATAACTCTCTGTGTGTGTTTTGAACTTACTATTGTAAGCTGATTGCCTAAACAGTTCATCATAGAAACCATGAGCACTCTCAGCTCCTTCACCTCCATATCTCTTCACTGTCGTAAATTTACTGGCCAGAAAATTATCAAAGGCCTAAAGAAAAAATGAAACTTACATAACTTTCATTTCGCATGATCAGTTGCCTAATCACACTAGCTTTCAATTTTACACACTGAGTTACTCAAATAGTAGACAGTTTATAGCATTTTAACAGTCATGAAGATAACACAACCATAAAAATTTTATGGCTAAAAGATTCAATACAAATCATGAGAAAATGTAAAATAAAAATATTAACAGTAGTTAATAGTCAGAGATTAGCATTTCCTAATACAGTCAGGCTCTGTTATACCACGGTCTGTTATAACATAAAATCAGATATAACACAGTCATCCCTTGGACCCTGAATCGTGAAATCCATGACAGAGCATTTTTACACAAAATGGCAGGAAATCCACAACTGACCGATAAAATATTTTGAAATAATTTAAACATGCTTTCACAATTTGTAATTCACATCTAAAAAACATAGCCAACGGTCACAACATACCCACCATATATTTATTGAGCACAAACTTAATTACACACCACCTTGGCTCAATCAGCCAAACAAACAGCCCAATCACAACCCTCAATTATTGTGTGACTTGTTCAATAAAATATGAAGTTTTCATTACAAAAGCAGATACACAAACAAATACATTTTCACAGATGTTTATTTGTGCACATGCACCTATTAATGTTCATTAATTGGTTCATATAGTTGCTACCTTCATCTGTAAAACATGCAGTATTTCTGGAGGATGAATATCACCAATCCAAGATGGCTGATACCTTTTCCTGAATTTTGCAGGAACATTTTATTCTCCACACAAACACTGAGGTAATATTTATGTTAAGTCAACAAATAATTAAACAATTACTGAGAACATTTATTAAATAAACGGATGTGTGTAATCTTAAAGGATGGTACAAAAACGAGGTGAATACATGGACTCTTATTGCCCACCCCAATAGTGCCTCTGTCTTGCTTCGCATTCCACCTAATACACGATGGACGAGTTGTGGACCCAAATGACCATATTAAAATGGGGCTTGACTGTACAATGTAAGAGTATAATGTCCTCACAGAGACCAACCTGAGCTTTTAGCATGAGTTTTGCCAGATTTATTCTGCTTTCGTTTGGCATTGTCTTTTGGTGAATCTCTTCAAAATAACCAGCAAACCATTCTCTCTCCTCTAAATCCTGGAAGTTATCATAACCAATATATCCAGATCAAGAAACTTTATGGAACAGCACAAGAAATAAATACAGAACTGTCCACATGAATTTTTGCAAATATTGCTCCATATATTACATAGACTAAGTAAAAACAAAAACAAACTATATCTATATAAACTCATTAAAAATCATTATAAGATCAATAGTTAATACCCACAGATATATGTTGAAATTCTACACTTAATGGACCACAGTAGAGTCTTTCTAATTCATTGATCACATCCTGAGTATTAGCTGATGATTGTCCACAACCAAGAATACCGTCCAAGGAATGATCTTCACCAGATGTCACCGACAGACCATACATGTTTGGTTCCAATTCAGATATCTCACTGCAAGGGTCAAAAACAATAAATAAGAAATAGATACCATTGGCTGTTGAGATTCTAGCATTAATCCCTATGAGTATTAATAAACTAAGAAGAAATGTGTATTAAATGAAAATATGGATCTTTCCTTTAAGACCTATACAGGTCTCACTGGATAATGAGACGATTAGAAACCATGGTTACTGAATGTCTCACCAGTCAGAATAAGAAATAAAAATATTTTATGTACAGTTACAATTTTACAGATTTGTCTACAATAAATAAACCAATCTTCAACTTATTTGTGTAATTTTGTTTCTTGATCAATAGAAAACCAACTTAACATATTCAAGAGCAATAATAAAAGTCATTTGAAAGAGATATCAATTATTATAACAATGTGTTAATCTATTTAATTAACTACTATTAATCTACAAACTATGTTATAGCCAGTATATAAATTTAGTCATACTTCAGGTTCACGATTAAGGTTTTTAGATATTATGAGCTGTTCTTAAAACAGAAACTACAAATTAACCAATGAACTACAAATAACAAGTGACAAAATATAAACGTCACAGTGTAATTAGAATGAAATGCAATTAATTTTATACATACGCAGGCTGCTGTAAACCGAGTGGGTCAAGTTGTGCTTTTCTGTGTCCATGTTGTCTATAAGCTGTGACCAACTGATACAGTTGTCCCTCTCTTATTCTGTTGGCTAAGATATTCTGTGGCACTGTAATGTGATTTGACGACAATGAAAATATGTGTTTTCACTTTCTTGTGCTATCTTGGTATTTTAATGTATTTATGTATTTTTTTTACATTAGTGTACAAAATAAATTAAATAAAAAAAGTACAAACATACACTTGTAAAAAAACATACACTCATAAACGTGGCAGACTGTAAGACTAGTTCTTTATTCATTAAAAGTTGTCGGCTAAAAATCAATATACTGTACCACTCAACACTTTACAGTGTTATAACTAGATATAGATTTCCTAAAACATGATAGGGACTCAAATGTGCTATTACCTAATCAATTTTATGGCCAAAAAAGTACCCCCAAAAAGATAAAATTCAACTATTTCATGTTCCACTCAAAAATTTAATAAAATATTCTATTATGTAGTTTTAGAAAATAATAAAAATACATAATGATTTTTGTGTTTTTCTAAAATAATAAATAATTATGCTTCTATTTTCAGGTTTGTGCAGACTCTTCGACCAAATAAAAATGCTTCTATTGAGTTCTTCACAAATGATATTTTCATTATAAAATTTCTATTATAAACATAATTTGGGCCATAACTCGATACCAGAACATGATATGGATATATTATTGAGAAGACAATTAAAGGCAGTCATAAAGCCAAATGTAGTGTCCCATAGTCCCCAAACTGTACATCAATAATATTAGAGTGCTATATTATATAGTTTTTAGTAGCCAAAACCAACTAAAAGTAAAAGCAAATGTAATTTTTGTAATAATCAAATTTATTTAATATAGTTATAGGTGTCATATATATGTGACCTGACACCTATCATAGTTCAATTTCCAAATATGTAGTGTCCGATATGGCTCTTGTAGCTGCATACATCATTTATGTGTGTACTTAAATAACTAACTTTTTGTTTTAAAAGGTTACTGAAAAAAATTTCACAGTAAATGGTCAAAATAGTATTCTTTAAAATAAAAGTGGTCAATTAAAAATTAAAGACCATAAAGACCATCGGTACAGTAAATTTATTTTTAGCCGCATCTATTAAGAGATCATGTTAAATGTGAGATGAAGTAGCGTCTAGTGATTTTCCAATGATCACACACACAGTGACACACACACACTTGTCAAACTCATTAAGAATAAACCATAATTGTTAACTACACTTATTTCCATGGACTGGTCCGATGACCCCCATTCTGGGATAACCATTTATTATAAATGCAATAATTTCTATAAAACTTCAAAAGTGACTGCCAAAAACTAGTCTGATACTTTTATCTCAGCCCCCAGTTTGAGATTATAATTCTGACAAGACCAGGCCAAGGCCTGCCACTGAGCCAGGCCCAGGCCCGGGCTACTTAATCCATCAGATATGTCAAACTTAACTTCTTCAGTACAGCCGTCAAGTTGATGATAGGTAGAGAGTTGCAGCAGTCACACCTCACTAGACTAGAAATTTGACTACAGACAGCGTATTACAATACATTCTAACACGGTGTACAGTGACTGAGTGGGTACCGTGTTTGACGTTTCTAACCGGCCTAGGCAATAGGCTGAGCGATAATATGTTAGGATACAGACCTACCTTTGTAAATTAGTCTCTCTTTGGTTGGTTTACACCCGTATACCCCATGTTTGCTGTGATAATTCAGTGCTATGATTGAGGGCCATCCACGATTACATAACCTCCAGAACAGCGGTTTTTGAGCTAAAACAAGCAACCCCATGTTAACTAATAAGCCACATATAATTATATAGGTCAGTCAATGGTGTGTACGGTATAGACTAGATCACCTCGACCCAAGACCCCATAGACCTATATTCGGGACACACCACATACTCTATATTGTAGACTATTGTGTAGATTGGACATCTTGGATTGAATTTCTTTCATTTAATGATCTATGATCACGAAACAGCAATAAAATATGGAAATGTGAACATTTACTGTCAAACTTCGGTATCTATAACCAAAACTTAAAAGGCTTTAAAAGTTAATGGCTACATAATATGCCAATAATCCCGTTCTGTGATCAAATGATACGCTTTTATTTCTCGTCAGTATTTAACTAGATGTGATAATACCAAAACAAGTTGTTAATTATGCAATCAAATGATAAAAACGTAATTAATACTTTAAAGTATGAAGTTTTATTTACATCACAACAATGTATTTGAATAACATTCTGATAACCAAATAGCGACGTGATTATAACGTAATAATACAGAATAAAGTTAATTAGTTACGCCATTTATTCCACAACATTATTATTATATTAGCATATATACATATATAACTGGATGATTAAGTGATCGTGCAGTTATCTGATGAAAACCGAACACCATACCTAACCAGGATTGATTATTCTACTTCTAAAAAGAAACAAAGATGAATTAAAAAAAAATATTTATGTCAAGTTGAGACTGAAATATGCATTTTTCTTCCGAAATCATATATCACCATATTTACCTGAAATATTTACATTAATTATGTCTACGTTTGACAGATATGTCTATATATAATAAGGGCCGTCATAAATTGACCAGAATCTGCCGATCACGGTTTTAAACACACACACACACACACACACACACACACACACACACACACACACACACACACACACACACACACACACACACACATATATATATATATATACACACACACACACATATATATATATATATATATATATATATATATATATATATGATAATACATAATAGAATACCGACATGTGCCGGGTGGATTTGTCATGGCTATATGAATGTTGGGATTCAACGAAAACAAACATTACACACAGTATATTGTAGGCCTACTTCATCAGAAAAATATCTATAGGTCTCATACAACTGAATTGTCACTTCCAACAGCCTATTTTAAACCAATCACATCACCTTAATCATACTAAAACTCAAATAAATTAATTGGGTTAGAGATGCATTATTGGAATAATCATGAGGTCAACATGGAAGGACAAAGTGACAAACAGTTAAGGAAATACTTGATAGGACAGGGCTGTCTTCTATGGAACTGTATACAGGACACCTAGCTCTTGATGAGGATGTCAACAGATAGCTACACTACCAAAGCAGATCCTCTACTCTCAATTGTCCTGTGGTCGTAAAAATAGTGGACGCCCTCGTGTCCGGTTCAAGGACACCATCAAGAGAAACCTGAATTCAGCTGAGAAACATTAAGACTGACTCGTAGACATCGCTCTCAAAGCAGAGATCGAGCTAAATGGAAAGCGGTGGTCATGAAATGAAAGCAGTCTTTAAAAAACATCTAATCAGCCCAACTGATTAATTAAATGTTGTTTTTACACATTGAACATTATGTCAGTTTTAATGTTGAAGGGGTTGGCTTATTTTTTAATAACTTATTAATTAATTAATTTATTAAGTTCAGTTTGGATTACTTAATTACAATACATTAGTACGATAAACTATCAATAATAAATAGAAAATGGTGTTCAGAAAATTAATATATAGCAATTAAACTTATTAATTGGTGTGATATTTATATCTATTTCTTTGCTATTTTAATTATGTATTATTCTCTCTCTCACACACACAAGCGCACGCACACACGCGCACACACACACACATGGGCTGCTATAATGAATAAAACACCTTCATGTGGAATATTTAAATTGTAATGCATGTCGTGCACACATTTATAAAGATAGTCGAGAACACCTGATAGAGTAATACGGGATAATCCGATTATATTAGTCACACGTTACAAAGACTGTTGCATTCCAAATTTAATCCGTTCACGTTACATCATAAGTATAACGTAAATAACATTAATTGAGGGGTTTATTTCAGACATAGATCCGTAAGACAAATCGTTTTATTAGCTTAAATTTACAAAAGATAAATTTAGCGTTTTCCGGGAGAAATTGTACATGTATTTAGCAATCTCAAGTATACATACATATATATATATATATATATATATATATATGTGTGTGTGCGCGCGTGTGCGTGTGTGCACTTGCGTGTGCGTGCGTGCGTGTGTCATATAGTATTTTTTCTGCTTATTAAATATTACATTTTTGTATGTGCTGTGTGTGGATGATTGATGTGACAATTGATGTTTTACGGCCACTTTTGTGCACACAGTAGGCTAAATGCGACCTCCAAAAATAATGAAGTGAAGTCAGAGATGAAACAACCTTCAGATATGCCCACGCCGAGATTCGAATACGAATGGTATTGATCTGTGGTACCACACCACTAAGCTCACTCATTCACAACCACAAATTAGACAATCATTTACATGCAGATGACACCTAAGTATACATATCTTTGTCTACAGCAGACACTGATCTTTCCTTTAAAAAACTTGGTGACTGTCTCAGTGATATCTCTGGCTGGATGACAAACAATAAATTTAGGCTCAATGCCAATAAAACAGATTTTATCATTATAAGTACATCCAGACAATGCAGCAAACTTACTCATTTCTTCCCTATGAACATCTTTAGTCATAGCACCATACCAGAGGACATTGCACATAATCTTGGTGTTACATTTGATATCGATTTTAATTTCAGAAAACATATTTCTCTTTCAGTCGCCAAAATCATTGCTACAACATTCACTACTAGTAGGCTTGATTACTGCAACTCTCTTCTTTATAACATTGCATCTAAGGATGTTCTAAAACTTCAGTGTGTTCAGAACTGCTTAGCTAGGGTTGTCACACGGTCTCCTCGGTTTTCCCATTCTGTCCCACTTCTGAAATCTCTTCACTGGCTCCCTGTTCAATCTCGCATCATTTTCAAACTCTGCACTATTGCATATCAAACTCTTTCTTCTGGAGAACCTTCATATCTATTTTCCATGCTTTTTTAACACCCAAGCCCAAAGAGCTCCGTTCATCTGGTTTTCACTTATTGTCTGTTCCCAGGGTTATAACTCATGCTGGGACTCACCTTTTCAGACTCGCTTATCCTTCCATCTGATCATAGTTGATGAAATTTACATCGTACCCGGACAATGGGTTTGCCCAACCCCGGTACTAGGTGTGCCACTGAGCTCGAGTTTTGTAATTATTATTATTATTATTATTATTATTATTGAGAGATGGTTCGATATGTCAGTTGTAAGAATGGCAGAATGTATGTTTGGCCGACGCTTTGTGGAAATCTTTATGTAGATATTCTCAATCACTGTTCCTGTTGTGTGCGTGTGTGTATGTGGGTGCGTGGGCGCGCGCGAGCTCGTGTGTGTGTGTGATACTGGTGAGTTTAATTATCGTAGGAAGGAACCCGTTGGTTATAAATGTGCCAAATAGATATATACTAATATAGAGTGTTTTTGTTTTGGCCAATCATGTAGTTATAGCCACTACGTGCGTTTACATGGCACCCACCCCCACCCTTATGAACTTGACCATATCATTTCTAATCATATAACACATACGATAATAAGAGTTCATGTATCAAAGTATCATAGGATAGATTATAGACTGTTTAGACTATTTTTAACGTATCCAGGTCGTTTGTAATAGACAGCCATGTAATTGTTTTGTCGTTCAAACTATTACTAACACTCAAATTCCCGGCCGTGACATCCCACTTTCCTATCATAGTGACACATCCTATTTTGATGACGCTGCTATCCGGATTCGATTGTATTTATATTTGCTGTATTAGGGCTCATCATTCAGCTGTTGTTTATTCATAAGAGAAAGTCTTTATAATTGTTATCAGTTCGTTTATTCACGAACGATAAGACAGCCACAGGGAAAACTGAGCTTTTATCCAATGACCTGGAAATCTGTGTTGCAACGTCATTCATATTTACTGCTGAGATTTGCTGGTTGTCTGAATACTTACTGTTCGGGTTAGGTACACAAACACACAATTAATGATCTGGTGTTGTAAACTCTATCAAACACTGACAGACAAAATGAGACGTCTCTGATAACATTACATTTTTGACCAGATATTTTTGTAACCAGCAAAATTATCAGACTGGGAATACGTAACGAAAAGGGCACATATATGGTCTAAATATATATGGTCTAAGAATCTACATTATTATATTATTATTATTATTATTATTATTGCATGTTGATCCAATTATTGTTGTAGACACCTATTTTTATTACAAGTTAAAACAAATCATGTTTACTCAATTGATATGACTTCTATAGAAAGTGGCATCACTTTATGGTGGTCTTACCGCTTTCAGTAACGTTTCGTTTTAATGAACACACAAACACACACACACACACACACATTTAAAACCCACACATTTAAAACCCACCAGTAAAACCTAGTTCGTGTAGCATGACTTAAGAAAACCCGATTAGTGTCAGTCCTAATCATAGAACTAACAATAACTGTGTCCGATAATTGTTAAATTTTAAGAATACTAATGTTTTCAATTATTGCATGGAAATTTCATGATAAGTAACGCAGCTTGTTAGGAAATGCGCTTGTATGTGCTAATTGTTTTAAATTTCATATTTTGAACAAAAACTCTGGTAAAATATGAATTTGTTGTAAATATATCTCATTTCAAAATATATTTTATATTATAATTATACTAATGTAGTTAAGGATGCTATGAAGATATTAATATATGGCACACTACAATGGCTGTCAACAAAGATGGATTTTTTTTAAATATTTAGTTGGAATCTAGACGACAATTTGTTTTTAACTGACATTTTCACTTTGAAAAGCCCGCTACAGACATTTAATATTTGCTGCATATTTCTTCATGTATCTCATGTCAGTGTTATCTTTTATCATCTTATGATAAACAACGCTATACGCCTGAATGTCGGTCAACAAATAGTTTCGGCGAGTTTTTCAAGAAAAAAGATAAGTTATAATCGGGTCAGTAATAGTCAATTTAAGTGACATAATCATTTATTCTGGTACATTTCATGGGCACGATCGATTCATGAAATGCATTCTAATCACGGTTAATAAAACGCGTGAGTCTCTTGAAATAGCAACCATTTTCTCATGGAACTTGAATTATCCGCCGATTTTTCTTCTAACAACAAAAACAATTTATGAAGTCCCGTGATTCCATTAATAGGGAGATCATATGGAATATTTGGTTTCATCTGTATCAAGAAACCTAACATTAAATATAAACCAATTCACTTTGAAAACTGATCTTTTAACTGGTGTTCAGATGACTGTTGGGAACTAAATCATACTCGGATACTATACCGTATTTATCTATCACATTATACTGATACTATACGGTATTTGTCTATCACATCATACTGATACTGTACCGTATGTATCTATCACATTATACTGATACTGTACCGTATTTGTCTATCACATCATACTGATACTATACCGTATTTATCTATCACATCATACTGATACTATACCGTATTTATCTATCACATCATACTGATACTATACCGTATTTGTCTATCACATCATACTGATACTATACCGTATGTATCTATCACATCATACTGATACTGTACCGTATTTGTCTATCACATCATACTGATACTATACCGTATTTATCTATCACATCATACTGATACTATACCGTATTTGTCTATCACATCATACTGATACTATACCGTATTTGTCTATCACATCATACTGATACTATATCGTATTTATCTATCACATTATACTGATACTATACCGTATTTATCTATCACATTATGGTGGAACTGTCAGTCAAACTAATTCGTTTCTTTAGACGTTTAGGGCGGCGATAATACCGTGATAATCCCGCCATTTTAACCGTAAACGTCAATGTGCCGGATCTATTATAATCATGCCAAAACTAACTCCTGCGTACCGTATTGTCATGCCACTAGTAAGCGATATAAACATTTAAGTTGGCATGTGTTGGCCGCGGGATGAAACCCTGAGAAAGCGTTGGGTAGTTTTAATTCGAGATGACAATCTGCGAGTCATATTTTTGTAATTACAGTGTCAGTGTAAGGATTGACTGAAACAGTGTAATTTACCATATTATTATATCCATAAATAATAAATAAAATTTACCAATATACTGGACTCTATTCTTTTTCTTTTCGTTAAATATAATTTTAGTGTGATTTACTATGAACACCACATTTTAACAGTCTTTGTTATGTGAAGTGAATAGTATTGTACTATGGTTTACAATGTTGAATACCACACTTTACTATCATTTTATAAAGTAGCAATGACGGACGATTAGCATATAGTTATAATCTGATTTTCAGTTTTGGAATACAATTTTTCAACAATGCCGGCTTTTCGGTGTCGAAGCAGAGTTAAACGGTACGCAGAAGTTAGTTTTTGGCATGATTATAACAGATCCAGAATATTGACGTTTAATGTTAAAATAGCGGGATTATCACGGTATTATCGCTCAGCGGACCCCTATAAATCCCACAATGCAAAAGCGCGGCTGGTTTGTTTTGGTTTTTGACGTCATCATGCTTCAGTCCGTTGACAATTTTGTCTGTCCGCAGGAAATAAACAACACTTTCTGGGAAGGCGAGAACCAGTCATATACATTGAAGGTGTGGTCTTATCTCAAGACGATGACGATCGATTAGACAGGTGTGTTCGATTGAATGGGACACGAATGATAAGATCGGCGAACGTTATCTTCTTTAAAATAGTTCAGCGCTGACAATAAACCTTGACGTCGGTGTCATAAACAGGTAATCTAATGAAGCATCCACGGAGACCGACAAATTGAGTCTAATACTCTAGTGGTATGCGGGACACGGGTCCATTAACAATTGATCAGGAACCCGTTAAAACAATTGTGTTTGATACACATTGAGCAGTGTCAATACGGAATGCTGATTACACTATCGGTCCAGTGAAGACACACGAAAGTATTTCTTAGCTGAAACGAGACAGTTCTCAGTTATCAGTGAATAGTTAATCTATGTTGATTCAACCGAATTGCGTCATATATGGTGACTCAACCCAACCGCGTCGCTCTATTCGGAAATATTAAGAACGAATCGTGTTCCATCTTGTCTTAAAACTGGTCTGATTATATCAATTTTAAAGAGACCCGCCTTAGATCCGAATAAACCGGAACACCATAGACCCACCACACTGAGCTCTACAGATGTGTATAATGAAAATCGGTTTGGCTTTATAATAGGTTATGACATAAAGCAAGCTTTTACTTCAAAAGAAACACAATTAAAAACAGATCTATCCAGATTTATTGAAACTGTCGATTTCTCAAATTAAATGAGTCGGCTGTCAGTCATTACCTCACATTGATGCGAAAATTTCATGATCAAATTTAAACAAGCCAGTAGAATTATATTAAGGTGGTTTAGCAAACAAAACATTTAGGCATCAGTGTTTTAATCTCTTATTTAAAATCCTGTCTGACGTATTAGATTATTTATTTTTAAAGCCAAATAGTATTTTGTTTAAATGTCATAATGGTTAAATATGTGTAAATATTTAATATGGGTTATGGCATAGTCCATACTATAACTCTGACGAACGATATTGTTTGTCATTTTAAACACGTTGGGTCGCCATCATGCACTTCATATGCCTTCAGTTTGGCGGCGATTGTTATATATGATACTGTAATTTAACAACAGTTATTAAATGGAATGGCAAAAATTAATATGATACGATATTTAATGTGACCAAGAGTAGCCTACTTGTTAAGGAAGTATTCCTTCACTGGTATTATTTAATATGTTTATTAATTCTCGTTGACATGAACTTAAATCCAACGATTATGGAATACGCGTTGGTAACGAATTTTATAATTCGTTGGCGTAAGCAGACGATATTACAGTTTTTGCCCCAACAATTCCTGGTACTCAATATCTCATCAACATATGTGCTAATTACAGTAAATAATGAAGATTCTTATTCCGTATTTAAAAAAAATCAAGGTTCGGTCGGATGCTTCAACGATAAACCTAGCTTCATTCTCGGTAGAAATGTAATTTCAAATGTTGAATCCCTTGATATGCTGGGAGTCAGTTTTACATGGAATGGGTAATTTTTTATTAACCGTGCTCAATACCGAATTGCTAAATGCCGCAACAGCTCGTTTACTTTGTTTGATGCTGGCACGTGCTCTCCGGGTCGAACATCAGAACACAAAGTCATATATTTTAAAAACAATATGACAACCCACGTTATTATATGTTTTAGAATCTGTTCAAATATGCAAGGTTCTATTATGAAGAGACTGTGTGGCGCATACCGAGAAGCTGGCACCATTTGCAATTATTGAAAGCCCTTAATATTAATAAAGTTGACAGCCATATAAACATCAGTTCAAAAAACCGGTTCAAGTTTACGTGATTTATGTATTTATTATCTGTCAAAGTATGTATAGAAACTGATGAAACCACCAAGGGCACTATTGTTGATCATATTGTTAAATTTGACCTTTGTTACATTGAATGTAGATTTTCTAAATCTATGCCGTGCTGTTTTGATAGACAACAAGATGGCGGAGTGGAATCACTCAAGCAGCTAAAATGCCGCGATCATTTTATCAAGTCATGATCGCCTGAAGATACTTTAACTGTTTTATTAATTAAAGCGCTTTAATAATGTGTCTGGCTCTGCCAGGAAAAGGTTTTATCTACATCTCATACAGCACACTTGAATATAATTATATATATATATATATATATATATATATCATATATATATATATATATATATATATATATATATATATAATTTAAATTTAATACTAGCACTGTTGTATGGTATAATCAAATAGATGTAAGTAATTCGATTTTCCTTTCCTTCTATCGATTATGTATGTATGTATACATGAACATGTGTTATACGTTTATGTATGTACTGCTTCCCCACTTGTGGGGGTTCAAATACAACTAAAAAATAAATACTGAGTACCCAGTTAGTTTTTCCTGATGTTAACTATAGTCTAAGGTTGGAGTCAGTGATAAGTACATTCATTATTTGTGTTAAGTCGGCGCCATCTTTGGAATCTGTAACTTATGACTCAAACAGGTTATGTGACTTTGCTGCAATGAGAAGTTTGTGTGATGATATCGTGAAAACCGTGATTAAGTGTGGAAAACGTGCCCCAGTGAAAATGTTAGTTGTTGTCCTGGTAATATGCGTAAGAATAATTGTATATATATATATATATATATATATATATATATATATATATATATATAGATAGAGAGAGAGAAGAGAGAGAGAGAGAGAGAGAGAGAGAGAGACACACACACAAGCACACACAGCACACACAGGCACGCGTACACAATATATATATATATATATATATATATATATATATATATGGCAAACCTGACAGAGCTAATCACGATCAGTTGCTGATCCAGAATAGTTTTCACATTATCACCATAAGCGAACATGGAACCGTTGATGAAACACCTTAAATTTGGCTCTTCTCTCGGATTGTTGGAAGACATTAACTATTCAAATGACTCATACTTAGACCAATCATCATCCAAAAACTATTGGTTAATTGTCGTGTAAGCTTCCTGATCTAAACTTATGCCGAATGAAAACAGTGACCATGAATTTAAATACGCTGATGATACCCGGATGTACGTGTCTGGATATAATATCCACCGATCACTGTGTTATTATATTATCGTGTGAGTGAGTGAGTAAGTGAGTGAGTGAGTGAGTACTTTGTTCATCAGTGATCGGGGATGATCACACCTGCGACTCATCGCCGAGAGAGAGAGAGATGATCAGACGAAACATTCTCAGATATAGGCAACACTTGGATTTGAACTCAGACTTCGGGGTCTACAGCACAGTCCGATACGAACTTTATCCAATATAGGAGCTGGGGCGTATGATTTAAGCATCCGGTGATTTCCAATCGTTTCTATATTATCTAAGATAAGACTTAAACATTTCTACATATAACAGTGCAATAACGAAACCCGACCAGAGCATATCTTTCAGTCTCCAGGTATTAATTCAGATTGTGTAGTATGTTCCATTGTTCATCGGCATATATTCCTGGGGAGTTCCTCGATCCACGGACGTACGAACCCTGCGACGAAGCTAAACCAGGGCCGTCTTAACGCATGGGCACGCTGGGTACTTGCCCAGGGCCCCACGAGCATAGGTGCCCCAATGCTAATCAATGTATGTTGTGACTTGCTGTCAATAAATAACTGCTGTGCTATACTGAACTATAAATATTTGTTATTATATTACAAGTGGACATTGGCATTCGCATCTGATATAATATCACGGTCACCTGTGCAACCTGACGTGCTTGTATGTGTCCGGATCTCGACCATTTACATTTTTATTCCTGTGGGTGGTTGTATAGGTAGGGGCCCCAGTGCACCGCTTTGCCCGGGGGCTTATGGTGCCGTTAAGATGGCCCTGCGCTAAACAAACACTTTCTCCCCAGTATGAAGATAGTGCGTAATTTGTTTAGCCTCAGCATCTGAGGCATGAAAGCCAAGGAACTACTCTTTGAGGAATTAACATGTTTCGGAACCTTTTCGGCATGGAAGCGAATATAACAAGTTATAGTGCATCATGTTTGAAACGGCTAGAATGAATTTGATCTTGTCAATACTCTTTCAGTGGGAGAAAATGTGCCGATATATCCGGAATATCAAGAAAATCCAGTATTACATCGCTCTCAATGAACGTAACAATCGGATGCAGTTCGCATCCTATAGTAACGTCATCCCGAATCTACAAAAAAAAATAGCCAAGCGTCAGCTACTGACAGGTGGCGCCAAAAACTGACGCAGTGGACTGTATCAGTGTCTGGGTAGATGGCTTAATACAAGCATGACTAAACTACATTAAATAAATAAGCATTCACTTTATATATATATATATATATATATATATATATATATATGCGTGTGTGTGCGTGCGTGCGCGTGTGTGCGCGCGTGTGTGTGCATGTATGCATGTATGCGTGCGTGCACGATTGCGTGGGTACACGT
Source organism: Paralvinella palmiformis (assembly GCA_025642065.1). Classification (NCBI taxonomy): domain Eukaryota; kingdom Metazoa; phylum Annelida; class Polychaeta; order Terebellida; family Alvinellidae; genus Paralvinella; species Paralvinella palmiformis. The sequence continues at coordinate 2,581,284 of JAODUP010000001.1, forward strand.
GTTTTCTGAAACAAATATCACGTAAGTAGTGGCAAGACATTCCCTTTGATATGTTTAAGACGTCATGCATTGTTCCGTTAGGTTAATTGTTGTCGATTATTGGGCAATAACTCCCGTCATCTACGTTGTAGGGTAATCGTTGTAATTCTATTCAGATATCTATTAATCCGTTCTAATTAAGTTGTATGAAGTATAGTACAAAGAGACACAAGGGAGGTGATTAAATCGTGTTTCAGTTGATGTCGTGTTCAGACAAAGGCAAATTATGTTTGTTTGATAGTTTCCATAAAACAATCGCTATATATATATATATATATATATATATATATATATATATATATATATATATATATCAAACATATTCACATCAACCTGTTCGCAATAAACACGAAGGACATATCAACTCCATCAAAGTCGACGAAAATGAAGCCAAACGAGGTGAGTGAGTGAGTGGTTTGTTTAACTCGTTTAACTTCAGCGTTGATCCCATCTGACTGCCCAGTGTAACTCTTCCCAGACGTAAGTGATTTGTATTCATTCGAATCATGGCACGGACGTTCAGGAAGTATATACAGCACAGAAAATGCTTAAATTTTGTAATTCAGGCCTTTGGAACGAACGATTCTTGTTATAACCACTTGTTAAAAACTGTACATTGTATGTACGGAAGGAGAATATCTTAATACCACGATGTCGAGCCAAAAGGAATCAATAAAAATAACATTATAGTAATCGGTGTCTAGAATATCATTTGTTTACATTGCGTTTGTGAGGCAAACGACGTCGTTTGAGGAACGACGACGTGTCTTAGATGTGTTTGGTCAGTGTACATGATAATTAAGTACTATACTCTCAAACGTCGTAAACAGCGATAGACTTAAGTAAGTTTAACATTTAAAATTTTGCTGACGATACACCGGCATACATGTCTCTGCGATTTAAATACGCTCTACACCAGCGCCAATAAACGATCGACAGGAATGGTTTTTACGCCAACAAATTAGCTTTGAACGCGAGCAAGACCAAATATATTGTCATAAATCCAGTAACAACGAAATGTAATCTGGCCGAGTTTAACTTAAGCATAACACTGGGGAGAATAGGCGTAAACTGCAATGATCTGGCAATTAAATTTCTTGGCATAAATATCGATAAATCGTTAACTGGGAAGAAACATTTATCTCACGTAAAATATCGCGAGTCATCTTTTCAATGGATAAAGTAAAACATTTTCCATCTTCATTTGTCACACGAAATCCGAGCTTGTGCGAATGCTAAGCATTCTATTATGTACAAGACCTTTATGCTCCAGAAACGTGCAATCCGTATTATTAACGAGTCACCATCTGGTATTTTAAAACTGAATGACTTGTATGAATACCAAGTCACCCTATTTATTCTCGATTTTATTGATAAGAGACTACTAATTTAACCATAAAATTCAAAATATGCGAATAACAAGCCAGAACATTGAATGGATTTTTATTGCGTCATGCTTTTTCAAAGTTATATACAGTCCTGATTTGATTTGATCCTAAACGTCATAAATATTATTTGGCAAAATTCTATTCTTTTGGCTACTTTTTTGCAACTCGTACCCTTTGCTCCTCATTGCCAAAAGGTCTGTCATGTCACGTGACATGTATCCACAGTTTTCGTATCTGGATAATCATGGCAATACTGTCTTTTCCAAAGGTCCGGTTGGAAGACAGTTCTTTGTTATACTGGTCCCACAATTTCTACATTTATGTACGACATATGTTTGACTGAAATTTCAAAAATATTGATATATTGTGTACGTGTATGGAAACCCACCACTTAGTATACGTACTCATTTTAGTCAGCGTTAAATAAGAACTATGCAGTGATTAGCGATTTTCGTGGGCGTGTATGAATACTAAAATTAATTTACCATTACTCACTAACAGGATTTATCTTATCAAGGCAAGTCATTCTCGCGCCAGTTTGCCCTGAAGGCTCCAATTCAAAGCCGAAGCAAAACTAGCAATGGCAAGTCTCCGGCCAAACTACAGCTGGATCCCGGTCAACAACCACTAGGTGTCGCTCGGCCGTTATCAGCCATCTGCCAGACGAGTTACAAGAAGACAGTTTTGAGACGGGATTCAAAAAGTGCCGGGATTAGGTCAGGATCGGCTAGCAAGAAGACGCTATCAAGATTAGATAGTCTGTTATCTTGTGTACTCAACATTGAAGACGTTAACCTTAGCGACGATGAGGATGATGATGATTTGAATCGAAATGGTAAGTCGGCGAAATATACGATGAGGATGTGTGTGATATGAGGACGTATACGATCCATATCGTTATTCCTAACCGAGTTAAACGAAATTTGGGTTCGAAGATGATGACAACAGTTGGTTATTGGTACCCTTTAATGAGGTACAAACGACGATGAGTTATTCAATGGGCGTCGGGAAGATTGTTGAACACCGACGTGTGTCATCGACGTGAAACTTCGGATCGTCCACTTACAATGATCGCTCGTGTGTAACCGTGGTTCAGCCGTCCACAAAACGTACTAGGTCTAGTCTTCCGTGTGTTTGCTTTTCGGGATCCTGAATGAAACACTAACCCGTCACCGTAGAAGTGAAATCCCGATAGTCGGTGATGACGTTATCCCACAATTTTGTAATAGCCGAGAGATCTGTTTAAACCTATACTCCAACGATCGGAACTCGCTCGATGATCGATCCTAACCAATAAAGTCGCCAAAAAGTAGAGCATAACGGTATTCTGTGATATAATCGGATTAACGACAAACATATTGTTCTTAAAAAAAACTTTATTTTGAGCATTGAGGGAAATGAGCGGCGGGTTCTCAATAACAAAGGGGCAAATCTCCCAGGGGGATATCCTAGGGGCATATGTCCTGGGGAAAATATCCGCTACCCATAATAGTACGCACATCGATTAGAACTGGAAGTTAACTTCGATTCAACGCTGCTTCGTATATATATATATATATATATATATATATACACAATCCTATAAACGTTATTGAAGTATTTTTGTTAGCTATTTTGTAACAGGAAAAGTCACAGCGAGTCTGTTAATATATTTATTAAATATTATTATTATCATGAATATTATTATGTGATTATTTATAGTTCGAGCATAGCTTCATTCACCGGAATAACCCAGCAGTAACTAAATAAAAACACATTTCAGTAAAAAAAATTATGGTATAACTTACATGCAGTTTATTAATGATTTTATAATTATTTGTAATTCTGATCAAGACAAGTAAATAACAACAACAAATTAATGTCATTGAACTGATGTATTTATCTTTTATTACGCTATAACTAGTATAAGCATTAAGCTGGAAGTGAGTTTCCCTTTATCTCCCCCTTTTTTGGTGTTATGTCCTGGAAAATGGGATACCAGGATCTCTTTTCTTCACTCCTAGCATAGAAAACAATCTGTACTACGACTAGTGTGTAATAATAATAAACACATAGCAAAAACACCGTGATAAAACACCTAGTTATCTTCGTATGTAAGTAAACATTAGCATCAGACTAACGTAAAGTTGCTACTCCAGTAATATGGCGGCCATATTTTTCTGCTAGTCGTATGCATGCTAATAGTCGGTGCTTCTATTAACCACAACATTGATTGACGGGGTGGATCACCCCATTGTTAACAATTATACAATAAACGTTACCAAGTGTGTGTATGCGTGCATATATATTAACTCTGTGCCTTTTTCTCACATAAAATGTCACGGTCAATACGTCATATGTTCAGTAGACCATCATACTAGTTGTCCCAATGGAAGTAATTAAGACAATAAACTGTGTAGTCTGTGTTTCCAAAGAACATATAGCACTGCATGGAAGTTTTTCGTAATTTGTCTGCCGCACGTCTGTGTGTCCCAGCGAAAATCGTGTCCGTTTCAGACCAAATCATGTTTGTGACAGCCGACATTTTTCTTTCATGAACAATCTATTTTGTAAATCTGCAAAATATATCAACAAGACGTTAAATGCTTGGGCCATTAGTTTTCCATTAGAAAAATGGGATCTTTACCATCGTTACTCTTCATTTTTCTTTTACTCAACGTTTTTAAATACCCACATACGTTGGCCTATAATATGGCTTCTTTCTTTTGTCAAGGTCGCGAAGATTTCTTTGGACAGCGGATATATAATGCCTGTTGTCGCAGAACTGGCGTACGGCCAATACTCAACGTCGCGGTACATCTCAGGAAGAGTGAAGTTTGTGTTCGACATCGGGCGATGACGGCTGCTGATGTCAAACCGTTAGCTGTATCACTAGTGGTAAGATATACGCCACGGCACAGTCTCCTTTAAATAAGTTTCATTATAATCAACATCGCTGCCTATTATATAACTGTATGAGCACTCAAACTGTCTTATGCACAATTTCAGAGCAATCCCTATGTAAACGTGTTGGACTTGGGCTCAAACATGATAGGCAGCACTGGGGCTTTATATGTCTGTGATCTGCTCCGAGAGAACGTATTCATCTCCCGACTGGTAAAAACTGAATATTTCTTTCGACGTCACAATTGTATAAGAACTTATATAACAATTTCCACACAACAATTGTGTATTAGATGATAACATTAAAGACTTTATCTCTACAGGATCTGTCTGACAATGCAATTGGTGGAAAAGGAGCTCGAAGTTTGTGTTACCTATTACAATCAAACAAGATTTTACAGGCATTGTGTATATCAGGTGAGTGAGTGAGTCAGTGAGTTCACTTACTGACGCATTGTAACAAGAAAGTAATATTAAGTTTGTTGGCTTTTTAGTTGTCTGTAACTACAACAATCCAGGAGCACGTTTAACCAATTCTAAATTCTGAGCCCACAGGTAGATTGGTTAATGCATACTCACTACTTTCGAACTTTAGCGTACCTAGATCCACGTGCCTAATTATTTATTTATGTCAGAATATAAATTTATTGTACATAGATATAGAGTGATAGCCTTTCAACTAATGCCAAGTGTACCAAGTTCGTGAATGACGGAAGAAACATCTTGGCTGATATAACGCCTTTTAACACAAAATCGGAGTAGAAAAAGTGCATTGTTTACCATCAGTGGTAGTCACATCTGGGCTAAGGGCGAACTAAAGGGAAACAACAAGAGGTTTGCAGCACAATATGCCAAATTCACGGCGACATACGGGAGCGCAAACTAGAAACAATGTAAATTATTAGAATATCTTTTGATATCACATACGGCAGTATCGCTACGAACATAAATACGAGACAAATGATCGACAGCCGAAGTCAAAATGTATTCTAAACACAATATTATAACCAACGAGTGCTTGCTTAGCGATATCTAACTGGGAGAATAAGTGAAATAAAGAGGCATAGGGATGATACACGGTTCATCTCGAAGCACTGTTGCCGAAGCTTATGTAGTCTTACCGTAGACAGAATCATTGCATTCTCTAACATTTCACTTCACTGTTTCTTTCCATGTTAACATTTACTTGTCATGGTTTGTTTCACGACGCGACTCGATCAGTAACGTGTTCAACAATTACACTTCTTTTGTTTTAGGAAACTCTCTCGAGGACGGAGATTCAAAGTGCATAGCCAAGATGTTGATGGTAGCTGCTCGAACTTTTTTTTAATCAATTAAACATATTAGCAATCAACTTCAAAGTATGATCAGGATTATATTTTTTTTAAAAGCCTAAGAATTTGTAAAATCAGCACAAAATTAACGTCATTTGTGGCAAGAAGACATAATCATGATTGGCTTTTATTTTCAGGAGAATTATACTTTACAAGAACTCGATATTAGCCATAATAAATTTGGTGCTCGAAGCGGTGCCATATTGGGAAAAGCAATTGGTGAGTAAACACGGGTGGTGGTGCAGTCATTACTGTTAGCCAGGGAACCCCCCCCCCAAAAAAAAAAACACCCCAACACGGCACCAACGTACAGTATTTTATTATATTTATTATTCTATTTATAGGGGACCATTTTCGCTGTGGTTAGGGCTTATGGCAACTACAAGTGTGGGCAATTAACTTCTATAAATAGTTGATGAATAATACGCAAAATGTTATATGAATATTTTTAGCGGAAAACGCCACGTTGAAGAAATTGAATCTCAGCTGGAATTTACTTCGCTTACAAAGTGCGGAGACTCTGTGCACTGCTCTGAAGGTTGGTTTCATTCCATCGTGCTAACGCTCGGTGGATGTCATTTTGCACATCAAAATACTGTCAAAAGATAAGACCAGATTAAAAACAAGTGACAGCTTTCGTCCAATCATCTCAGTTAATAAGATAGTCAAATATTATATAGCGTATTAAGATGTCACTATCTTTTATCTTGCCCACAGTTGAATGCCGGGTTGAAACTGGTCAACCTGAGATTTAACGGTTTGGGACTACATGGCTGCCGAGGTCTGCAGAAGGCACTGGCCGATAATACAACACTGACCGAACTAAATATTTCCCATAACAGAATAGATGGACGAGCACTGACACTACTTTTAGATGGATTACGGCATAATATAGGACTTGAAATACTGAAGGTCAGACACCGAACTCTTAAACACACACACGACATCCTATAATATAGCATATACGTCCATTCATGTTAGAGGGTGGTGGGCTTGGTAAGGGTGGTGGTGAGGGTTTTAATTATCTCACTCAATGATCTGATAAGAGACAGCTGTCCCATATTCAAGTAAGCAAGGAGTTATTTCAATTATGGATGATTTCAGTCAAAAACAGATTGCAGCCCAGAAGGTAGGAGAGAAAACTAAATATTATTTTGTTGGCATTGGGCTACATTTCGACATATCGGCTTTGAAGATATAAATGAATAGCCGGCGCCACATATTTGCGTTGAAATTTCTAGTCAAGTATGTCTGCCGAGAGAACACACCTGAAAGTAATTTATTTTCTGAAACAAGGTAATGATCGATGTTTTACGGCCACTTTTGTGCACACACGTGGTAGGCTAAATGGGCCGATCGACCTCCAAAGGTAATGAAGCGAAGTCGAAAATGAAACACCCTTCAGATATGCCCACGCCGAGATTCGAACTCAGGTGTTAGTTAACTTCTGATTCATAATCCGTTTATTACTTTTCTGCAGTTGGGAGACAATCCGATACACATCAGCTTAACAACGTCCATTCTGACGACAATTAAAACAAACGAGAACTCGGCAATGAAGTATTTGGACCTCACGGTAAATATATCTGTGTTTTAATGCACGTGTGCGCACGCACACACTATAAAATTATGAGGATACTATTAACAAACGGATAATAATCATTTGCACATTATACACGTCAATTTATCAAGATGTACAATCCGTATTTTGTATTATTTACTCGCATTATATGCACATTACACATTTCCACTTATCTCGATATGCAATCCATATTTCGTATTATTCACCTGTAGCACATTACGGTGGAACCAAAATTTTTGGAAGAACTTCAAACAATGAGAAATCAATCGTACGAACTTCAAGTGACCTACGACCTGATACACAGCTGTTCGATACAAAACAATCACAAAAAGAAACTAATCGCCACCGAGGAACCCCTGATGCTATTGTACAGATATATACAAGATAAAAATCTCAGACTTGTCGACATTTTTAACATTTTAGACGAAGACAAAAGCATGACAGTGGATAAGGAGGAGTTCTCGCGAGGAATGAAGGTTAGTGATTAATTGCTATTTCATGACGACCAACAACTAATATCATGATTATCTACTTATAATTCTAATAAATAAAGCACTACCTGAATAGGAATGGGTTTTCTCTCTTTCTCTCTCTCTCTCTGTGTGTGTGTGTGTGGAAAAATCATTTATAATTATATACTGATTAATTTTTATATATCGCCATATAATAATGTGAAGATAATATATTTACTACCACAGAGGGCGGGCATACACATTCCTCCAGACACGCTGGCTCTAATGATGAAGAAACTGGATGCAAATGGCGATGGACAAATAGATTTCAGGTATATAAACTATATTATATAATCGGCTATCGAATGATAGCAGTTTCCTGGTTGGTGCATGTAGTGTTTCGTGGCTTCCTCAACCCACAGCACGGTAAGCTCAACGAAGATAACGCAGAGCCAAGTGACACATGTTGCATAAAGGCTGAAAAAGATGGTATTAATCTCGCCCATAAAGGTATTATGACCCAATGCTGAGATCCTCTCCTGTTCCTAATGATGATCTTAAAGTAGAGTTGGTTTAGCTTACTTAGCCTCCACGCTGGTCACACCTGGAACACATGCTCAAGAAGCGACTGACAAGGGAAATATATCCCACAAACACAGGTATGGGCTAGATTCAAACCTGCAACCTGGAAGTTTTTGCAGTGTAATGTTCTAACCACTATGCCATTAGAGTACGCTATGATCTTCAAAGATTGCACTGGCACCACCCACCGGTACTGTCACTATGCATTGCAGAACTCCATGTCTTGGGATAAAAACCTAGTGTTGCCTGTGTCTGTGGGATCATTCATCCAGCATTAAAAAGCTTCAGCCCAATCAACACCTTACAATCCGAGTTACCAGTTAGCCTTATGTTCCACAGAAGCCCAATGCTGAGTTTAATCTAGTAAACAATGCACTCACTCACTCACTCACTCACTCACTCACTCACTAAAAACTACACTGATAACAAACTTTACATGATTTGGATTTATTTAAACCAGTGAACTGGTCGATGGACATACCAAGATCCGCCGGAGGATCTTCAGGCAGAAACTACGTGAACAGGCTTACATGGAAAGACAACGAGCGGATCCTTTGGCTATAATGGAAGACGTAAAGACCACAGACAGATTACTTAGCCGAGTTCCAAGCACGCTGACAGCTAAGTCATTTCTTCCTTCACTTACCAAGCTACTACTGACAACATGAGACAATCAAAATGATCAGGGATCCCATCTCTACTGTTATCATAACCAGCAGCATATGACTGTCCCAACAAAACATGTTCTTTCATCAGTATTTGCAGTACTTCAGGAGTGACGAACTAATATCCGGCATTGCAATAAAGATAACTCTTGACATTTATTAAATGTATCACCTACAGGAATAAAGTTACATTTACAACAATTGTACCATCTTCATTGCTCTAGTGAGGAAATACGTATTGAATTTTTTTATACATCATGCTGGATGAGAAAAATACTCGCATGTTAGTGCCGTTTCATGATATAGTTAGTGACGTAGCTTCCACATATTTGCTGTAAAGACCATGCCACTGCCACTATACAAGCTATGCATAACCTGCTGCTGCCACACAACACTGTAAAAAAAACAAGTTAAAACGGTTATGTAGTAAAATATTGATCTACAAACAGATGATGTCATTTGATAATGCTACGTAATTTAATAACAAATATAATGGCATATTATTTCTTATTGGATGCAGAACACGTAAGTGTCAGCCCTTAAACTAAAGATAATTTATTGCTGAGTATTATAAAATACACACACACTGCCACCAATCAATACAATCAAGTATTTTATTGGGTTCTTTTAAAATTTGGGGTGTCACAGTAAAGCTCCTTTGAGTGGCTCCTGCTAGTAAGGGCACTTAATTAAATAAACATTATTACAGTAATTATTATTTAAAAAAATTATGTTTCAAGTGAAAATAAACAGGCTTGCTATATGTATTTGAAAAGAAATCTAACCTTTTCAGCATCACCAACATCAAAATTCACTGCACATCATAGAAACAGAGATTTGAGATATATCAATATTCTAGATCTGTGGATCATTTTATTTTTATTAAAGAAGAATGTGTACTTTTATTAGATACATGCTGTGTCGCTATTGGAAACTATAGAGCCATTTCATATCATACACATGCTTTTGATATACTCACGGAATTAAACTCACAAACAAACTAGAATGAAGGTGATCAAATATGTTCATGTTATTAATTACCTCTTAAAGCGGTGATGTTTGAAGTAAAAACAAAGAGCTGAGATAACAGAATGTAAATACTGCTGTGCGTCTGGCCCCAAATAATGGCTGGTATGACGAGAAGTTTACCAAAACTGGATACAACCACAGCTCGAATAATGTTCCTGGAACTGAAAATACGACCACATAATAGTATCCTCTCTCCATCACACACACACACACACACACACACACACACACACAAACACCTTCCCAATAATATACTACTCACAGAATAGATATAGCTTCACTAATATAAACCAGAATAGCAAAGTTATACCATCAGATGTACCTGACTAATTTTGGTAATATTATTTTCAGTAATGTCAGTAGAATCAAGATAAAACAGATCCACTCTGAAATAGAATAAACAAAAATATTAAAGGTTTTTAGTATGACACTGCTTTGTCTGTGCACAAATGAAAGAATTAGAAATGTGCAATATTAATTATCCTTAATGAATAGGCTTCTCATAATTTAAAATACATAATTTATATTAGATTTAAGTTACATTCGCCATTATGTCTAAACTTGTATATATTCTGGATTTATAATGCAGACATACCTGAGACAGCAACACAAGACATCATGTAGAAATCAACTTCTAATGCTATATAAAACACGGGGTTCCTTTCAAAGGCATCCTCATCTCTGTGGGTATTATTGCTGGGGAGACTACCCCATTTCATAAATGCATCACATAAGAAGAAAATAAGGAATAACTTCCATGGTGACTGGAAAATATAAGACAAACTATAATTAAATCAAAGTACAGTAATACACTGACTGTTTTTAGGATTTCTATCCAGTCATTTGGGATAAACACATTTCAAATCTATTTTGTAGGTTTTGTGTTTTCAATACCGAACAGAACTTTCATAACTGGTTTTGTTTCTTTAAAATGGCTCCCACAGATTATTTTGGATGAAAGAAATCCATCTTCACTAACCTATTTTGCCTGTGCCACTACTTATATTTTGCGTTTTCAGAGCAAAGAACTGTTGAGATTACAATTTAGCTTGTATTTCATACCATTTGATATAAACACACATGATCAGTGCACCTTTACTCATATCTTTCTCCCATTTCTTTTTTTAGAGCCAACTGTTTTTCTTGTACTTCTCTCTACTTCAAATTAAAATGAAACTTCAAAATAAATGGCAATTGGCATTTTGCATGTGTCAACTTCACCTTTCCTTTTTCAGTGATTCTCTAGTCAAACTTTACATTTTTATCTTTGTGAGATTTAGAAAGATAAAAGTAAATGATACTTTTGGGCATTTTCCTTCATGGCCAATTTATCTCTCTGTGAAATTTCAAGATCTCAGAACTTGATATATCAAGCAATAATCCATTTCGTGGGTTCTAGCGGTCATTATCAGGTGCCAATTACATACAAAAAATTATTTCCTAGTATTTAAAATACATCTATACAAATATTTCCTATACTTTTACGATCCTGAAAATTAATTTTAAGGTAAATTTATAAAATCTGATTTTCTGGGTCCATAGTTGAACCCAAGCCATAATATTCTGCCAAAGTAAAAAAAACAAACAGAACAGTAGGCCTATTTGGGATGTCACTACCCATGATAGATGGGGGATGTAAAACAAACAGAAATACTAAAATTAATAAAAATGGTTTCATTCACTTACAGGAATGTTAATGTTATATAACAGATGTCTGTAGACTTGAGGCTTGTGTAGAAGGGCATCCAACAGCATTATAACTGGATCACATAATGTATATTTATCAACTATATGGCCACATTCCGTCTGAAATATCATAGAAGAATAAATTATTTTCTAAAAAGGAACCCAACAATAATGATTAGCGTCCCCAATTCTAATTTCCCTATAGTCTTAACTTGATGCACTAATGGGCTATTCTGAGATGAAATCTGAATCTCATTTGACCTACATCCTATATAGTGTTATTGTTGTAAAAGTAGTAAACCAATCTCCGCTATATGACATCGTAATACAAGAAATACATAACGATTTGTATAGGTGTTACATGTACCAGTATGTTAATACCAAATGCAGATAATACTGCAAATTTACACAAATTTTTCTAATATAATGTCATAATTTCAGGTAATGGCATACATTTCTTTGGAACACACGACAGCATGTGATATTTTACTTTATTCCATAACAGTTTCACATCAGAATTCTCATGTTACATATAAATAAAAGCTTGATCCCAAATTACATTTCTGTTGGTTGTGACTTTACATAAACAAATAGTCCACTAATTGTCCAGATCTATAAATAACTATTTGTATATTAAATCAGAAAATGAAGCATGTTTTAGAGCATTAGATTAATTAATCTTCATCTTCATATACGGATGCTCAACTGGACAAATAATACAATTATGTTTTCCAGGTGAACGTCATCACTGTCTTAACTCTAGTAACTCCCCTGCATCTGCTAAGGCCAAAACAAGGCACCAACACACATATATGTCAGCAGCTCAAGAGTCCCTCACATTCATTAAACAGATATTTCACTGAAAACAAAGGAATCCTAACTTTATGCCCAGTTAGAAGTTTCAAACAAACTTAACAAGACATTCTGGAATAATGTACAAGTGCAACATACAAATAATTGTCTAATGGTTGTATAATAGTAATACTAATGTACACTTAATAAAGTGCCCTTACTATCAGGAGCCATCCAAAGCCACTGTACAGTGATACCCCAAATAATAGGTCCAATACAATATAAATAATATATTTGAACAATAATCATTATTTATCTTGAGCAGGTGAGTTTTCAAGAGATAAGAGATGGTGCATTTCTAATATCCACCAGTACCCTGTTCCACAATGTGGGGGCTGCAACAAAAAAGCATAAGCGTCATATGACTTGAGCCAAGAAACAGGCATCTGCAATAGCATCTGACTGGATGATCAGAATTTTTAGGATGATTTTCTAATGGACACCAGTTCACATAGGTATTCAGGTGCTATATGTCACTTACAGATTTATAAGTTGTTAATAAAATCTTGAAATGGATATGCGGTCTAATATTTCTATCCTATCTGCTACTGGGTATTAAAAAGATTTGGATGCAAAATTTAACAATATTGCAAGAATATTCCAAAATCACACTCTAAAATTATAACAAATCTGATATATTATGAATAAACTGATTTTAATGAACACAAGATTCCTTTAAATAAACAATATAAGGTTATGTATTAATTCTTACACAGAATGACACCTTTGTTATACCAGCATTAAATCTTTTGTAGAGATACTGACTTAACATTCCACATTCAACACAATGATAACTTGATGCCTCATCCATTTCTGTAAAATATAAAAACACCATTTAAAAACAGAAATGTGTTATTAGATATATCTATATGTCTAAAATTACTTATTATGTATTTATTAGATAAATTGGAATAACTATGGACATACACACACATATATATATATATATATATATATATATATATGGTTACTAGTACAAAAAACATATAACACATTTTTACAATAACTATTAACATCTTATAGGGGCTTAAAAATACATGGTTGTTAAAATTCAATTTTTGTGTTATTGTTTCATGTTAAATGGTTTGCACAATATTTTCCCTTGTATAAAATTTGACATAATCCATAAAAATAACTCTACTAACAATGTCCAAAAATAGGTCTCTGTCAAAGTGATTTTTAACACCAGTCTGTCTCACACACACACACAACTACAATATTAAGACACATAAAAATTACTAAAGAATTATAGATAATTTTATGGACAGGTCATTTAATCCACATAAGATCTTAATTCACAAGGCATGCAGATAACTCTGTTAAGGAAACAAGCAAACACCATGTTAATCCAAATAAATAAGGGCTCTCATTTGAAGTGAAATAAGTATGGATTGATTTAGCCAGGTTGCTAGACACCAGCAGTTAGTAGTTCTGCTAAGCACCGAAGGGTTGCAGAGTATGAACATCATCAGGTGAAGTATTTTTCCAGTGATGCATAAATAGGCTATGCACTCAGTGGTGCTTTATATGGTCACAATACCCAAACAGTACCAACCGTCAATATGTGATGACAGTGTTCATATCCTAATTCATGAGTGTCAACAATTTTGCCAATTAAAATACTTATGATGTGTTTTGTTTCCCATGGATCCAACAGCCAAAGAAATATCATTTTCTAGGACATTTCAAAATCAAAGTTCTATGGGCATAATATTTATTCGTGAGCTTTTTTGTTCAAAGTGGAATTTTTTCAGAGGCAATATTTTTTCCAGGACATTTCCTGATTTTTTTAAATTCCAAGACATTTCCAGGATCTGGAAAATTAATTTGGTATTTTCCATGTTTTCAAGGAAGCATGAGCCCCCTTGTCCCAGCTAAGATTATGGCCTCTTTACATTGGTTAAGTACTAGACTAGTGGTGCACACTATAATTATATTTGTATCAGTATGTGATTTTTTAAATATTAACTAAAATTAAATTATGAACGTCCACGTTATCTAACATAACTGATAATATCTAGTATACCTATACCTGTATCACCTAGACTGGAGTCTATGTAAACAAATCAATGATTGTAGTTCCCAGTCTGGAACACAGTAAAGTATATTTTCTGTAGCTTTACATTATTGGTGTTTTAGTCTCGAATAATAAATTGCCAAGACCGCAGATAACAGAGACTTCGGCCCTATGCAAACATTGACACCACAGTTACCGTCCCTGGTGGTTTGATGCGTAGCACATGTGCATATCTATTAGCTCGCTTACAAGTAATGCAACTGCTTCACGCTTCATTCCAGAATTATGGCACGACAGTTATGTATGTGTTTTATTCAGCAGTGCAACATCATGTATATATTTTTTACACCACTATAAAATACAAGTAAAAAGTTAACGTCTTTGTACAATAACTGATACATAATACTATATTATATATTAACAGGTATTTAAATTAGCGAATCGCTTAATTAGACCTCGGCCCATGGAGACCTCGGCCCAGGTTTTTTCGTCGCCACAATCTTTCGTTGCCATGATATTATGTAATTAAACCAAACAAATTGACAGTTTTAATCGAAACAAACACTTGTATTCGTCATTCTTAATTTGAACACATAGTTAATAACTTCTTTTAACATCAATCAATATTTGATGTTTCAATTAATGGCATCGGGGATTTACTTCGGAGTTGCGTTAGAATAATCCAAACAAAGTAGATTTTATAATTAAGTACATTGTAGATCAGATTTTCTTTTAATCGTTTCATATCACTGCAAACCAAATAGATCAAATAAACACACAAACTGTAAATTGATCTTCAAATTCTGTATAGAAGGTGGTAAGCATGTAGCTATCGATAATGACTGTGCTCAATAGGCGACAGCCAGGGGTCTCTACCCCATATTTCAACAAGACAAGCTATCGATTGACTTCTCTCAGTATCTCGAGCATTATTCTCCTTAAAACCAGTTAAACATTTTCTTCCTAAGCAATGCATGAAAATATTATACTATTCACTCATTCATTCTCATCTTTCATACGGAAACCTAGCTTGGGGAAACGCGACTCAATCAGCTTTACGTCAGACCATTTTGCTACAAAAACGGGATCTCCATTTAATCAACAATGCCAAGTACAACAGCCATACTGACCCAATTTTTCGTAGTTCTCGTATATTAAAGCTCGCTGACTTAGTTGAATACCAGGGAGCACTTTTTGCTTTGATCTTAATACTAAGAAATTACCAATATCGTTTAATGACATTTTCACATTTAATAGAGCCAATCGCGCCGCGACAAGACAGTCTGACCATTTATATGTAACAAAAAGCTATAATATATTTGCCAGTAGATTACCGTTGATTAGCATTCCCAGAATATGCAATAAATGGATGAATGTGCTGACATACCAAACCACACGGGGTCACTCTAAATATCAACTTAAAACACACATATTTGACGCATACCCAGAAAGGGTGAAATGCTACAACTTACGATGCAACGATTGTTACCGTTGACTCCTGGTTATTATAAACCCAGTCTATCTTTAATTTTATTAGTTTTCTATGACTAGACAAAATTACATAAGTCTGTACGACAAAATCGTTTTATTATTTTAATCTGTAGATCCTTGTCCTGTTGCTTCTCTTTTCTCCTGGTCCCACCTGTGCTCATATTTTGTATTACATCTTTAAATTATGATTAACGCTAGCATCGTCTCCTTCCTCTCATGGCTGTCACACTCGAACACCGCAATCATCTCTTATCCATCATGGGGCCAGTAGTAAGATACCACTAATGGTATACTGGTCCTATCAATTTTCATTCTAATTATTCATTCTAATCAATATGCAAGCCTTGTGCTTAATATGTGCTATATATATATATATATATATATATATATATATATATATATATATATATATATATATATATATGAAAATTGGAAATAAACCTTGCTTACTTACTTACTTACCAATACTTATATTTTGTACGTCTGTGACATTATATAATATAATGCTATTGGCAAAGTGATCAAATTACTTGCATCAGACCGCTAAACAAATGGTATTACCACAATGGGGTCGTAAGGCAAGCAACTGATCCTTTGTATAATTCATTAAAGTTATAGTAAAACATTAGTGAAAATTAAAATTTTAACATACACAAGCAACATCCGAGTTCTTATGGTAAACACTGGAGTGAGCGATAACATAGGGCGTCAAATGATCAGTTAAAAATACAAGAAATACAAAATAACTAAATATTTTCAACTTATACTAATATAAATTAAATATATATTACATAATATACAAAATACATATCTAGTGAATCACTCTGTAAATGAAATAAACAAACGAAACCGATATATATATATATATATATATATATATAGAGAGAGAGAGAGAGAGAGAGAGAGCGAGTGCACTTTTACAGTTTATATAGAAATCACGTACTTGGGTGATTTTTAACAAGTAATAAAAAACACTTACTTCTTTTTCTATTCAGAGGTTCCTGGGGTAGTAGTAGTAGTAACATTAGGAGTTATGATATTAATATTAGTGAAATAATTGATTTTTCGATGGATATAAGTTATTCAGCTGTGAATGAAAAACATATTCATCAGCGATTAAAGTTCTCTTTAAGTTAAATAAGGAATTTACAATATACTGACAGAAACCTTATCGTTCCACTGTCGGATACACAGAACCAGACATTTCAAATGAACATAAAGAAAAAAACCTAAGTAGCAGGAGAGTAGATTATGTTTAGCTAGTAAATATACTCAAACAAGTTGATACACTCTCCCAGAATTCCTAATTGAAGCATATAAGTCACCCATCCCCTTCCAATACAGTACCTATATATATATATAACCAGATCCCCAGCCAATGAACCCCGGCGAACGTTTTAGATTCTAAAAAAAATGATCATGCTTTAAAGTCTAGGACTTAAAGGGATGGGATATGTAAACACACGAAAACGTTATACATACTTTGATAGCTGTTGCTCGATATAAAAAGATCTCTAGGAACGCAAAAGAAGAGATCTTTGCTTATACTGAATCGTTTTTATGGGTTTATAGCCAGGATCGCCCGATGATACAATAACCTGATCTATTTTCAAAGGTATCGGGATATTAGTGTACTGGATATTAGTGTCCATAGATATTAGTGGACCTGACATTTGTGTGCTGGATGTTAGTGTACCAGACATTAGTGTACATTGAAAATCTATGTCCAGAGTTACAACCATACACAATCGTGAGAGATTTTGAATTGGCTTCTTTAAACGTGATGTACCACTTTTCCGGTCCCCTTTTCTATGTATACTTGGAACAACTTCTTGCTGCTTTTCTGTTTCAGTATATTGGAAACAAGTGTTGTGTCTTCTGGTATCATCTTCCATTAAGATATTGTCGCCAGACGAGTCGGACGGCTATTGATACGGTTTATAGAGGTAGGATTTGTTTAGTTATTCGAACCCATAATAAAGGTGAGGTCAGCATCTGATGTGTTGAAAAGTTCCCCCCCCCTCTCTCTCTCTCTCTCTCTATATATATATATATATATATATATATATGTTTCATTTGGACCACAGAAAATTACTGTTGAACGTAAACTGTGATGATAAAGTAGTTATCTTGTTTATGTAGTAACTCGTTATTTTGAACCTCACGCACGTGTTGTTTACTGCGAGCTGTGGTGTCAAATGGTATCTGTTTTGTACGTGCTTCCGCTTTGTACGTAGCCTGCATGATAACACGTGGTGTATGTTCATTACGCATCGCGACGTGTGTTTTACGTATATATTACGTGTCGATAACGATGTGTTATTGTGCTTATCACTGGTAATTTCAATACGTACATTGTACGTTAATAATACGTGTGCTCTTAGCAACTTCACGTTATGATTCTCATCATGGTAGTGCAAACACAAAATATTTCCCATGATGCATTGAAGCCAGGAAGTGACGACATTTTCTCCATGTTTGTTGATGTTTTAATTTAGCGGTTTCATCGAACCTCTGACAAATCTATGATAGTCGGTAGGTATGTTAAATAGTATGTTAACGATATTAAGGTGGTGATTAAGTGAAGGTATATATATATGGGTATCCAGACAAAATCCCCCAATAAAACCTCCTAAGCCGAGGACAAAACAAATATTAAAAGCTGCTCCTTGTAACAATTCAAACTGCGAACCCCCCCCCCCCCCACAAATGTTCCTTTGCCATTATCTAGTCATCCCTTTGTAATTGTTACAGGCTAATATAATAAAACTGTACTTGGTTATTAATTACATTTATGAGTATTGATCCAAATGTCATGATTATCATTATAGCCTAGAGAGAAAGCTTGTATACATCTCATAATGAAACAACAACTGTAGAAACATCATTTAATCACTGACGAGAAAGAACAACTACCCTATAAGAGGAAGCTAGGATAGCTTAAAACCTACCAAGGTTATGTCAAAGGTGAGTAATTATGTATTGTTTTGTAAGAGGAAAAGTTCTGTTAAATTATAAATATTTGTCTCTGTTCAAAACATAATGTTGTGTGTGATAGTAATATATATATATATATATATATATATATATATATATATATATATCATAGATATAATGTGATTTGTTAAGTCCACAACCCCAACTATGCAAATCTTGTGCACTATATAGTTTACTGCTGATTACTTTTGTAAATGTGTTTGAATGGAATATTTATAATTATATATTCCTCTGTCAAAAATGAAATGTCACATAAAATATGAACCTGGTATTTAACTGACTTTTACTCAAAATTGCTAAGCACTGATTTTTTTCAACATATTTGGCGTGATTGGTGCCACTTTGTACTCACCGTTTCCCAAAGATGATGATGATGATGATTGATGTTTTACGGACACTTTTGTGCACAAGGTAGGCTAAATGGGCCGAGCGACTTCCAAATGTAATGAGACAAAATGAAAGACGAAACAACCTTCAGATATGCCTACACCGGGATTCGAACACGGGTGGTAGTGATCTGTGGTCGAGCACGCTACCGCTAGACCACGGAGGCGCCCACCGGTGGTACCAGCAGTTAGAGTGTGCAATTAAACTAAATTGGGACCCAGGTATTTAACTGACCTCTATCCAAGGTAACAAAATACTTAGATTACTGGGAAATGGAG
The DNA here is from genome assembly GCA_025642065.1 of Paralvinella palmiformis. Taxonomy (NCBI): domain Eukaryota; kingdom Metazoa; phylum Annelida; class Polychaeta; order Terebellida; family Alvinellidae; genus Paralvinella; species Paralvinella palmiformis. The sequence goes on from JAODUP010000001.1 coordinate 2,600,946, forward strand.
CTATCATATCAGGAGAGCCCTTGTTTTCATTTGTTTTGGATGTATAATAAGATTATTACAATGTATGTACATTTATTGTGACATGTACAATTTTTCTTGTTAATCTGTGGTGCTACTGATATTAAAGGTTTCCAAAATATTCTTATTTTGTAGATATATTGTGAAATACTAAACTTATCTGGTAAATGTTTTTGAATATATTTGTATACAACTGATATGTATGTTTATATCTTGCGTAGCTGTATTACTGGTATTTAAATTCCCCATCCTTTCAATTTAGATAGGTGATATACCTGCAATATGTTATGTAGATTAGATTTAGTTTGTCTTAAGTTTCATCTTAACATTGTTGATAATACGATTTAAAAATTTGTATTTTTATTAAACAAATTGTGAATTATTGTGATATTTTTGTACTGTTGCATGAATGATAGTATGAGGTGGATTCAATGTAAATTTTACCACGTTAAACTTACGTGGAAATCAGTACGTAACCTCTACGTAGAAATTGGGACGTACATTCCACGTGTAATTTGGGACATAGATTTCACGTAGTAATAATTACGTAGATTCAACTAACATAGTTCACCAAAAATATGCGTAATTTCTACGTGTATGAGTTACGTATAATTCACGTGTATAATACGTAGTATGCCTGCTGGGTTCCCTGTGGGCGTGACATATTTGTCACGTACATAACGAACCAACTATTAAAACTTAAATAATACAGGTTCCTAAGTTCAAAAAAGAATTTTAGCTGCAAAAGGGAAGGAAATAGTACATCTAGTTTCCGTTATCTATTGGGGAACAGATATAAGGGATAGAAAGGGCCGTGATATATTCGGAGCCCTACTCTAAAATCTTAAAATCAAAACTTAGATCATCCGAACGATCCGCACACGAGACCCATACACACGCAGCTATTACACCAGTACAAACAAATAACCGATTTAATGCATTAGCGGCAAACAGTAACATATCTATGCTTGCTTCTCAGAAGCAGAAAAACACCTCCCCCATTTTCGAAACTCTTATTCGGGAGTTAAATCAAACATATCCCAGGAAACTAAAGATTTCAGGAGAAACACAACAGAACAAATCTCTGACGAAGATAAATGAACCGGTTGATTCTCCAGTCCCGTCATTAGATTTCCCCATGTGACAAAAGAAATACCAAAAACCACGGTGTGCCAAGAGGTGCCAGATTCTACCGAATCCACACAAAAGAAGCCCCCCATCGCCATCGTCACCAGTATAGAAGCTATATCTTCATCTTGTTCTTCATCACGGAAACGGAATAATAAGATGGAAGGGGAAAAGACAACTTCGTATTTTCCGGGTGTGGTAACAACATACAGATTAAAGAAATCCGAATGGAAGTGGCCAGCTGTAGAATAGGACATCCTTATTATGGGCATTGGAGATCTTTCAACTATTTCGTCCTTTCCAAAACTGGATATTCAAATCGCATTTCATGGATATGCTAAAGAAGGATAGAGCCAGTAAAAAGGTACCTAAATTCATTATTTTTAATGATGGTTTAAATGATAGAAGCTTGGCCCTCAGAGGTATCCGCAAAATAAGAATTTAGTATTTAACACAAGCAAAAAAAGGTTCAGAAATAATGGATTAAAAGTATTACCGGTATTTAGCTGAAGGTTATCGACAATTAAAGAATACTCAGCATTACAATTTTTTTTAAATTTCTTTATTTCCTCAAACATCAGTAAATGTTGCAAAAATGTTAAATAGATAAAAAAATTTTATGGTGTTATCACAAATAAGCAATTGCAATTTTTATAACGACCAATGAATCCAAGGACTCGTAGGTTCTCTATGCTTCATAAAAGTTATAAGGCATTTAACAGTTATACCTTTCCAGATAAGATTCCACCTGGTAGACCTATAATAGTGACTCTTGCAAGTTTCACCGACAATTTTATTAAACCACCTACAGTGGAACATCCTTATATAAAATAAATACCTATGACTGTGTAGATAAAATTACAAAGGTAGTCAATTGTGATGATGGGTTTCTTATAATATTAAATCTTGAGAGCATTTTCCACAGAGATTAGTTTTAGAACCACTATTGTTCATCATTTATACAAATGACCTTCCCAAATGTCTTGCTTCACTCACGATCAATTCATTTTGCAGATGATACAACCATATTTTATTCATCCTCAAATATACATATAGTGTTTGAGAATATAATACAAGATCTAGTTAATCTAACATAATGGTTATAACTTATAAATTATCATTAAATATAAGTAAGACAAACTACATGATATTTACAAGAACATTACATAAAGTAACAGGCCGCACCTTAATATAATAGATACTGAGAGTTGCATCAACTAAAAGAAGAAATCCTTAACTGGTCTGAAAATATTCTTTAACAAAGACAAAATATCTATGCTTTAAATGCCTCAAACATCTATTATGAACAGCAGCATTTAAAAACATTATATTATGCCTGAGTACATCCTTATCTGAACTATGGTACAATGCTATGGGCATCAAGTTCTAAACCACATATTTTTAATCTACAAATCAAACAATACGATCAATTACATTATATAAATAGAATGCATGTGCCACTCTCATTTTCAAAGATTTTACATTCTGCCAGTTGATCAAACAAACAGCGTACACTTATTATGTTCATGCTCGTTGCACATATGCTACTTTCACCACTTATGACCTTTTTTTTAGTATCAATCTTCACGATCATACCAATAGGCACAGGTTAAATCCTCAGGTGAGAAATAGTAATTCAAATCTTACAAAACAGAACGTTTAGCAAAAATCACCAGATATTTTGTATCAACTGCCACCAAATATTAAGCAATAAAATAAAATAAAATATTGGCATTATGACTATCTGCGACTGACAGGATGGGAGGGTGGGTCGAGGGAGGAGGCGTCCGCCAACACGATCGTCACATAGTAGATCTTCTGCAAAAAAATTTCTTGAGCTTTAGTACCTCTAATATATATATATATATATATATATATATATGTGTTTGTGTGTGTGTGTATATATGTATGCGTATGCATTCGTGTATATGGCTTGATCATATTACAGGCATATCTACGTGGGGATACCGACAATTATGTCCATTGTAATTTCCCACGACGTAATACAACTATAAAATTATGTCTGTTTAATGCATGTAAATGAATACATGAAATCTATTTTTTGTTTCGAAAATAAAATTACATGCTCAATCGTTTTGGCGGCAAATCGAGCAGGTCACATGCTTAAGTGTTGAACCGGAAAATCTCAGTTGGTCAGGTAGCCATTGAATAGGCAAGTTGTGTGGGATATTTGCCTACAAATCACTTGTGATTATTTTGGAATGCCGTGGCAGGTAGGATTATATTAATGGTTAATAAATCAATTTGTTTACTTAATGCTGCTCTTAGTTTTATTAAATATCAGTTTTATTCCATATTTATTTAGAGCTATGTAAACTAATTAAAGGGTGATCTTGCTTAATACAAAACTATTTAATTTTCGCTTTTTATAAGATACGTATCAGCATTTACATGGTCAATCATATATTCACGGTTGAGTTGATTTACGTTCTTGGTTTTGTTATTTATCATCAGTACCTTAGTCTGTTTAAGTGATCAATAGTCCATCTAGTAAACCAATGATCTGTCCAACTCATCTCTACGCCTTGATACCATCATACTAAGTGAGTATGGTGATTGTTATGTTATAACTAACTTTCTTTTATGATTTTGATAAGCTAATGTCATACAGTTGGTAATATAGTTTTATTATGTTATACTTGCAATTAAGCTATTCCCTCTGTTCATTCAATACTTGTAAATAAGCGATTCGTTAGTTCAATTATTTAATTACATGCTAATTACATATGTATTATTATGTATTAGTTAATTGTACAAAGACGTTAAATTTCTACTCGTATTTTATACAGAGAGTTATATAAATATATAAATGATGTCGTATTGCTGAATAAAACACATACATATAGCTGTAGTCGCATCATTCGGGAGTGAAACGTGAGGCAGTTACATTACAGTTACTACCAATAGACCTTGCCAACTAATTTTCGCGGGCTTTTACACTTCGGTCACCCAGCCCAGAGCAGCAGAGGCGGCGTTTCAGGGTTTTCAATGTGGGCCGGATTCTTGTTCTGAACATCTCGGTTTGAACAACGATCTACTGCGTAATACAATTGGAATTCAGGTAGGAAAATACTTCTAGTGATAGATTAGTTTCTTGTTCTTCAGCATATTCCATTATTAAATGTTGTTAATGTCAACAAAGTGAAACAATTAGAGTAAATATTTCTTTAACGAGGTCCGCTAGTATCAGTTATCGCTTGAAAATTGAAATGGCGAAAGATGGTGTTTATTTACAATGTAAAATCAACTCATGGTTCAAATTAATTCACGTGAAATAATACACAAATGCAATATATCAATACCGGGTTATTGCTCTATCAATAAATAGTTTTGTGTAAGACAATGTCTCTAATTTGATGAACATTTTCGATCCAAATAGCACACCCGTTTGTTTATTAGAATTATGCCATCTATGACAGCGGATTATCACTGACGTGCGCATGCGCCATGAGTCTGGTGCTAGACGATGGCGAACGTTATACACGGAAAATGACCACAAATAAAACAAACTGTTGAAGATATCTCTGAATTGTCCTGGTAAAATGATAATATTACAACTGCCATGTCCATTTTCAATATTATTATAAATGGCCAAAGATGTGTATTGTCTTAACACTAAGGGAAAGCCACTGCCTATACATAAACCTTTGCTACGAATCGGCAATCCGCTTGTATACGGGAAATGCGTTCTGCGAACTACCACACGGAACTTCCAATTTAATCTATTTTGTTTACTAAATAAATCTTCTTTAAATAGAAATATACTAAATATCACCTTAACTTTCATTTTCCTTTACTGACTGTTGGAATCGTGGAGTATTATCACCGGCAAATGTCACTAGGTTAATTGGCAAGGTCTATTAAGCGGGCTAATATATGTACATGTGCTACGAAGCTAATCACGAGGGACGATAACTTTGGGGTCAATGTTTCCTTAGAGCCGAAATATCCGTTTTTGGTTATTTATTTTTCGAGATTAAAACATCAATAGTTCCAGAGTGGGTGCTACAATAATTGGTTTGTTTACATAGACTCTTAGTGATACAGCCATAGTTTTAGTATTTTTAATATATAAAGTATTTGACTTATTCCCGTCTAAATTTTAAATTCGCTATATACTAGATATTAGGTTAGATAACGTGGACGTTCATTATTTATTTTAATGTAAATGATAATGTAAACATGGTATAGATTCTAATATGAAAATACACAGATACGTTAATTTTAATGTAAATGATAATGTAAACATGGTATAGATTCTAATATGAAAATACACAAATACATTAATTTACCAGGTTAATACGGGAAAGTGAAAAAAATATTTCCATTGTGACCCTGAAAGTCGGAACTAGAAGTCTACCATAATTAAGTATTAATATATGGTGCACATGTACCCCAGGGATCGATACTTTTTATTATTTACATAAATGACCTATCAGGCAGGTTCCCTTCGCTGCACCACCTGCAAATTATTTGCAGATGATACAGCCACTTAATTATAGATTCTAATATGAAAATACACAGAAACATTAATTTTAATGTAAATGATAATTTAAACATGGGCTAGATTATAATATGAAAATACACAAATACATTAATTTACCAGGTTAATACGGGAAAGTGAAATTTTTTTTTTCCATTGTGACCCTGAAAGTCGGAACTAGAAGTCTACCATAATTAAGTATTAATATATGGTGCACATGTACCCCAGGGATCGATACTTTTATTATTTACATAAATGACCTATCAGGCAGGTTCCCTTCGCTGCACCACCTGTAAATTATTTGCAGATGATACAGCCACTTAATTATGTATCTGGCAAATATATTAAAGAATTATACGAACTGTTAAATCTAGATATTGAATCACTAGCTGAGTGATTTAGGGTATATTGATTATCCATAAATATAAGTAAAACACACCATGTGCTCTTCTCAAAAACAAAGAACCTTCATTCATACATACTAAAACTAGATGCCAATATAATTAGTGTGTCAAATTTCTATTAATTGACAAATACCTTGAGTGACACGAACATATAAATGGCTGTAAAAGATCCAGGGGATTATGTGTTCTTAATAAAATCAAGCACGTTTTAAATACAAATAATGGAAATATCTTTCACCTTTCGAGAGTAATGCATTCATTGTTTGATATCATATTTACCGCGCGGAAGCGGATTAGGTTACCGCGCCGAAGCCTAATCCAAGATGGTTAGAGGTCTGTTCCGCTTTGAAATTATTTCAGTTATAGTAAACCGGTCTTCAAGCCTAGAAATCTTGTAAATTTAAACTAATTAACCCCCCCCCATCGAGAAACACACAAATAGTTCGAACTTTGCGGAGAGAAGGCTACCGTGCACATGTGGTATCGTAATCATGCCATATTCTTTAATCGGCGGTAGCCTTATAACGGAGATATTTTCGATGGCTAATTTGAGCGGATATATTATATTTCATTGGAAATTACAGTTTAATGCTCGTCGGTTAGTCTGGTCATATATACATAACAGTATCTTATATGAATGTATAACTTGTTAAATTATTGTGTATATCATCAAATAAATTTACTTACTAACTATTATACTTACACATTATTAAAAAGCTTTAGTTAATCAAACATTTAACATATGTTCATTCGATTATGGCTTGATAAAATGATCATAGTATATTAGCTGCTTGAGTGATTCCATTCCGCCATCTTGTTGTCTATCAAAACAGCACGGCATAGATTTAGAAAATTCACATTCAAAGGAACAAAGGTCTAATTTAACAATAAGATCAAAAATAGTTCTTTGACAGTTTCATCAGTTTCTACATATATTGATAAATAATAATTACATAAATCACATAAAGGTCTACAGGTTTTGAAAATTCTATTATGTAGTGAACTGGTAGACGTTTTTATATGGCTGTCAACTTTATTAAGATTAAGGGCCTTCAGTAATTGCGAATACCTAATATAATCTAGTCTATTTTCCAATTGTTTTATAATGGCGTTACTTAGATGTACATATTCTAAAACATATACTGACGTGGGTTGGCATATTGTTTTAAAAAGATATGATTGTGTCTGACTCTAGACCCGGATAGCACACGCTAACACCGGACAAAGCAAACTACCTTTTGCGACGTTTAACAATTCGGTATTGAGCATGGATAATTAAATCAGCATTCAATGTAAAATATTCAACGAATGTAACAATCACCGGAGACAGTTACTACATATTGGTTCTATGTTCTAGGATGATGATTGATGTTTTACGTTGAAGGCTAAATGGGCCGAGCGACCTCCGATGGTAATGAAGCGAAGTCATAGATGAAACAACCTTCGGATATGCCCACGCCGAGATTCGAACACGGGTGGGAGGGATCTGTGATCCAACACGCTACCGCTAGACCATGGAGGGACCTTCTATGTTCTAGGATTAGTATTGATACTACTCGGTTTTCTTAAGTTATACTACACGAACTTAATTTTACTGGCCAACTATGCGTAATTAAAATCAGCGTAATATGTTTTTATATATTTTTATTTAAATAATTTGTCCTTAAATGCATAGATCTACCTAGAAATATAACTTAAAAAGTAGCCCTCAGCTAACTCGGTCTTTAACTAAGGGATTAGAAAAATGAATGATGAGTACATGTCATAGTCCCAACCAATATCATCTTCACCACCGTTTACGACTTCGGTTCAATTCAATTTGTTTATTTCAACATTCAAAATACATAATTTGAATTAAAGCAAACGCATATAGAATGTTGAAAAGGAGGATGCTTGAAGCATTGCTTATATAATGCACCCGCAAATATTGTTTTGCCATATTGTTTTGCCATATTTGTTTGCAAACACAGATAAACAATCACTCATACATTCATGTGTGTGTGCGTGTGTGTGTGCGTGCGTGCGTGTGTGTGTCTGTTCATAAAAAGGAACTTTAATGAGAGCCATAAGAACTCTAATAACGCACAGTACAGGGGAACACCAGTTAGCCACCATAAATTACTGCCACCTGGCGAATGAAGGTTTTGCGAACGGGCGGACAAACGCAAGTTCGCTTTTAATTATCTATTTCCAGGTCTTTGGATGAAGGCTAACTCTTCCCTGTGGGTGCCCTATCGTTAGTGTATAAACGAACTACGCCGGTCGTGCTCGCCGCTCGGCTACCTCTAATAGTTATGCCGGCCGCCGTATTGGTAATGGTGCGGCCGATTTGGATCCTACACCCCTATATGTATGCTACTATAATAATAATAATACTGTCGTTATTGGATTATTAGTGTTATTCAAATATATTGTTGTGACATAAATAATACTCCTCACATTAAAGTAATTTTTTTGGCATTATTACATCTAGTTAAAGGGACAGTTCACCCTCAGATAACATTACTTAAATATGTAATGCTTATAACAGTAAACAAAAATGTCACGATAATAATCACGAACTATACCTGATATTATAGACATAAAGAACTAATCCAAATTACTGGAGGCCCGTCATTACGGCTGCACCGGATGCCAGATTCGAAGGTGGGAAAGAGAAAAGTCAAGTGCTCTGACGTCACCTGGGCCAGGCGTACACAGAGTTCACATAGACGCCAGTTATTGTTCCCGGTTCTGTTCGCATTATTTTCCATCATTTCAATCGGAATCATCTTCATCTTGTAAATTTCCTTCTGGCTCAAACTGATATGGCGGAATGTCAATCGTGATGTAACTTTAGCGAAATTACTACGTTTTGTTTTGGAATTATTGTTGGCTAACACTTGTTTACATGCTTTTAAATGGGTTATACAGACTTCCGGTCAAATTGGTTGGTTCAAATGACGTCAACATTCAGGAGCTTTTCCCGGTTTGTGTCTAGCTTCAAAATGGCGGCGCGCACAGGGCATTAATAGTCGATTAATCAGCACTTTGAAATGGATTATTTAATATGTGGGTGATCGTTTTCACATTTTTGACATCACTTATGATATTTGTGAACATAGCTGTATTAGCCTTGAACATTTGAAATGAATATTAATTGTTCCTTTAAATATTTCTGTTGAAGTACCAATGGGAAATGCAAACGTACCATTTGATCAAGGAACAAATTAGCGTGCTTTGCTTACGTTGAAATTCAATGGATGGCTGCATAGAACCATATACGGAACGTGGTTATTGGCATATATACAATGGCATATATACAAAAATATTGCCTATGGCAAGTGCTGGAATTGCGCCCCTGTCTAAACACATGAAGCCCATTTTTAGATAACTTTACCATAAAATAAGCCCAAAAGTTAATTTCGTTACTCTTTTAATTAACAAGTTATGGCACTACTGAAAACTATAATTGAACATTCTTTGTTTTCACTGATGGAAATTGCTTTATGATGTGGTCAAAGTCTGTTTTTTGAGTTTCTTCTCCTTCTACTCTCGGCAGAATATGATTACATAGTCTGCCTTGGCGATGGAAACTGCGATGGTTATCATTATCTGAATTGTAATGCGAAGATTCGGTAAGACTCCAGGGGAACGTTTTAGTCAGATTGACATTTTCCCTAACTCAAAAGAAAGTTAGGGGAAAAATAATTTGACCGTTTTACTAAGAAGATGTCGTTCGTGGTAGCCTTTGGCCGTGATCAACGACGTCGCCAACGTATGTTTCGCTCACAGTCTAAACTGACTGACTTTCCGACATCGCGTGGAATGATTCAGGACATAATTATTGGTTGTGGTAGAACTCGTTTTGCTTGTTGTATCAGAAGATCAAACACCACAGGTAAAACACAAATATCGTTTTAACTCTTCACAATTTTGCCTGTCAAGTGATACATACCATAGGTCAAGGACGCAAGAGAAATTCTTACAAAAACACTATAATGTTTGAATATACCTGTCTATAGACCAAAATGCTTAAATGACCAATAATTTATTTGCAGCAATTATTCATGATTAACATGCCATAGGCGTATATATATATATATATATATATATATATATATATATATGAGGTGTGCCCACTTTGAAGTGTTTTATGCAAGAAAAGTAAATTAATGTATTGTTTGTTGTTCCCCAGAAAATAATGTATCTACATATGCTAACTCACAATAATCCACATACATTTAAATGAATAACAATGATAGGTTATTTTAACTGAAATTGACAATATTTTAATTCACCTTGACATTAAATAGAATATGAATTACGACATAAATACAACATAAACATAACTGCTCTGCATATGTTTCTGTTTGTGCATTTTGGTAGCATTAAGATAATTTGCCAAGGTCGGTTATTTTTGGAAATTGCCCACATCCATGGCATCAGCAAATCAAGCGTGTGCAGAACAGTTAAATATGTTGGCTGCTATTGGTGTTCCTTAGAACCTCACGAAATAAACATCCCTATGGACTCATAAATATTATACGCGCACGCACGCACATACGCACGCACGCGCGCAAGCACAGACAATTATTATGGCTTTGGTACAGTGGAATATTATAAAATAATTTAATTCTAGATGATAATGATGATGTACGTTTGCGCATAGCTCACCGAGGTCGCCTTAATATGCTCACAAGTCTAATGAAGTTCTTGCCCGTAATTATCTTCAGAAAGGTTAAGATACTTTAATTCTATCATTGAGGAAGGTGCTTATGTTATAAACATGTTATTTATTCAAATTGCTTCTAGAACACCAACAGTTCTCATTTTCATCGAAAGGATCCTTATATTGCATTGAGAAACTCAACTAAGGTCACAAGAAAACATGGCCAATTTCCTCTCACCGAAAAATATCTTTAGCGTGACTGGCAAATTCTCTCAGCTGAATAAACGTTAACTGGCAAACCAAAACTGAACGTGTGAGCATTTCATTTATGAACTAGGGATTTGCAGTTTAGTCCAGTTTGAGTCCAAGCACAAAGAAACCAAAATGTACGGATCAATGGCTTCATAAGCAATCGAACTGTAAAAGGTAAATATCATCACAAAATTTGCAAATGTTAGGACGTCAGATGTGTCGGAGAAAGAGAACAGCTTTTATGGAAACATTAAAGTATAGATGTTATCAATTTTACACCCACACACACGCATACACGCACGCACGCACACCCCCAACACCAATACACACACCTGCAAACGAATATACGCTTAATAATTCTGTCTTAAGCGGTTTTGTTGTATCTACGAATTTAAATGACCAATATTAAGGTACTTGTGATTGTTTTGTTTATCTTCGACGCTGATAGCGCCGAAGGCCACCTCCGTGGTCTAGTTGGTAGCGCGTTGGACGACAGATCACTACCACCTGAGTTCGAATCTCGGCGTGGGCATATCTGAAGAGTGTTTCATTTTTGACTTCGCTTCATTACCTTTGGAGGTCGCTCGGTCCATTTAGCCTACCATGTGTACAAAAATGGGCGTAAAACATCAATCACCAATCATGATAGCGCTGAAGCTGAAAGGTGACTCCGTATGGGAAACAAGATCACCAGATGTAACGTGACATAGATACACTGAGTTCCGATTTGATTTTAGGAGGTTTGCAGAGCAGAGTAGAGCTGTACCAACCACAATAAGGAAGACACAAACACACGTTCGGGGTTTGACGTTAACTTTAAAATGACCCACAGCTCTGGTTACTCAATCATCGCCTAAATTTCGGAGTGAAGCCTTTCCGATGGTCCCGTGGTTAAAGTATAGCACTACAAGCCTATAGGTTATAGATTCGAATCCGGCTAATACACGCCTCTGTCGGGTGTGTTTCCCTTAGACAATGGCTCTTCGACCATATGCTCCAGGCGTGACCAGCTCCGAGGCTAAACGAAACAAATCTCCTCAAGTGAACCTTCTTGAATAAAAATAGTGTTTATTAAACTATAAAAATACAATATATATATATATATATATATATATATATATATATATATATATATATATACTATATTATTAAGATTATAATCCTTAATGTGTATTTTTTGTATGACGATTGTAGCATTTAAACTAGCAAAGTAGACTGATATTTAAAAGCTTTGTAAACGATACGGACCTTGATGCGCATGCTCGTCGCGGAATCATGGCTGCTTTGGTGATATTTAAGATCAGAACGTTGCGACGTGACAACAACTGAATACCTATTTCACGATGGAGAGCAAACGCACAGATGAAGATGGGATTGGCATTTTCGTTCGTGATTCATCAAAGTTTGAAGACCATTCGCATTTTCAGGTCGAAAATTAACAGGTGGCTAATCTATTCGGGAATGTTCATCGATGAGATCCAATCTTGAGAAATACAGATACAAAAATGCAATTTTCTTCTACCAGCAGCCGCTATTAAATGGAACAAATAAGACCTGCAATGTTACAGGACATGTCGGATGACGTCACACGGAATCGACTACTGTCTCTTTTTGTTTGAAGCTTTACTACCGGAAACCACGGATGGCTATCGTGGCCCATTGAACGCGAACCGATGCTCCCAAAACTCCCTTGCATATAATATAATGCAGCCTAGGGCTGTATAACAGGGTAACGACGAGTTAAGCATAAGGCAGACGCCATCTAGCGGAACTCCACTTGCGCAGTCGCATTTCGCAGGATACCGCTACGAGCTTCGGCATTTGTCCACTAAATCGTTGAACCGAATGATAAAAACATTCTTTTAACCAATCACGAAATCTCAGGGGTCACAAACGGGGTCACACGTGGATTTCTAGGCTATTACGTGTCCCACCTGGATGGTTTCTTCTTCTTCTTTAATAATATGCTATTGTTAATCTATAAAATTAGATTCGTTTCCTGTTGTTTGTATCTGGTTCAGCGGTGATACGAAACTGGGTGCATTTTTCTATCGGACTTTTTATGCTAGCCTTCTCATTTAATAAGCGATTTAAATGGACGCTTCCCCCACAGCCAAATCCCCTGACGAGTTTGTATCTAATCGCAATACACCATCCACATCATCCTTTATTCATTGTTTGCAATACTTATGTTTATATTTATGCGATTATTTAAAATTTATTACTGAGACGGCCGTAGGACAAATGAATAGTCATGAACTATTTTGGTGGCTCTGACGAAAACATTCCAAACAACGATAACTCTGTAATTTTTGTGAGTACGAGAAACTGACATCGAAACTTACATCACTGAGATAGTTATTTTTCGTTGTGTTTTATTTCATATTGTTCCAAATAACTTATTTAGAATATTAATAGTCATAACATTTCACTGACTGACTGACTGACTGACTGACTGACTGACTGACTGACGACTGACTGACTGACTGACTGACTCACTCACTCACTCACTCACTCACTCACTCACTCTCTCGCACATATCAACCACCCCCAATATATATATATATATATATATATATATATATATAAATTAACATCTTTTTTCTCTTTTTTTCTGTTTAAAATCTCACTTATAATAAAATATTCACATGCCTGCACCATGGCTCGTATTGTCAGTTCCTGCTAGTGTTAACCTGCTTTGAGCATTTAGCGAATTATAACAAAATATAATAGGAAGCCTTCATTATTAAGATAAGAACCCAGTAAAAATGATAAGAAATGAAAACGTGCTCATAAACAGGTGAGTGAGCATTGGTCACAGTAAGTTGAAGAAAAAAAGAAATTGATTGTTATGACTAACAACAAATGGTTCGTGATATCCTGTTTAGAAGTGAGCGCTAAATAAATCTATAAATACGCCAGCCAGCCTCAGTAGTGCATCATTCTAACAAGCGACGATGAATACGTTTCTGCTGGTGTCGCTGTTTTGTGCGGCGTTCACTAGCCAAGCTAGCGGCTTGAAGAGACCTAGAGGTGATGGCATTAAGAGCGTCCCGGAAAAGGATGCGCAACGGGAAAGGATAAGGGACCAACGATTAACCACAATCTCAATTCCGGGGAACGTTGTTGATGATCGAGTGAAGAGTAAAAGCCCAAACGACGATGATTCGACGAAAATCGTGAACGGTAAGGATTAGGACAGAAAACATAATTGTCTTTGTTGGTCGTTGGGATAAAATGGCATATTGTGATGCTCTACTCCGCTGATATATCTTTCAGGTGTTGATGCCAGTCCTGGCGAGTTCCCTCACCAAGCTCAGCTCCTGTACAACGGAGCCCATCGTTGCGGTGGCTCGTTGGTCCATGCATGTTACATGCTGACGGCCAAACACTGCGTCTCCGGATTGGACAAAGCTGACCTTACGGTACGACTGGGCGAACATAAACGATCGGATTCCGATCCATTCATGACAGAGCACACGGTGGTAGTCATCATCCAGCATCCATACATCGATGTGGCACTTCTTATCATAACGCCAAGTGCCGACCTGGCTAATATCAGGATCAATACGATCCCACTGGCTTCCGTCACACCATCCGTTGGCACCAACGCCACGGTAACAGGCTGGGGACAGACGGAGAGTATGGTTTCTATGACGTTGGCCGACGTCCTACAGAAAGTGAGCATTCCCATCGCCGATCCCGACGTCTGCAATGCCGATCTTCCTGGAATCGTTCATTCGGACGAGATCTGCGCCGGAACTGAAACGGGTATGTACAAGAACGCGTGTCATGGCGATTCCGGAGGTCCACTGATAACTTCCGATGGCAACGGTGGTGTGCTGCAGGTCGGCGTGGTATCCTGGGGAAACGGTGGTTGTCCATCCAACCATCACTACGCTGTCTATGTGAACATCGCAGGGGTGCGTCCTTGGATCGTGGACCACCTTCCTTCGTCCACGCCGTCTGCCGGCAGCGACTGCCAGTGCGTACAACCCGCCGTCAAACCGGACGGTACTCCAGTGCCGGCGACGTACGATGGAGCGCACTGTTATTTAGGACCGGCGAGGGAGGGCTGCAACGACGAGAAGCAAGAGACGAAATCTTTCATTTATGCCAATCGCTACTATATCAAATCGAGCGAGGCGACGTTCTGTCCCGTCGGCCTTTTCGACTCGTGTAACTGTTACATAATGGCCAAGCCTAGCGGAGGTTTTATATACCACAACAAATTCTATCAGACTCTTCCTAGTTCGGGGGAGTGCCCTGCTGGCACTTCGTACGACGGAGCAAATTGTTTCATCATGTCTGCACCGTGGGCGACAACCGCTTTTATTTACGATAACAATTTCTATACGACAGCGAGGAAGACGTGTGCCGAATCAACCCAGTTCTCGTTTGATGGGGCAAATTGTCGCTATGTGAAATCTCCAGGACCGAATCCCTTCATCTGGAATGACGCGTATTACAGCGACAAATCTGGCGGAACTTGTCCCACCGGAAGTACGTGGGATGGCGCTCACTGCTATTTTCAACATGCGCCATGGGCCACATCGCCCTTTATTTGGAACGGTTATTTCTACACGACCTTTCGGAAGAGGTGTTTTCAGGGTGAATTTGATGGAGCCAATTGTTTGATAATGACACCGCCAGAGGGAGCCACTGCGTTCATCTATGACAACAAATACTATTACGGTTGGTAAATGAAGGGCGATATTTGATGATGATGATGATGTGCCTCCTATGTTGATACAGAATGCCAAATTTAAAATGTGTATCTTCCTAAGAAATGATAGCATTTTTCTGAATGTACAAAAATAAACTGCATGAAGAGGTATTAAATATCATCTATGAATAACCATGCACAAACACCCTATTTAAAATAATATATATACATCTACCGGTACTAGCAAACAAAATCAAATAGAAATACACGGTAAACATGCTCTTGTTAAACGTTGTTATCCAATGTGATTGTTTTACCACTTCTAATGTAATAGCAGCCTAATAAAAATTAACACCATGCATTACTGAACATCACCAGCTAACGTCAAATAAACAAACATACAATACGACAATTAATAAATATAAATTTAACCTCACGTCAATATCAAATTATTTTTGATTAACCTTCCGCGTCACATTTACATGTTGCTGTGTCCAAATAATATTCTAAATTATTCACTGTATCAACATAAATGAAAACATATTGATGCAATGTGTGGAGTGGTAGTTTTATGATTAATTGAATAGGTAATGTAAACTGAATTTGTTGCTTTTGTATATCACTTAATTAATTATAGAATACTATAATATAGCACCTCTGTGGCATTATGGGTAGAGTATGGGACTATTTACCAATGGCTATGGTCATACTATGCGGGAGGTCTAAGATTCTAAATAATTAGTTCCGTGTCATGTTACCAGCCGCGTAAAATACCTTTCATTTCGGCTTATATATATATATATATATATATATATATATATATATATATATATATATATATATATATATATACCCATTCTATTTATTGGAGAAGAAATAATATTTACCAAATATCACATACAAACTTCTTGAGGCCCGATAGGAATTTCAAACTTTTTTTTTCAAACTTTGTTATTTTCCCAAATTGTTTTTTAAAAAATTTTTAAAAATTTTTTTCCTTTATCATTAAAAAGACAAATATTAGATGAGATCCGATATATATATATATATATATATATATATATATATATATATATATATATATATATATATATCAACCCAAAAAGATACAGCAATTGAAAAATAGATCAGAGACTTTCTAACGGGGTCACTATTTGCACAAACGTCAGATTTATAACAGTCCACTTTACCTTTGTCAATTACTTCTTTATGGATATATGTCTCTAGAAACAATAGATTATTCTGGATTCAAAATCTTTGAAAGAGAGACAATTTGGGTTTTATAGTTAATATAGTATTGCTTTGAAGAAAAAACAGCAATATAAAAATGCTATAAAAAGGGCTGCTTAGATAATTAATCTAAACATTCTCACTACCCGTGATCTGACTTGGGTGTTTCTCCCCAAAATCCCCCTTGGTGATTGTATTTGTTTTGTTTGGGGGCTTAGGGACTGGTGGACATTAAAATATCTCAGCAAAAAAGTCGCCCCTCTGGATTCAGTCCCTGAAGAAACGTCCAGGTTTGAATTCACGGGTTGAATTCTCGTCCTGTGCCTTATTATAAAAGCTAAAACACACATTCCCCTCAAATTATTCTTTTTCTTTTTTCCCAAATTTTGAATATTTGATATAAAGGGTTTGACGAGTAGGTCATAGAATTTATTGGATTTGTATGCTTATGAGGTATTTGTCCCTCCAGCAAATATCATCATATTATGCTGCGGGTTTATATGTTCCCTTTTTGTTGGGGCTTTTTCCCCCATTCGAAAAGTTGATCT
>JAODUP010001990.1:0-20251 GCA_025642065.1 Paralvinella palmiformis
ATTCTCCTGCAGCACGGTTCATGTAGACCTGATCTGTAAGGGGTTTGCTCGATATCATCTCAATAATGCGTTCAATTAGACGGATTCCACTAGTCGTGTTCCTGATCAAGAAGAATCCCGAATTGATTTCATTTACTTTTGGATTGATCTGCGTTACTAAGTCGGAGTCCTGATCGTTTTGAAAATATGGCATTGGATCTTTTAGAAAAACAATATCCAGATCAACGAGCAATACATTAAATCCTCTTTTTAGACAGTCAAGGATTATGCGTGGTTTGATACAGACCTTAATGTTGTATTCCCTGGAATTGAATATACTTGCCGTTTTGGCCTTCGTCATGTTCAAATACTGAACACAATGAGCTCCATATGGCTCAATTTCAGAACATCCAAAACTATCGGAAGAGACAAACAGATGATTCGTGATGTTAAACCTTTTGAATGATGTTAAATACAAATTCTTTGCGATTGCTGCATAAGTGAAGTCAAATGATGCTATGACAATTAAGCCACTTGAAGCATACGTTTTAACTGCTTCAAAGAAAGTTAGCTTTTTGTTTTTCGTATTAGATAACGTGTAAATCAGTTTATGAAAATGTGTCTTCTTCAAGTGAGAAAAAGTTGTTGGGGTGAAGATGAAAGTGTGTTGACTATAAAAGCTTGAACCAACTTTTATATTTTTCTTGTTGACTTCGTAAAATATGAAGCATATTGTAGCACAAAGGGCGCAGCCCAATAACATTCGTAATCTTCCTGCAATAAACGTAATATTATATTACATGACTAATATATGTAAATACACTTTTATAAAATACGACAAATATGTATCATTGTTAAATGTATTCTAAAAGATACTTTAAGTCAAGATCCTTGTCTATTAGGAAGCGAAATAAAAGTTCAAAGTTCAACAATTATATATTATACTTGCCGGTTTTGGTAGGTACTTTCAAATATGTCATTATGATTTCTTTATCAAGTAATCGTCGATTCTGTAGAAAGAAATTTCATCCATGTATCTCAAGTTATTAAGGTCAATAACTCTTTAATGACTTTGTACTACTGACTGACTGAGCAACTGACTGACCAACTGATGATCCGACAGATCATTCCTTCTAGAATAACACTGAATGAAAACTGACCAACCACGTGACCACTTTATTTATATTTTGATGGCTTAATGGCTAACTTCATTCCTTCTTCACTCCTTCTGGTCATTTGACTAGTCACACTGACTCACTGAAACACTGACTGATTAATTAACTAACTCGTCACTCGCTCTTTCACTCGCTCAGTCGCTCACTTAACCCATCACCCACTCTATCACTAATCCGCTTACTCTATCTCTCGGTCACACTCACTCATTAATGTTACGGTACTTCACACCACTCATTAATGAGGGATGAGGTATCCTACTTAATTAATAAAGAAAGAAATAATAATAATTAACGGATCAGATGAATAAAATACCTGGATCTTATTTTTACTTACTGTCATATGTGATTCACTCAAAAGCAAGAACTGATACAAGTCTCAGATAGCTCCGTCTTAACGCATTGGCCCAATGGGCATTTGTTCGGGAATCGAACAAACATAGGGGCCCCACAAGCATAGTGTCCATGCTAATTGTTGTATGTTAAGCACACTTATTTAACCCTACTGTGCCGTCTTAACGCATCGGCACGCTGGACAGTTCTTCGGGGCCCCACGACCATAGGGGCCGCATGCTAATCTATGTATGTCATATGTTGCTGTGAGTGGTTGTGTAGTTAGGGGCCCAGTGAAATGCTTTGCACATGGCCTGTTATGTTGTTAATACGTCACTGCTCTGAGGCCGTAATGGCAATAAACACAATCCTCCAACAGAAACGAACTAGTATTTTCTCGATTAACTTAAATCATGGTCATGAAGTTTATAAACATTCACTAAACTGAGGACATTATGGCATAACAAGATTCAGGTATCACGTCGAGATATTTTTCATACCCAACATAAATAATATTAAATTAACATCTGTTAACTGTATTATCTAGACAATTTATCCATCAGTCTCATTATAATAGGTGAATGTTTTCAAGTTATGGATAATTATATCGATCAATAAAACACACTAAGATCTAATATAATATGGACATGTCGTTTTTATTGCTTAGGTTATTATATTCAGTCGTAATATAAGCTCATCTCTAACAATCGATCTTGTATTATCTTATCTAAATATAGGTATTATCTAAATACCTAACATATTTAAAAGAGCTAAATTTTCTGGATGTATTTTGTACATAAATACGCTGGTTTATAGATATTATAATTAGACTAATTTTAAAAGCTGTGTTTTAAGAACTTAGCAAAATATTTTTTTAGTTACAACAAGTTTAATATGATCAGCTAAATTATTGCATAGCCTAGGAGCCTTAGCTTTTAATTTTATAATAAGAGTCTTTTCATATAGAATACACTGTTAATTATATTCCTAGATAATTATTCAAGATAAGACCTAGAGTACTCACTGACATGAAGAATTTACATAACTGGAAGCAACTTTAATGCGCAGATTCCTAGTTTGATTTCCACATGTTGCTTGGTTGATGTGTATGGCAATAATATTCAAAATCATTCCATTTAATAATTTCACCAACTGGTTTAGCGTGCACACAGTAATATTTAGCGATTAAAACGACTCTATGTGGTGCACCAAAATGTAATTGAAACATAGTGATATATGACCTCACATAAGTTAAGGTCTTTCCTTGGTGCTAAAAGAATATTGTAGATGCGTCAGTGATATAGGGATATTGATTGCACCAAAAACTGCAGAATAATTCAGTATAAATAATGCAGCCATTGATCCTTCACCAAGAGCCTCTGCTATGGCACTATATTCTTGCAAGAGAGTAGATTCTTTTAAATGATAAACAGACAGATAATTACTATGGAAGTTATTGTCATCCAATTGCTCTTCTTTGAAGAACATTGATAAAAAAAAACCCACTAAAATATGAACTATAGAGACTCGGACGAGCACACAACACAGCATCATATCACGCTTCGGACAAAAAGTATTCAAAATTAACACTAAGTACTGAAACAAACTCGAGATACAAATCTTCATGCGTTATAGATATAACAGCAGTCCGTCAATGGGTAAATCAGTTATATTGTTATCTTTTGTCTTACATACCAAACCATTATCTATGGCATGATATAACATGGTAAATAATTAAACACATTATGTAATCGTGCAAGTAGTCGCTCAGTACGGTTATATTTTCAATGTAATCGATTACGATTACATTGCATATGTAAATGGTGATTACGATTAGTTGAGTGATAAAATGTATAGAATACAAAATACTTCTGTTAAAAACCTTAACTACCTGAAGACATAAAATCTTCAGACAATACTGTCATAAGTCAGTACTTACACATCCTAATTAACTCGACTACAGAACAAAACTAAACTCACATTGAACTCACCTTAAGAGAATGTACGACCGGATGATGTGAATCAAATGTCAGATCTGTTGCTATTTAGTTCCGCGCTCTCATGCATACATATATACACACACATACAGAAACACGAACGCACACATCTGCTTTTGGAATAATCAGCTAATTAGATCTATTTCAGATTACAAAATACATTATTAAATAATAGATAGTACACCAGTCTGTCACCGTATTAATGAGGTTTTTATTACAACATGTCACAATATGTATAATAGTTAAGTACTGATATGATCAGATAACTGATGCCTGGCGGCAAGTATCACGCTGGATCTCTGGTCCGGGAATTGTTATATATGCCAGCAGCAACAGATTCATTAGGATTGTAAACCAGTGAATGAACCAGTGAATCAACAAGTGAAGCATTTACTAAATGAAGCAGTGCCTTTCGCAGCTCGATACCGACGCGTATTACTAAATATACTTATTATCAACTCTGCTAGACGTAGCAGCTTAATACATCGAGTCTTCCGTCTTCTGTGTGTGAAAGAACGCGTAAATGAATAATATAACTGATGCCGTCCGAAATATTGCAATTACATAAGGGTTTGTAACATGTTGAAGTTTGGGGTAGAGACTCCTGACTGTCGCATATTGGGCACAGCCACCTGGTGTTGATTTCTGTTATTATGACATAAGGGCGGCGGGCCTAGAATCATATACAATTTGTGATGTTTCCAATGAGCAGATCATGAGTTAATTTGATGGACTAAGTGACACGAGTATTTCTTTAAAATGTCTGTAATTAACAAACATCCGTATGATTGCGCACGGTTATTGAATATTGGTTTAAATACGGAGGTAAAAGTTACTTGCTAGTCCAGAAATCTACACCACGGCATCAACCCCCAGACAGCGTGGAATCCAAGTAATACCCCACTGGGTATCCAAGCCACATTAACCTTGACGGCAACGACCGAGCCGATATGCCAAACATACCCCAGGCACATTCAACCATGTTGTTGACAGATTCATCTCTAATCAACTTGAATCGATCTACACAGACTATACTTCACCATCAAAGGATTGGTACCAGAAGACCACGGTTGTTGGACATAATATCCTCAACAACAGATTGGCCGACACCCAACTCAGAAGACTACGTTTCTGGACTTACACAAGGAACTTCACCGCCCCGTCACCCCTAACACTATATGCCGGCACTGTCAACAGGTGTACGACCCGGTCCATTATCTGATCAACTGCACAGCCTACGCAAAGCACCGAAGAACACTAAAAGGTCACCTCTACCCGGAAGACAACAAACTTCCAGACCATCACCTAGCACAACTGATCATAAGAAATCAACATTCCTACCAGACATCATAACCACACATCTCCAGAAAGACCCTTACACATACCAACAACAACAACAACGAGGAAAGATCAGACCCCTCTGTGGACTAGTGGGTAAGGTTCGAAAATCGGCCGCGACATTATATATAGATGGGGAAGTTTTTCGTCCAACCAGGCAACTGGCAAGATTTTTCTCCCCCGAACATAACATTTATAGTAAACTGAGGTTCCCCCACTTCAAAAAATTGCCATCATCAGAATAACAGAAACTTTGGCTTGATGTATGCTGTGGACAAAAGATACGATGGAAGGATGGAAACGCAACGATGATCAACGGAAAGAATTCCCAATACACATTTATTTGGCAAAGGTGTCCAGGTGGAACTCATCATCTGGATTTATTCGTTTCAGATGAGTTTGTATACAGGTTGAAGTGAAGCATGTGTGTGAGTGACTGGTGATGGTAAAGCTAGTGATTAGGGAATATCTGATCAGTGTGAACTCGGACTATGGACTATGAGTTAGACAGAGCTAGTAAGCCAATGATACGTTCGGGAATGCCATATATGGCTCTTTGCACAGATTAATGAAGGTTAAAATGGTCGCTCTTTGATGGTGATTTGAATGAGAGTGATGAGCTGCAGGTGGGTGGGGGGTTGATTTGATAACCAGATACACAGATGGTGAAAGTGGAAATGGTTGTGTGTGGAACATAGTTAAAGAAGGATAAGGACGAACTTCTTAATTACACATCGGATGGATTGACGGTAACACAGTCGATTTCCTGATGATATGTGAGCAACATCAAATATATCTGGAATGTGGACTGACAGGTGGAAATGGACAAATGTAGTTCCAAGAGATATTGGTGTTGAGGCGGATGTGAAGTGTGATGATATAGGAGAGAAGGAAGGAGGAGATATATTTGTTCAGGATAGTAACACAGTTGGCAAAGGAAAGCTAGGATGTAGTTGGGGTGAACTGTTTGAAGAATAAGAAGGTATGAACAGATTCAAACCGAGAGATGGACAGGAATATATGGCCAGGAAGATATGGAAGGAAGATAAGTGAGCTATTGGAAAAATAAAGACTAGAAATGCAGATGGACCAAAACTGTTAATGAGTGAAATCATTCGTGCAGGTTGACAGGCCAATGCGAAGAAGATGACAAAACATCTCTGACAACGTAATGGATGAGGAAAAACTGCCGAGATACAGGGAGCTAAATACTGTTATACCGATATACAACGAAAAGTAGGTCTCTTTTTGGCTATATTGGGTGATAAAGCTGTTAGAACGTGAAATGAAGATATTGCAGAAGGTTTGGGAGAAAACGAAAAGAGAGAAAATGAATATGTCAGAAAAAAAGACGACAGATTAAATATTTCTAGTACGGACCTGAAGAAGGCATTCGATAGTGTGCCAAAAAGGTAGTATGGTCGACATTGAGGAATCTGAGGATATAAGAATGGCTAGTGAAAGGAAACAATGAATGATTTGGTGTTGATGCTTCAGAGAATGAAGGAGAGTATATTGCGATTAAAAAAGAATAATGGATACAAAACGGCTTATTGTTAGCATGAGTAAAACAAAGGTGATTGTATTAAGGTTATGTTGAGAGGACACGGAAGTGATCGGGTGCTGTTTATTGGAAGGGTGTTAAGAATCAGAATGAAGGGGGTGATTGGTGGATCCAATACCGCTGTTCATGGGTGGAAGATTCAGTAAGAACAATTCAGGATGCATGTATGTGCAAAGTATGCGAGAGAGTAGGTGATTTAAAGTAAATAAATATATAGGATAGACTAATCTGGTAATAGGTGTGTTTCTATACAGAATTGCAGCAGCGAATTTAGTTCCAGTGGGATTCTGTATGGGTAAGGTTTATAGCGCTGTGAAAGATCTTCACAAGTAAGGATGGGTCATCGATGCTAAAAGGGAGTGACACATGAGCCATGAATGCAGAGCAAATACAACGATTTGCGCAGACAGATATGAGAATGCTGCGATGGAAACGGGGTATAAGGTTCCAAGTGTAGTGCTGATGAGGAGAATCCGGATTAAACTGGTTACTGAATTTCCCAATACAAATCGGTTCACGTGAATGGGACATCAGTTACGCAAAGATGATATATATATATATATATATATATATATATATATATATATATATATTTTTTCTCACTTTCGTAAATTAAAATATACACTCTATATTATTTATATATTTTACATATTTTAGCATCATACTTTAGAACGTTAACAAGGAAAGGCTAAAATTTAAATTAAAGATTATTAATAAAACTCATCAGCTACGGAAAGTCAACAAATGGAAAATACCGCATCTGTAAACATCCTCCACGATTATATGTCCATACAACACTAAATATAATCTTATTTGTCATGTTATTTCCCTATATAGCAAACGTACGAACGGAATACCAATATAAACAACTGCTTAAACGTTTTCTTTATCGCTTAGTCTAGCCTGATTTATGAAAGCAAATATTCAAAAAAAATTATTTCTCAACTATTTATTAATAGAGAGTATTAAAATTGCCCTACGTCTTACTCTAGCTTTACATTTCGGCAAAAATGTGTCTTTCATTCACGCATTCTTATGATTTACGAATTACTCCGTACTTCTATTAATAGTGAACTTCTGCCCTTGAAAAGTTAATTCATAAGATGAAGGTTTTTGTTAATGTGTCTTCAGTTAGTTCCATCGAACATATCTGGTAATATAGAAAACAACCAACGCTAAGTCAACGTCAGCACAATATTTATATTCGTAGTGGATAGTGATGATAAAGTTTCTTTGCATTAGAAATTCCATCATTGGCACACTTTACTTACTATTCAGCAAATTGATATACAATGTACCTAGTTACAATGCTTATATGACTTACACTATATATTATTTATATTATCTGTTTATTTCGAGAATTGACCAGAGTAATAGAATCGACACTTGACGAGTACTTTATCTATTTCTCACCTAAATAAGTAGCCTTCACCATATTCCATGCACGTCATAGCAAATGTTAGACTATACCATTAAGCGTGATGTACTAATTGTTTAATCACTAGCAATTCCATACGAAACCATTTCACAACGATTTATTTTTATTTTTGTAAGGATCTACATTTCCATCCCATTTTTAGTCCAATACTGTTCGTATTTTTCAGTTAACCTAATGCATATTTGTACATGTATATCTGTTTCTTTGTCTGTCGATACAAATAAACAACGAATACGCTAAATATTTTTATTTTTGTAAGGATCTATATTGCTATCCCATTTTTAGTCCAATACTGTTCATATTTTTCAGTTAACCTAATGCATATTTGTACATGTATATCTGTTTCTTTGTCTGTCTGATTCGATACAAATAAACAACGAATACGCTAAATATTTTTATTTTTGTAAGGATCTATATTGCTATCCCATTTTGTCCATACGTTTATATTTTTAGTTAACCTAAGCATATTTTACTTTTAAATTTTTTCTTTGCTTCGATACAAAAACAACAAACGCTTATTAATTTTTATTTTTGTAAGGATCTATATTGCTATCCCATTTTTAGTCCAATACTGTTCATATTTTTCAGTTAACCTAATGCATATTTGTACATGTATATCTGTTTCTTTGTCTGTCGATACAAATAAACAACGAATACGCTAAATATTTTTATTTTTGTAAGGATCTATATTGCTATCCCATTTTTAGTCCAATACTGTTCATATTTTTCAGTTAACCTAATGCATATTTGTACATGTATATCTGTTTCTTTGTCTGTCCGATTCGATACAAATAAACAAGGAATACGCTAAAAATAGCCAAGGAAATACAAAAGGGAACCTTTGATGGTGAATGTCAATGGCACACTGGAAATAAAATCCAGGATTATCTGATGTTACAGGAAAACAAAATGTGGCAAATTTGCCGACCAGAATTCGCATTGCCGAGTTCCTGTAAACCAACTTTAAACAAATCGACCCCAGAAACCCATGTTCCAGATGGAAGTACAAACACATTGTCTTAGTCTTAAAAAAGAAACACCGATCATGCTTCTTGGCAACTTGTATCCATCTGTTCATAAATAAATCTCAATAACAGCAGCGTATACAATGGACCAAGACTGAGTGCTAAAAACCTTATACCACATGTTACTCAGGCCACAATATAGTTGCAATGGAGAAAATGTATTCATTCCCAGAGCCCCTATCATATCAACTTATAACAGATTCAATCAATCAATCAATCAATCAATTCATATAACTGTTTAAAAATACATGAAGAAATAAATTATGTATGTAAAAGTTGTATCATAGTTAGTAGTATACAGTCCCAAGCAATAGAATAGAATCATGTACACTGTAACCTGAAAACACTCTTTCGTTGTTTAATTTGTTTAACAAGATAATATCAGTATTAAGTTTAAAGATATTCCATAGTTTAGAATCCACTTATAACAGAGCGTGAAGTCACTTAACATAGCATCTCATTTATTTATATCTATGAAATTTCGCACGGTGGAATTAAAATCAAGTAATCGATACAATTACAAGTCAAATCTTATTCAATAACATTGTATTTGAAATTTATGGTTATCATCAACACATGAGTCATTAAGAAGTTAAAAATCTTTCCTGAATGCAGTAAATTTCCGTTTAGTAATGAATGTAGGTTTATCGGTATTTCTGTTTGAATCATTTACAATATAGGATGTACCGAAGTGAACCGCCACATTAGTTAAGATAATTCCTGATAATGTGTCTTTGCAGGTCAGATTAGAATAGATATGATCAATCAGAGTAGCCGACGTGTGGGTCACTCTGGTTGGCTTGTGAATAACTGGCAAAAAACCTCGAGATGGAATACCATCAACATAGTCCCTTGTTTTATCATTAGTTCCATATTTCAATAAGCAAATATTAACATCACCAAGAATCAGGCTTGATTTACCCTCGGTATTGATAATTTCCATAATATCAAACAGTGTAGATGTAAATACATCAACATCGGCAGATGGTAGAGTATTGGGTCTATAAATGACACCAGCGATTATTTTCTTATGATATTCATTTTCCACTTCGACAAACAGGGATTAATAAACATGTGGAATGAATACGCTCAAGTCTTCCCTAACTTTAAAATTAATCGAGTCTTTTATAAATAGACCCACTCCACCTCTACCACCTCATTTCTACAGCGCGTTATAATATTGTGATATCCAGGGAGAACGATGCGGGGGTCTCTGTCAACACGAAATACCTCACTCACTCCAATTACATCAAAGGAAAATTCCTTGTTATGCAAATCACATACAAGATTATAGAACGCATCCCAATTTGACGATAAGCTTCTACAGTTTAAATGAAAACTAGACAGAGCAATCTTTGTACCTTCGATCATCTGGGATAATTGATAAGGTTCATAATATTTACAGTCTTGGTTACCCTGTTCAAGAGGCGAATCTCCATTTTCATCCAAATAATCCGTCGATTCATATAGAGTTTTAAAGTTATACCTGTTATCTACCTGGACCTGGTCAAGAGAAATGTTATCTGTAACCATTTAATTTAGATGACACGACCAGACATTCAAACACTAGCAGATCTGATATAACAATTTTCACTATATTGACTATGTGATTTAAGCATTCAAAGAAGAGAACAAAATTTATATACACTTGAAGATAATAACGGTGCATGAAGGATGCTAAATAGGTGGGAAAAATCTACCTTCCTAGTTGGCAGATAATAACTGATGCTTAATTTAATTTTGGAAATAAAAATTGGACATTGACAATTTGATTTGGATAAAATAGTGAATGACTTCAAAGGATGGTCCAACCATGTGGAACGACCACTAGGAGAACAATGTACAGTATAGGATAGAACATTTTAGTGCAGAACAACACGTGATAGGCCCATTCAATACAACAAGGAGTGACTCATTCCTATTTGTACACTTGAAACAAAGAATATACCATTTGAATGTTTAAAGAATAACGGGTGAGCCACGTGTTACATTGCAATCAGCTGTGGTCATGAACAATGAATGATACAACTGATTGTATAGTTAAATAACATGATGTGTATTATATCAGTATTCATGTGGATAAGAGTTTAATAAACACTGGTTACACTAAGATATAGGAAATTATCCAACAAACTTTCACAGTGCTTATTTTACAGTTGATAGTGCAGAAAGAGGCTAATGTAGTTCATGAATACATCAGGATGTAAGTTGGATTCATCTACTTTAGGAGAGTAAGTATTGTAATAAGTTAGAAATAAGTTATATTAGGACTAAGTTGTAAAAGCAATATTATATAGTCAGTTTATATTGCAGAGGTGATACATATAGAAAAAGTTAGTACATATAGATAGAATTAAGTGTTTACCTCACGCTTCGATTTACAGGTTATCACACAAATTATGTAACATCTCATCAGACACTATTTGCTTGATTTCCCCGTTTTGTAGCTTCACGAATATTGCGCCTGTTTTTGTCCAAGTGTCCAATAATACTTTCTCGCGTTTCAAACGTCTGGCCAGGGCGAATAAGCGGACACGATGCTTCGTCAAATCTTCATTTATATAAGCTCATTCTTGCTTTCATAAATTTGATCTTGTTTTCAAATTTAACAAATTTTACCAAAATATCTCTGTCACGGTCACGGTTGCCGACTCTATGCGATCTGGCGATGTCAATGCTGGTGATGTTAAGGTTTAAAGGTGTGCCCAGATCAATCACCATTTGATCCGTATCTCCAGGAGATGATACATCCTTGGATTCGGGAATGCCACGAACCCTGAGGGAGTTTCTCCTGTCAAACTGATCGAGCCTATCACATTTGAGTTCAAGGTCTCGGGTTCTGGCTGTCAGATCAGCTATCTGACTATCTTTTTCCGCAAGACGCTTCTCATAGCTGTCTTTGAGGGATTGTCCTTGGGCGCGTAATAACAGGACCATAGCTTCCAATGTAATAGGAGTTTTATCTGCCTTATTAGTGGTGATGAGCTTCTGAACAGCTACCTCAAAAGGGTCAGAGTCCTGTGGTTCAGACATGGAGGTTGAAATTCTAGTACAGGTAGCCATATTCTGTATGTGTCTGTATGTGTGTGTTTGTGTGTGTGTGTGTATGTGAGTGTATGTGTAAATATAATTTTTTATATATTAGTACATATATACGCAGCTATAACTGGAAATAAAGCATATATATATATATATATATATATATATATATATCAGTACATATAATATATATTATGATAATTATTATAATACCCCCGACAATAGCAGAAATAATAGTATTTTCACTCAGCCCAAAATAGCAGTTATAAGAAACCTTTATCAAGTGCATGTGTCTAAAGTATTTACTTTGCCAGCAATATTTATACCAGAATTCCCTAGCTAGTTTTAAATTTCAAACCAGAATCTAGAAACTGTTAACCTTTGTAGCCTTTGTGTAGAATGAAGCGCTGTTACCATAATCAAAACAACTGTTTTTATTAGAGTAATAGAAAATAAACCAACTTTCCAATTTTTCTTTCATAGCTGTAAAGATACCAAAACACACATATTAATAGTAATTAACTGTGTGTACTGAAATCTAACTGCTGTCGGTAATGAATGTTTGTTGCAGCTTCGGTTGAGATCTACTTCAGGAAATATTGCTTTGTTTTATTAAAGTAATTACTAGGGCTGAGAATTTTTATAATTGGGTTTAAGTTGTTTTTACTGGAGATGTTTTAAAAGAAAACCTATTCAGAGCTCCGGGAGACATTGTTAAATATAACGTTTTCTTACATTTTGCTAGAAACCAAGGAACCAGCTAGATTTTTGTGTTTAGAATAAGCTGTCATGATTCTATATTCATAATCATTCAACACTTCTTTCTGTTGGAGAATGTTATAATGTTTTTTTAATTATTCTTGGTGCGTGCGTGTGCGTGCGTGCGTGCGTGCGTGCGTGTGTGTGTGTGTGTGTGTGTACATTTTACTATATAAATAGTAGATATCACATATACCGCGGACAGTGTGTGTAATCCCACCCCTTTATATATGTATGATCCTCACGTCAGCCTAGGTGACTGGTCACCGGCCAAACACACAGGCTTAGCCAATCAGCCGCCAGAGGTCTATCTTTATTACTTAATTAATTGCCTGACACTTAACAAAACTGGACCGCAGCATGTGCTCGGGCCTTTTGTTAGTGATTCTGTCGAGTACCACACACCATCCGGAGGACATTGTCTGAATTCGGATATATTGTAATATCTGCAATAAACACGATCCCACATTATTGAACTCGTGTAGAGTTATTGATTTAATCCCCCAAATAAGCTACACGACACATGGTGGAGAATCCGGGTAACATTATTCAGAGGAAAATAGAGCGCATGGAATATCTTAACAAAAGACCGACTCTACAGATATTCCACCAGCAAGCTGTGGTGCAACTAACTGAAATTAAGGCTGCATCGCAGGCAATGTTTATCGCGGAAATCTGCAGCGAAGTCCCCGATAACCTAGAGTAAAGAAGAATCGTGTGCCGATCTTGATAAGGAACCCAACCCGGTATCTGATATCAATATATAAAGGAACCGCCGTGGGCAATTTTAATACGCATTTGGGTGTTGAATATTCTAATTTAGATGTCCCTCACTCTACCGCCATAAATGCAATAACACCGAAATCCCATAAACATTCATTTAATAAAAATGACGGAGAGCCGGTTTCGGAAGGGTTCCACAGCAAGTTTAATCTTGCCAACGCAAATTTGACAGAACCTCAGAAACAGACTCTGCGTGATCTATTGAGTAGATATGATGACGTATTTGTGGGTAAGGATGGTATATTGGGCCACACAAATGTTGTTGACCAAACCCTGCGCCTAAAACCCCATCAACGTCCATTCAAAGCGCGTCCCTACCGAACGAGCCCAAACAGTCGAACTATCATGGACGTTGAAGTCCAGAAGTTATTAAAACATGGTACTCGTCCGGGAGGCCGATTCGTCCTGGCGCTTCTATGTCGATTTTAGGGGGCTGAATTCGCAGTGTATAGGGGACTCCTACCCATTACCCCAGATAGACGACACCTTGACGTCACTTGGGCTCCAGAAGCCCATTCTCTTTGGTACGATCGATCTCCAGTCTGGATTCTTCCAAGTACATTTACACCCTGAATCCCGCCCCCTAACAGCGTTTAGTCCCTATTGTGGGGGAGGTTTTTTTAAATGGGGGGGTTTGATTGTCCCCCCCCTTTCCCAAAACTGATGGAAACAATGTTTTTTTTGGACGTTTATCAGAATTTTACATATTTTACACATAACCTTCTATTGAAAGAAGCCAACCTTAAGTTAAATGTTTCTAAATGTACATTTGCCCAAACGAAAATAAGATTTCTTGGTCATGTGGTATCAGGCGAGGGAATTCAGGTTGACCCAAATAAAATACGCGTTGTCAAGGAATACCCTATTCCTACCAATCTGAAGCGACTTAGAGGGTTCTTGGGGTTATGTTTTTACTACGGGTCTTTTGTAAAAGATTTCTCCAAAATAGTCAGACCCCAATTTCGATCAACCGTTCTATGTCTTTACGGACGCCTGTATTGATGGCTTGGGCGCCATTCTGACCAAGATCCGTAATGGTCGAGAACACGTTATCGCGTATACTGCCCGTACACCAACAAACACGAGAGGAATTACCCCATCACTGAATTAGAGCTTCTGGGAGTAGTATTTGCGGTCAAACAATTCGACCATCTCTTACGTCATCATTAGTTTGTTGTCATCACCGATCACTCTTCCTTGAGGTGGCAGGTAAATTTAAAAGCCCCACATGGAAGGCTGGCTCGATGGCTTGAATATCTCCAACAATTTGATTTTGATGTTCAGTATCAGAAAGGTCGTTTGCACGCGAATGCGGACTCACTGAGTCGTATGCCGTTCCAAGACATAATATCGCCAAACACCGAAATAAATACAGGGGAGAGGGTCGAAATAGAAGCGATAACTCGTGCGAAGACGACGGCACGTGAGGCCGAGAATGGTTCAGATGTTGATTCTGATTGTGATGAAGCACACACCACTAGTTTAGAGCCGGTATTGGACAAAGACAAAATAAAGGTTTACCAACAAGAGGACCCACGTCTGAGGTATGTGTATAGTTATTTGTCCCGTGGTACCCTCCCAGGTGATCCAAAACTGGCCCGAAACACATTAACTATGGCTCCAGACTTTTCCATAGTTGATGGTTTCTTATATAGACACTCTATTCAAAAGCACCCACAGGGGCGTGAGCGTCACTTCGTTCAATTAGCCGTCCCTAGGTTATATGTCACTCGAGTCTTGGAGTTAAATCATGACGAAATAACAGGGGGGCACATAGGTATAAACCATTTATATGCCAAAATGTGATTGAAATACTATTGGCCTGGTATATGTGCGTTCCTGCGGTGTGTGTAGCCAAAAGAAGCACCCCAGAGGCGCACCAAGGCTCCCTTACTCCCGATTCCCGTGGGAGAAGCCTTTAAACGAGTTGGTGTTTATGTAATAGGTCCTCTGAAACGATCACGTTCCGGAAACAAGTACATCATATGTTTCACGGATTACTTAACCAAGTGGGCCGAAGCCTTTCCGATACGTCATCAAAAGGCCGACCTAATTGCCGACATACTAGTCAATCAAATTATATTCCGTCACGGTGCGCCGTCAGTTCTCCTAGGCGATCGAGGAAAGAATTTCCTCAGCAAAATTGTAAGCCAAACATGTCGGTTGTTCCGTGTTAATAAGGCAAACACCACTGCTTATATAGACCTGAGACAGACGGACTCACGGAGAATTGAATGGCTCGTTAGTTCAAATACTTAGTAAGTATTGTCACGATGATCAACATGATTGGGACAAATACATAAACAGTGCCTTATTTGCGTATCGCACTAGTCCCCTGACTAATAGCACCCACATGACACCGTTTTATATGTTGTATGGACGCGAAGCCCGATCACCGTGTGATATTTTGGCCTACACCCCGCTGAGTTTGAATCGCAATATTTGGAGGACCACGTGGCCCAGACTGTTTCCAAACTGCATGTTGCCTACGAGATGGCTCATGAAGGACTTCAACAACACAAAGCACACATGAAAAAAAACATTACGACCGATCGCAAAATGATGATAATTTCCGTGTAGGAGATCAAGTGTATCTGTACGTAGCTGTAGTCAAGAAGAGACTTTCTAAAAAGTTCTGGCGAGGTCCGTTTGTTATTACAGAAAAGATCTCCCCGGTTAACTATAAACTGCGATGGCTATCCACGCCAATAGACTGAAGCGACTTATATAATATCCCGACACGAGTTCCCCTCGGAGGGTGACATTCCTATAGGTGGCGAGATGTTTCCGCCCCTAGAAGTCACTGAGGACGAACTCAGTGATAATCGATATGGGCCACCCAATACTTCTGATAAACCTAATCACGAGAGTCAATCTGGTGGAGGATGATGATTGATGATTGATCTGGTGGAGGGGAACCTATTGTAAATAACCTACCCTCCAATGCGAACCCTGCCGATACATCGAAAGTGAAGAAATCTGATCCCAAAAAGAAATCGGACAAAGTATATCCCATTTCAAAAATATTTGGGAAACGGACAAATTCCCGTAGAAATACTGAATGTAAAGTAAAATGGGAAAACTATGCCCCAGAACATGATAGTTTCGAACCCTACGACAATCTCGACAGTAATACCTAGAAATGTGTAAGGAAAAATGATAAAGAAATCCCCAACGTGTAAACCAACAAATACATATACATGTATAGTCTTTCTCTTGGGACTGGGAAGCCATAATTCTGCCAACTTAAATGGGGTAATAAGTATAGCTAATCATGTAATTGTCAACCCTTATTCTTGTTTAACTAGTCGTTATTGGATGGTAGACAGGGGAAAATGGTGGGAAAAACTAAACCACATGTAACTCTGGCTAGCGCGCGGAACAGAGTCACAAGCATCTGCATTTGAGATATGTTTCGAACCCTTTGCCCCAAACTTATTTACCAGTTAACAATAGTTAATAATCCATAGCAAATTGATCATCCATGCTTCCTAAGATCTCTATCCCCTAAGGTCGAGTTTGCGGATGCAAACTCATCCGGGATCGCGGTCGTTTGCGACAATCTTTAAACTAAATTAATGGCAGGTTTCCATTAATTACACAAAAACGTGCATCAAAAGCCCCACTCCGATTGTGAGTGCCAGATTTCCTTTACAAGTGAAGACTTTATTATCTCGGAGACTCATTTCAATTACGAAGATGTGGAGTGTAATGAGTAGCCCATCACACGCTGTTTGATCGTTATAAGACCCTCCATGTGTTATTCTCGCACATCGAAAATTATCTGTATGTTATGAGGCCCTCGTGGAAACTGATATATCCTACATATTCAGTGCGTTATCTTCGCTATTAATATATTCTGTATTGTTTATTTAGCCGAACTGCTTGTGGACAGCAGATTCTAGCATGTTGGCGTCGCAAAATTACCATTAACTCTCCCATCACCATAGCAGTTGAATTGACTTCACTTCAAGAGTCTACTGTTATACCTGTTGCCGACACGTGACCCAGAGGAAGCCCTTATTCCCTGAAACACATGGTTAGGCTGTGGCCAAATAATTTGACATTCCACACCCCCACGACCCGGAATTGACATGATTTATATATTAGCATAGTTTGTCGATGGGGAATACTTGTCAGAAAGCATAGTATAGTAGTGGGATGATTTCTACTGAATTGCTAGCTGTCATTTTATACGTGGATTTCCCTATTGCAAAATATGGTGTCACTGGCTAAACGAACCAGAAATTAACCCTGATTATAGATTTCAGTCATGCATGAGGTCATATGACTTTGTTGTTGTTGATAGTGGTTGATGTTTGCTAGATGATTTGAGCCTGCTTGAAATCGCTACTTTGAGAACATCATATTTCTCCTGGTAACGAAATGCTGGAATTGGTCACTACAAGAGATTACGGTTAAAGAAATGTACATTAGGATCTGAACTGACTCTTTGAGCGTCTGTGAAGAGAGACGAAGATTACATTTCATTGTGCACACTATTATGCATATGTATTATATTGAATGTATTTTATTTTCACTTTTCTGATTAGAGCGCTAAACACGTCTTATAGTGTATATATTGGACTAATTTAAATAATACGTTAAATAGATTACCATGCTTTAAGGAAGACACACTTGACCCCTCCTCAATGGTTGTATTACCCCAACTATTATTCTTTTCTACGCCACTCTAAAACGTGGGACACGTTTTTCAATATCCCGGGGGCACATGTTGTGGAGTGGTCAAGAGGTATTGACTTCATATTAATTATGGTAATAATGAATCAATTATGATATGTTATTGCTTATGATGTGTGTGTGTATGTGTGTGTGTGCGTGTGTGCGTGCGTGCGTGCGTGTGTGTGCGTGCGTGTGTGTATGTACATGTTACATATATATATATAGTGGATATCACATATACCGCGGACAGTGTGTGTAATCCCACCCCTTTATATATGTATGATCCTCACGTCAGCCTAGGTGACTGGTCACCGGCCAGACACACAGGCTTAGCCAATCAGCCGCCAGAGATCTATCTTTATTACTTAATTAATTGCCTGACACTTAACAAAACTGGACCGCAGCATGTGCTCGGCCTTTTGTTAGTGATTCTGTCGAGTACCACACACCATCCGCAGGACATTGTCTGAATTCGGATATATTGTCATATCTGCAATAAACACGATCCCACATTATTGAACTCGTGTAGAGTTATTGATTTAATCCCCCAAGTAAGCTACACGACAAGTAAGTTCAATTTGAGTTTACTTTTGTTCTGTAGTCGAGTTAATTAGGATGTGTAAGTACTGACTTATGACAGTATTGTCTGAAGATTTGATGTCTTCGGGTAGTTAAGGTTTTTAACAGAAGTATTTTGTATTCTATACATTTTATCACTCAAGTAATCGTAATCGTAATCACCATTTACAGATGCAATGTAATCGTAATCGATTACATTGAAAATATAACCGTACTGAGCGACTACTTGCACGATTACACAATGTGTTTAATTATTTACCATGTTATATCATGCCATAGATAATGGTTTGGTATGTAAGACAAAATATAACAATATAACTGATTTACCCATTGACGGACTGCTGTTATATCTATAACGCATGAAGATTTGTATCTCGAGTTTGTTTCAGTACTTAGTGTTAATTTTGAATACTTTTTGTCCGAAGCGTGATATGATGCTGTGTTGTGTGCTCGTCCTAGTCTCTATAGTTCATATTTTAGTGGGGTGTTTTTTATCAATGTTCTTCAAAGAAGAGCAATTGGATGACAATAACTTCCATAGTAATTATCTGTCTGTTTATCATTTAAAAGAATCTACTCTCTTGCAAGAATATAGTGCCATGGCAGAGGCTCTTGGTGAAGGATCAATGGCTGCATTATTTATACTGAATTATTCTGCAGAATAAGAACGAATTCTTCGTTTTCTCAACCAAACAAAATGTGGAAATCAAACTAGGAATCTGCTCATTAAAGTGGGATCCAGTTATATAAATTATTCATGTCAGTGAGTAATCTAGGTCTTATATTGAATAATTATCTAGGAATATAATTAACAGTGTATTCTATATGAAAAGACTCTTATCATGAAATAAAATGCTACGGCTCCAGGCTATGAAATAATCAGTGAGTCAGTGTAACTAGTCAAGTGACCAGAAGAAGTATATAAATAAAGTGGTCACGTGGTTGGTCAGTTTTCATTCAGTGTTATTCTAGAAGGAATGATCTGTCGGATCATCAGTTGGTCAGTCAGTTGCTCAATCAGTCAGTAGTACAAAGTAATTAAAGAGTTATTGACCTTAATAACTTGAGATACATGGATGAAATTTCTATTTTACAGAATCGACGATTACTTGATAAAGAAATCATAATGACATATTTGAAAGTACCTACCAAAGCCGGCAAGTATAATATATAATTGTTGAACTTTGAACTTTTATTTCGCTTTCTAATAGACAAGGATCTTGACTTAAAGTATCTTTTAGAATACATTTTAGCAATGATACATATCTGTCGTATTTTATAAAAGTATATATATATATATATATATATATATATATATATATATTAGTCATGTAATACAATATTACGTTCATTGCAGGAAGATTACGACTGTTATTGTTATTGACTGGCGCCCTATGTGCTGCGATATTCTTCATATTTTACGAAGTCAACCAGAAAAATATAAAAGTTGGTTTAAGCTTTTATAGTCAACACACTTTCATACCCATCCTAACAAATCTTTCTCACCTGAAGAAGACACATTTTCATAAACCGATTTACACGTTATCGAATACGAAAAACAA